>CM042431.1:16267089-16714589 GCA_023631565.1 Gymnocephalus cernua
ACACCTCTGCACGCTTTCTTTAAGGTGCTCTCCTTTTCTCGATATGGAATTATAAAATCCAAAAGCCATCGCTTTCCCTTTGCAACACATCCATGTTTCGGCAGGTAGAATTAGAACGAGGAAGGTTTGATATAATCTCTTAACATCTGCTGCATATTTCCATCCAACTTTTTCCTTTGGCTGTCTTTTCTTTTGTCTTTAGCAAAGCATTTCACCCATGTCAAAACTACTTAAGCCCCTCCTCACGACACACACACACACACACACACACACACACACACACACACACACACACACACACACACACACACACACACACACACACACACACAGGCATATCACCCCCTAAGGTGAGAGAAATCTTGCTTCTAACATATTAATGCACTTCATTAGATTTGTTCATTAAAGAAGACTCACTAGTAATGACTTTTTTGCACTGTGTGACCGCCAAATAGATTACTGTATTGATAATTGCATTAGTTTTATGATGAATATGTAAAAAGTGGAAAAGGAGAGTGGGCGTGTTTAATATCGCAGAATTAATAACGTTTTATTTTGTCTCAGCATCAATTTCTCCACGGTGACTGCGACGCAGAGGTCTTTTTTTCTTTTTTCCTAAAGGGATTACCAGGAAATGTCTCCACTGGATGAATACTATTGAGGCAGCTATGAAATAGTAACAGAGAAAGATAAACAGATGAGAGGGATGTACTCTCTCACATACCGTATATGCATGGATAGTTGTTCATTACATTAAGGTGCCGCAGGATTTGATGGCGTGTGAATGTGTGTCCCTGCAGAGCAAATCCTGAGATCCTGTGATTCAGGGATCGATTTTCACTGGGCCAGACAAAGTGGACACGGTCCTCCTGTAGCTCCACTGCAGACATTTCATCCTCTTTTGTCATAACACGTATGAATTTTCCATTGACCCTCGCCATGCCTTGATCTCTTTCCATCAATCTATGTCCAGAAAATAAACAGCGGTGACACAAACTGGTTATAAAATGATCATTTGCCCCCTTTTTTAATGTTCTGCATGTTGTGTTCATGAGATGCACGTCCAGTGTGATTGTTCAGATTCAGTCAGATCAGATGCTTATATTTGTTAATTTGTGTTAATGTTCATTTTTAATATATTACACATATTTTATACATTACGTGTATTACTGTGATTACTGTAAAGACAAATGTGTGTTATCTGTCTGTCTTGTCTTGTGGCAGACACATACTGACAAATATATATATATATATATATATATATATATATATATATATATATATATATATATCTGTTTGGATGTCTAGGTGACAGTAGTTACACACAGTATACATACCTCAGCTGGTTTCCATGATTTCATATCGTGACCTCTTTCAATCTCCAGTTCATGGGCTCTCGTTCAATCTTTCTCTGTGATAGACTATTCTAAATTCAAGGTTCACTTTACAAGCTTTTCAATGCAAATTTGCATGCAAATTCTCAGCTGCTTCTTGTCTCTTTTCCGTGACATAAAACAATCAATTGTGCGTGCAGTTGGCCAGCGCCTTAACCCCAAGGCCACCAGGGTGCCCCATCATTTCTGTTTTTTGCAGCTTTAACCTTTATTCATCTTCAAATGTTCTCTTGTACTTATTTTCTTTTAGCTCATTTTCGAATAACAGTGTTCAAACAAACACAACCTAAATAAATCCTGTGTTTTTTAATGTATACTCAGGTTCTATCAGTATCTGCACCCACATGGAAGCTGTTTGCTTTTTGTCTCTGCGACACGCCCCTGCACCGTGCACATGCAAATAGAAAATCTAAATAAGAAGCTAGGACCAGGAGTCCAGAACAAACTGAAGAAAAGGCAATGAATGCAGGAGTTGTGTTGGCAGTGGGTTTGGCAAAACACAGCAGCGGAGCCCTCTTGCCATGTGATGGCGGAGAAAGCTGTGGCTGTGACAGACTGAGAAGGTGTTACTGCTGCTCCGCTAGAATTTCTAAGTCTATCACTCAGAGGGAAAAAAAACCAACATAGCCCATCCATCTGGCCTTTATGGAGTCTGATTCAATTTGACCAATCTTGAAAAATACAATTCGAATGGTGCTTCAAGAAGTAAGGAGTTTTGAGAGAGAGCAAAACATGTAAAAAAAATCATCTCAAACCGCCTTCCTGTAATTCTTTATGTTCATCAAACAACGTAGGGGTGACAGAGAACAACAAAACACTCTTATTTGACTAAGGTTGGGCTTGTTTCCAATTCAAATTAGGCGACGTCATCTTTACACAACAACACAATATTGTTTCATGTAGTTTCAGGCTTAAAAACAAGTGCATTTACAGCATGTCACCTCATTTAGCAGAATAATCAGATGTTCAGACTCATTAAAGGACTAAATGACTTGTTACTGTAAGATGGACTTTTTTTTTTGTAGTGTTGGTTCACTCAGCCTCAAACCCACTACCATCCCCTCTGGTCCCTAAATACCCAGCAGTACATTAGCCAGAGAGCTACTATTACAGTTCCAGCCCAGAGAGCTGAGTGTTACAATAAGCCTGCACAGGTTGAACTTCTCTCACAAACTCACAGCTCATAGCCAGCTCTCTCCAAGAGCACCAAGGTCACATTAAAATGGAGGACACAGCAGCCTACACGTGTGTGTTAGTGCATGTGTGTGTGTGTGTCTGACTACAAAGGCAGAGGAGAGTCATTAGCAGGGAAATAGAAAAAAGGGCTGAGGTTTTCTAGCTCACTCCCGTTCTTTCTCTCACCCTAAATGTGTCTGAGAGCAAGGTCTCGCCATTCCTCAAACACGAATGGAAGTGTCTAATCCCCCTCGGTAAAAGAAATTCCAATAGGACAAACTTCAGATCATTCTGCGTTGCGCAGAGTCAAGAGTGGCGTATTGATCTGCTCTGTCTGTGATGAATCCACAATTAGAGACATGGCAGGCCACTGGGGAGTCTGTCCTCTGTTTGATTGAGCCTGCCCTCTCTGACTTCAAAGCTACAGTATGTGTATGCAACATTAAGCAGGACGGAGAGAGCTGTAAATGGATGTGTGTGTGTGTGTGTGTGTGTGTGTGTGTGTGTGTGTGTGTGTGTGTGTGTGTGTGTGTGTGTGTGTGTGTGTGTGTGTGTGTGTGTGTGTGTGTGTGTGTGTGTGTGTGCATGTGTCAGCTGTGGCAGGCAGGAGCTACTTCTGGAGTGACAGCAGCAAAGAAAGAAAGGGAGAAGAAGAAATGAAGATGGAGGTGATAGATTGTCAAGATGCTCACTGACATTAAGGACAAGGAAGAGAGGGATGAGGAGACATTCCTTGTGGCTGATGTAGTGCTACAGTATGAGGGGATCTAGGTAGTGGGTGCACACCTTTTGGAAAATCAGCAAAAGAAGGGAAAGAGACCAAGACTTCGAGAAGAAGATGACGAAAGACAGCATTTTAGATAAAGTAGTACTACAATGTGAGGCTATGTGTGACTCGTGGTCGGAGGGGTACACCCCTTATGAATTGTGGGTGAAATGGTTGGGGGGGGGGGGGGGGTTAGCCTGTAGGAATGCCGGTGTCAGAGCTCAACAGTGTAGAGAGCGAGGACGTTCTTTTTTTTGGGGGGGGGGGGGGGCATCCTGCCAAGTGGGTCTGCAGCTTAATTAACTCCAAAGCAGGCAAGCTGCGGGCTGCCCCGTCGCCTTGCATATCAACGACCTGAGTGCTTTCTAAGCACCTTAGCAGACAAGCCCTCCTTTGTGAGCCGGAGGGGTCTATTCAGCCGGGGCCGTCGGAGCCCAAGGAGCTCCTCTCTTGTCTCTGCTCTGCGTGACGGGCATGTACTGCTTTTGCTCACATAAACAGTTGAATGGAGCTGTGGTTCTGGTCTACTAAGAGCTGAGGCCTAATTGAGAGCCGTAGCTGCCGGTTTTAGGTGTCAGTTATATTTAGGAGTCCTGTTTGTAGCAATAAAACTTACATAAAGACTTTATTATTTTGGCTTATGCGTGTGTAGTAAAACAATTTTGCTTCAGGTTGTCAAATCTGGGGTTATTAGATTGCTGAATGTAATCAGGACTCCATCAGATTCGACCATAATCACCAGTGTTCAACCAGTGTCTGCAGCCAGAGTGTGTGATCTGCTCTCACCTTTAAGAAAGTCAAACCTCAGACAAAGCTTTCGTTACTAAAGCGCAGCAATTCAACACTAGCAGAAACTCGACTAGCTACTGACCTCTGGTGGCCTGGGATGGAATTAGTCACTGGTCTAAAATGAATTAAGCCTTTTCTAATTAGGGTGAAAATGAAGGTGATGGTCAAGGGGGCTCTAGTTTACCAATTAAGGATAGCCATGCTCCATTATCATTAGCATGATAGATCAGCATTCTCTCTTATGATTCATTTCCATAAGCAAAAGCATCACACTTGGCTAAAAGTGGACTAAGTCGTTTTGTCTTTTGTCAGTCTGTTATTCGCAAACATCTGCGTCTGTATTTCAGGGCTCCGGGCTGTTCAGTTAGGAGAGATTAGGTGACGCACTGCGTGCACACAAACACACACACACACATAATCACATAAAAACACTCACCTCTCATAGAGCAGCGGTGCAGAGGTCAGGCCTGATATATTCTGCTGAGAGCTCACCATGATCTGTGATGAGAGCGAGTGGGATTATTAAATTTGGACCTGCTGGCTGCTTCAGGCTGGTTGGCTGGCTGACCTTGAGTATCTGGCTGGCGGCGAGCATGATGACGGACCGGCTTTGTGTTGGTTGGCCAGTCAGCAGACTTATTGACTATGTGCACGTCTGCAGGGAGGTCTGGCAGGCAGGCTGGCTGGCTGGCTGGCTGGCTGCCTGCCTGTTTTCCTACTTTTTCACTGACTAACTGATTGATAAGCTTCTGGTTCGTTGGTAGTTGATTGACAAGCTGGCTGGCTGCGTAGATGGCTTTCTGCTGTAAATTTCAATAGGCCATCAATTCCATGGCAGCTCCACTGTTACATAGCCAACACTTCAGACACATCTGCTATCGCCAACGCACCTTTATAGCCCTGCAGAGCGCTGCAAGTGTCGAGTGTGCAGACGGACAAACCAGCCTTTTGTTCCATTATGTCTTATTTTATCAAACATGTCTCACATACAGCCCTCTGGGCTCAGTGGATCATCTACACTAAATACTGAAGAAAAAAAGCTTTTTGTTTTCAACCAAAATATTTTCACAGTCTTCATTGTGTATCCAGTTTGCCAATGTTCCTTTAATGCATATTTTCCTATCAAACGTATCACAAAAAAATTATTATTTAACTTAATGACTCCATTCATTAGAGACATGTGATCTGAGAGGTTAAACTTATTTGGTGTTAATGAATGTGTGGAAAATGAATAAGTTGTTATTCTAGCTAAAGCCTAAAACTTCTCTGAGCAGCACCTGAGATCAAAGTCCTCCATCATCATCATTAGCGTAGTTTTTTTATTTGATCTCTATTAATTAGTCCAATTTTTTTTTTTTTTTTACTAAAGTTGTTTGAAGCTGTGATAAACAGGTTGGATGTTTCATTTGATTCAGTTACAGGGACGAATAAAAAGCATGTATTTGTGAAAACGCTCACATTTTTACCTTGACCAAGCTCAAAGAGTCAGAAGTAGAGATGTACACATACACACACCCACACACATACACTGGAGTGAAAGTGAGCTGCTAGGTCATTACTGCCTTACAGTTTCTTCTCCTCTCTGTTCAAGGTGTACAGTATGCATATATAATGACATTTTATGTCAAGTTTGCAGTATGAAAGTTTGAATAAACACAAAATTGATAGTAATCAAAAGCTATACCTTAAAGCTATAGTTTCTGTCTCCACCATGAGGACAACAAAACTGTTGGAGCATCCACATGATACAAGCCTTCTGTGATTGTGCACCTCCTCCACACAGTTGCTAGTAGCCAAGGAGGACACAGAGGATTAAAAAACATGATGGACTCATGCGAAGGTCCCGGACGACACAATGTTTTAAACATAGCCATACTGAGAAATACAGAGAGAGTTGTGTGGAGCTGATAGTCTTAATTAACTTTGTTATCAACTCATTTGGCAATGACTTGAATGTAACGTTCATTACAGTAATATTAAAAAGTTAGGCACTAAAGCTTTGAGGCTCTTATCATATTGATATTGTGCTTCAGTAGTGCATCCCAAACAAAGTTACAATAAATCATACTACCAGAAATAAACTCATAAATGTGTATTGTGTGTATCTGTGAATGTGTACAGAACAAATAAACAAACATACTTTATTCACCCTTCATTTCTTTCTGTACCTGCTGTGTTTCCAGGTTTGGTCAGGGATCATAGTTGAGTTTCAGTGCTGCTTCTATTATTTTGCTGTCAGCTGCCTGTTATATGCAGCTCTCAGAGCAAGGACCTGGACCCACAAAGGATCAATTCAGCTGCCGCTGTGTTTTGTGCTTCACACAAGAAAAAAAGCCTATGCTTATTGATGAATGAATCTCTTACATTAAATTATTTCATTTGTTCACGTCCCATTCTTAGGTTTCTGTCTGATCTTGTTTTATATCGTCTATATGTATATATATTGTCTTTTTCAGGACCTAGCAGTTGTTGTTGCTGTTGTTGCTCATTAACCATATTTTCATTTTAGTTTTTCCAATTCTACAGCTGATCTCATAAAGACACACAGCAGTGTGTGTGTGTGTGTGTGTGTGTGTGTGTGTGTGTGTGTGTGTGTGTGTGTGTGTGTGTTAATTCTACAGCTGATCTCATAAAGACACACAGCAGTGTGTGTGTGTGTGTGTGTGTGTGTGTGTGTGTGTGTGTGTGTGTGTGTGTGTGTGTGTGTGTGTGTGTGTGTGTGTGTGTGTGTGTGTGTGTGTGTGTGCATAAGTAAAAGAGATCTCTTTACGATTTCAATCTGTCAACATGCTGCCCAACACAAACTTGCTCAGATTTAATTTGTGTCACAGTATGCGGTGAGATGAATATATGCAAGGTGAGAAACTGTTGTATGTTGTCAGCATATACATTCATTTCATAAACACTTCCACTGGAAGAAAAAGTGAGACTTTTATTCCACATCATGTCAGGTGAGAATCTCACCTTCCCGACTGTAACAAATCAGATGTGACTATATTGTGTGTACACAGTTTTCTGTTTGCTCTCAGAACACTTGTCAGGTAGCAGGATGCATCGTGAGAAGCACCCCACTATGGCAGCATCCCAGTGGGGACACCGGTATTAAAGTGCCACACACTCCGATGCCTCGACTGATCAGTCTGGTTTGATAAGACGGGGGTGCTTATGAAAGGCAGATTTCTTTCTTAAGAACACATCAAAGCGACCAGGCCCGCTCACTTCTACACTCTGAAAGAAAACAAGGACGACAGCAAGGTTGGGAGAAATAGGCGCAGCAAATTGGGTTTGCCATGGCTGGATTTGATGCCAAGACCGGACGAACTAAGTCAGAAATCAGGGATATATGCCAAAATAAATTACTACAGCTTACAGTGAGCCTAATCCACCACTCCAGTGTGTATTTCCTTTTCTGTTCACAGCGAGAGACGCTCATGGTATCTTTACTGAACTTCTGCTGTATACAGTGTCAACTGTCAAACCACGAAGCAATCAGTGATTTAGTTTGACAACTCTTTCAAAAAAAGAAGCTGATGTTTCTCTCTGAAGGCTTTATCATTTATAAGTGCTGAGGTAAAATTTGCTTTGATTCAAACACTATCAGTTGGTGCTGGCAGTCTATTACAATACATCCCATTGCGATTAGCTTTTGCAATATAAGCAAAAAGGAAATAGAGGCATACAATGCTAATGACTTTATATGGCATTTACTGTATAATACACAATTCCCCACGAAAACTAATAGCTCAATATATCCTGCGGACTCACATTTACACATTACTTTAAACTCAAGGCAATTTTGTGTGCATCAGTCATGTTTTTCTGTGTCCATAGGACCCAAAGAATTACCTGTAACTGTAACGTGAACATGATGCTCTAAGAACTGTCAAGATTTTTTGCAGATATAGAGCTTTTGATTCATAATTTGTACGTGTGTGTGTGTGTGTGTGTGTGTGTGTGTGTGTGTGTGTGTGTGTGTGTGTGTGTGTGTGTGTGTGTGTGTGTGTGTGTGTGTGTGTGTGTGTGTGTGTGTGTGTGTGTCACCAAACAACATCTTAAATCTCTGAAGTAGTCACAGGGCCTCGTCACACCTCTGCTATGGAAATGAAGCTTCTTACTGTAACACACATCATGCTTAATTGTTTCCCCAATTTTCCTAGAAGATTTAATATCCAATTATCATTTCAGCAATAAAAGGGTTTAAATTACATACACATAAAAAAAATTATTCTTACTCTCAGCTCAATTTTTCATGTGAGATTGATTCTCATTTACAGTAGAGGCTCCTGAGAGCCTTCTCCATTTTATAGGCTACCTAACACACTCTATATTCAAGGTGAAATGGAGTAATATTCCTTTTAGCTGGAACAAACTGTATAATATCTCAGACATGTAATGAAATCCAAATAGAAGATAAGAAATCCAATAGATTTGTCACAACACCTCATGTTCGAGCTGAGGGTGTGTCATTATCAGACCGGCTACATTAAATGAAGCACAATGTTAGTTCAGGCAGATGCTTATGCCAACGCCGTTTGCTGTCGCACCCCACCATCCCAACCTCCTCCTTACGTGGTTTGATTTAACTCATTTTTAATGTTCACGTATGTGTTTATTAAAGGGTATAAGCTCTCTCAGCAGAATCCTCGTCGATGCTCGGATTCATAGAGAGCTCCCTCAAACAGCAGAGCCTTTTCCACCAAATTTAATTGTGTAACCATTTGCTATAAAAGGTCAATTCCTTGACATAAGTGTGACTGACTTTTTGTGATTCATTCATGCTTACCCTGCAGGTTTCTGTGTATGAGAACATACCTAATGCACATGTGCGTTCATGTGTTTCTGTATGTTCCTGCAGGTCAGATCAATACAGGGATTTATTATATCAGAAAGTGATTTATCATTGACCTATTGTTTTTATGTTTATGTCCTGCCCTAAAAAGTGCCATGTCTATAATAATTACAGATTCTTGTCTCCCGCTGAAAAGTCCAGTGAAGGTTAAAATCATTTTTTCAGAAACTTGTCATCCTGACCAGAAACAGTGAAAGCTTGAAATTTCTTGTTCACAAATTGTCAGAGTCACAGAAACTGAATATCAGCACAAAATATCTGCTCTCAGCAGTTTCAGTATTAAAAGATTTATTCTGAGGCACCATAGGTCAAACCAGTGTGGCTTTCTATAACGTCCTCAGACGCCACTGTTTATATTTCCGGTAGGATGCTATACAGTATTTTCGATCCAGAGACCAATAGTGTTGAGCCATGACATGTTCAAACTGGTCCTGCTCGAAGGGATTTTGTGTATTTCCTATAAGATTAAACGCACCCGCAAAAGAGAACAACATATGTGTACAATGCTTTTGATATAAACAGTAGCCTTGAATAAACAAGACCAGAGGTCTACAGTAGAACTAGCGACTCTGGGAAGCTGTATTCAGGCACAGTGGTGTAAATCAAAATGGAATGGTATCACAAAACCTCTTAGTTTCTCTCGTGCAATTTCCGGGGTAGATATTTAGTGATAGTCTTTAAATGATCCATAAAGGAATATCTCATTTGACAGGATCCTAAACCACATAAAGCCGCCTGATTCCAAAGCTCCTAAAATGTATTTCTCTCCGAAATGATTTGTATTCAAAGCCCTGAAGCAACAAATATCACTTCTTATTTTCTCATACAATCCCAAACAAAACCCTCTCCAATTTTTTTTATCAAAGCCAGGGAGGGTTCGCGGCGTGTGTGTGTGTGTGTGTGTGTGTGTGTGTGTGTGTGTGTGTGTGTGTGTGTGTGTGTGTGTGTGTGTGTGTGTGTGTGTGTGTGTGTGCGTGCCATGTATTTATGTGTGTGCACATGTGCACTACAGTCCACCAACGTTTGACTAGTCTAGTGTGTGTGTGCGTGCGTCATCCTGTATTGTAAAAGGACAATGTGTGTTTTCTGTACAAGTTCACGCTCCGTGATTTCAGAACAGTCTTTGGGGCTTTGGTGTCCTCATCCTCAGATCCCACAGCTGAACCTAATACAGGGGAGCAGTGTGTGGAGGGAAGAGAGCAGGGAACAGGGCAGGGAACAGAGCGTGAAGGAGCAAAGCAGGGCAGTGCAGGGTGGAGGAGAGCGGGGCGGAAGAACAGGAGAGTTGGAGTAGAGGAGAACCGCATCAATAGAGGGGAAACTTAAAAAAAGAGAATGATATAGAATCGTCTATATGCAACACTATAGTGGAGAGCAGAGTCTATTACACATACACAGTAGTGGCAGTAACAATATTAACAATATGTGAAAATGCTAAATAGATGAGATTAAAGTAGAGCAGAGGAGAGGTCAGGATAGGCAGAGACATGCATCAGACAGGGTTCAGAGGTCACCAGGCCACCCTGGCTTTCATCATCCTGTATATTGGCTTTGGGCTCTACAGTGTCTGTGAAATGTCAAAGGGGGATGAAGCTGGCTGGAGGCAAAATCAATGCACTTTGGAAACACTGCTTGGCTCCTGCGCTTTTGTTTTCAGCACACACACGCTCGCACAAAAGCATGACGCAGACCTGTTTTGACATTTTACCTGAAATGAATAGGTCTGAACTGCGCTTTCAGCCGGTATTGTGGGAGGCATCTGCTCTAATTTGCTTTATCACTTTCCTGTAAATGTAACACTCCAGGAGATGGGAGCTGCATGGGGTGAAATTTGTAGTGTATATAATAGTTTATATTCTATATTAAATTCCCCACTGACTGTTGTGTACACAGACACTCTGAGACGAACAACATTGATTCAGTTAAGTCAAGTGAGTGGACTCACTGTACTGTAGAAATAATATGTGCCTTGTCCGCGCTTTACTTCTGCAGCTGTCAAAGTCAAGTTGAGTTACACGGCCAGAGAATGTAGCTGCCTGACAGACAGCTTTATTTGATATTGTGCTGTTGATAGATAAGATAAGATAAGATAAGATAAGAATCTTTATTGTCATTGCACATCAGGTATACAATGAAATGGCAGTGCATAATAAATATAAACAATAAAAGGAGAGAAGTAAGCAATATGTACATCATTTACACATCATAGTGCACATTATTAGCCTCTCCTGTGTAGTCATTCTGTGTTTCTACAGAACCTCCTATGAGTGCAGTTAGCAAAGTTAGAAGTCAATAGTAATCTTTTTAGAATATGAATTATTTATAAAAGCATCATAACTAATAAATAAAACAGCCCATTAAATAGAATGGGACACAACCGAACTTGGATGCACACATAAGACACAAGGAGGGGTTACAAGGGAGCATGATAGCTCATTTAGCTTATAATGACCAGGACTATTGATTTATCGATAGACAGTGGGATGGACCAATAGGTTTGAGTGCAAGCTTCACTTAAACAGTAGACGGGAGGCTGGCGTTCCACTGCACAAATACATGACTTGGATAAAAAACTCAATCATAACCAGGACAGTAGGGTGCATGTCAACACACTCATTGTTGCAATGTATTTGAGGGGATCCATATTGAAGCCAACTCTTTCCAGAAAAACGCTAGCAGCTGCTGAAGCCAGTCAGTTTAGTTTGTATTCTTCCAGAGTTCTGCTCTCCTGTTGTATTTCTGTCTCCGAGGCCCAGCGATGGAGGGATTGAGGATTTAGCGATGATCAAACTCACTGGACTAGACAGGAATAACACAACAGGACAGGCTCCCGGGCTCCTCCATCTATTGTCGAGATGATTTGACCGTCTGGGGTGCTGGGGCCGTGAAATGAAATAATGACCCAGAGAATTGCCGATGGAGGATGGGGATGACAGTCAGGGGCAGCAGGGGTGTGATGGGTGGGTGGAGTTGTAGACAGGATGGCCGTTTTTCTATTTCTTCAGGTGTCTGATTCCCTTGTGTAATGTGGACGCAATTAGGCAGAGGGAGAGTGTCCCCAGAGCAGCCTTATCCCATCCTCCAGGATCAAAGAGATGAGGGTGACTTCTGCCTTCCTCAGCCTGCAATGCCCCTTTTTCTTTACATCTAACTTTCACCTTTTCTCCACCTTTCTAACCTGCCATCCACTTCTGTTCTTTCTTCTTACTTTCACTCAAGCCCCCCCCCCTCCCCCCGTGCATACTCTGTCTCTGAATGCCCTGTATTAATTTCTTCATCAGCTTTAGCTCTGACACCCATAAATATTCATCCATCCAGTATTTATTTTCATTATGTGATTCTTATGCATGTCCACGTTCACATGGTCGTCACATGCTATCTATTTATATCTATTTACATCCACGGAAGCTGTTTCTCTTCGCCGTTCGTGGTTTGATTGCATACTCCTTAATGTAGGCCTACCGCGTCCTGATTCTGAATTCAAAATTTTAGCTGTGCTGAGGTCGCCGACCCACAAGTCTCCGTCACTCTGGGTCTGCGTTGCTGCTGCAAGACTTTAAACAAGTGGAGCAATCTTGCATAATCTATCAAAAATATTCCCAGTGGGACCTGCGTGTGTGACCATCGCAATTCCTTGTTCCATCTTGAAGCAAAACACCAAGGTTGTAAATGTGCCCAAAAAATGAGCCTTTGACACATCTTCATTTACTTTCCAGCCTAGGTTAACCAAAAAGCACTTAATTTCTTTTGCCATCTTGCTGTGTCTCACGCTCTCTCCTCATTGCCACTGTATCACTGTCACTCCCCATGTCTCCTTGTCACTGCACGTGTTGTGACACCGTTGACAGAGTGCCATTTGACGAGGCTTCTTTTCAACCTGGCTAGTGTCTATTGCTTTCTGTGCCATTGTAGCACTCCTCCCTCTTCACCTCTTTTTTCTCTTTCTCTGCCCTTCTTCACTGCATCTTTTCAGTTCGTATTTATGCAACGAGAGCTCATGTCACGTAATGTAATGTAATGTAGTGCCTTAACATAGTGCAATATTCTTTCAGCAGTCTTTCGCTGCTTGCATGAATAGGAAAGTTCTCCGCTCACGTGTGCGGCGCAGATTGATTGATTTTAATGCTGATGATAACACTAAAACATGTGATGAAACAGCCTCTTAGCCTGAAAGAGTGGGCAGTTTGCCTCTATTGTTTCCAGACAGGATTATTTAGCTTTAAGACAAAAAAAGAGGCCAACCACAGTGCTTGGGTGAGCTGAGCTGAAGTCTATAATTACCCAAGAGACACTGGGGGAGAAGAGCAAGAGGTGGTCATTTAGAAGGGATGTTAATTGTAATTACCGATCTGGTGGGATGTCACCATAGCAACCTTCGCCACCGTTGGCCTCGGCCTGACCATGGAGACTGTGTGTATGAGTGTGTGTGTGTGTGTGTGTGTGTGTGTGTGTGTGTGTGTGTGTGTGTGTGTGTGTGTGTGTGTGTGTGTGTGTGTGTGTGTGTGTGTGTGTGTGTGTGTGACAAAGTAGAAGACTCAACACAACATCCCTCTTTCACTCCTCTACCTCCTCCATCCCACATGCCTTCTCTATCCCTCTTTGTCCCTCATCTCATATATTTTTTTTCCTCTCCCGCTTTCATCTTCCCTCTTGGACCTTTTTCACTCATGTAACCTTAACCTCCTCCTCCCATCCATTTCTTGCTTTTTCCTCCCAATGTCGCTCCCACATCCACGCTGACCCGATGTTTTGCTTTCTGCTCCGCTGCTTCCTCCTCTCATGTCAGTCGTTAATCATACACAAGTAGTTCATGGACAGAGTGTACTTACTTGGTTTCTGTTTACTGCATATCAAGCAAAAGCTCTTCTATTTTCCACATTCCGCACGTACTGTACCAGGACTGTAATCAGTTCAAAAGGGTTAATCATTACTTATTGATTTTTACATTAGGAATATTGCATTTCATCTTCACATAAACATGTTTTTCTGGGGCTGATGTTGGCAGACGGTGGTGAGTGTTTGCATTTGAGTGTTGTAATGCTGTGTTGTAAGCAGGATTACGTTATCTTTGTTCACTTTACACTCTGTCCAGCAGATTAATGAGACCACCAATTACATCTCGCTCTAAGACATCAGACTCTGAGCCTGGGTCCACACACACACACATTCATGTCTGTGTCTGCATCTTTTTCTCCCACGCACACACATGAAACACTGATCCAAGTTTTAACATGGGAGACTGATTTCAGTGGCAATGATCTGGCGTGTTTATAAAAAGCTTCATAAATGGACCTTACCAACCCTGTTACAAACAAATATATTTTGACTCACACAAATGTTATCTCGTTGCCCAGCACAGTTTCTGTTTACTGCCTGCTTTGTGTGTTTGGGCTGCGACATGGAACGGCCAGTGGTTAGGACTGTGTGCAGCTCTAGAGTACACTAGATAATCTCGCGTTTCCAGTGACACATATATATTAGCTTTGCGAGTGCTGCCACTTGGCTGCAGCTAAATATTCTGTGCTGTGACTCTGTGCCAGCATAGTTGTATTATTAAACAATAAGACACAAGAGGTCAGAGTCTACCAGTGATTTTCAGGCAAAAAGGCTAAATGAACTAAAATGTTCAAATTGGTTTTATTGTCACCGGTGTGACACCCAGTCACACAATGCCATAAAACACAATGTTGCACAACATTACAGTTTTTTACAACTGCTTACACCCGTTTTTTAAAATGATGTCTCCTTTTTTTCAAAAATCTACACACAATTCCAAAAACTGTACACACAAAATGCAAAATGCCAATGCTGATAAATGCTGATATCTCCTTCAAAATGCCATAAACACGTCTCAAAATGAAGCATTTGCATGAAATGGCAAACACTTCTTTCGTAATAGTAAATCTTTGGATATACATGCACACACTGTTTTTCTAAATCTAAAGCTCTTTTGTCTTTCACAGCCATATATCTACATTACCATTCAGTGTTCTAGAGTGAAAGTAATCTGCTGAGACGGGTTGAAGAGTACACTGTAAACACCTATGCAATGCTGAAACAGAAAATATTTATTTGGCAAAACATACTGTTGTAATACAGTAGTAGCAAAGTGTTGTATACATTAGAATACAAGAAAACAAAACCATAAACAAAAAGTATCACTTTAGAATACAGTAGGGGGGGTTAGTGATTGGTTAGTGAGCAGTGATTGGTTAGTGATCGGTTACTGTAAGCAACTAGTGTTTGCACATGTGAGGAGTGGGTGTGTGACCTGGTGAATAAGTGTAGCATTTTGATTGGTTGTGTTTTGGAAAAGGAAAGCAAGTCACTTCCTGTTAGATTGTGTTTGTGTTTTAGGTAGAGAATTGTGTGTAGTGTTTTGTAAAAAGTGTTTTATGCCAATTGAAATAGCTTAAGGATTTGGAGATTTGGTGTTTAGTTTTGCTCTTTCAGTGAGAGGTTTCAAAAAGTGTGTGACATAAAAAGATTTTGTGTGTAAGCAGTTAAAAGAGTTAAAAGAGGAGAGGCTGAATGGGAAGCTGAAATTAAAACCGTCTTGAGTGAAAAACTCTATTTTCCCATTCATTGCAATAGTAGAGCAGATAGATGAATTAAGATGACCCCCTTGGTTTACTGGATAATAGGAACTGGGAGAAGAATGTTCCCCTTACAGACCAGGCCAACAAACAGCTACCAGGGCAGCTATTAGAGGAAGGGCAGCGACCTAACACAGGGTACTCATATTTGCTCATTTTAGCCATCAAGCCACAAGGGATTGGTGAGTTAATCATGCATGTCAGGTTGGGAAGTGATTAAGTAAACACGCAGGACCAGAAAAGAGCTATTAGATGAAGGCCAATGAGCAGTAGCTGGAAGATAAAATGTAACTTCCATAATAAAAATGGGTAGGTAAGGAGCCGTTTTTCAATAAATACCATGATGTGTTCTCTGAAGAGATTTTTTGGGCACACAGTATTGCAAAGGGGCCAGCACAATAAAAGAAGAGGACCGGTGTGTCCCAGATGGAAGAAACTTGTTGCACAACAGTTGTGGCAGCAGTGTTAATCCTAAATGAATGTTATTAATGTTCCTCAGTGGATAGATTTTAAGGACTAGTTTGAAATGCATCGGGAAACCAAGATCTAGGATGAGAGTTGGTTGAGATTGGGAAAAGAGCAGCGATAGGGCTAACGTGGGGTCTGACATTAAGATATTGAAGCTTGGACCTGGAGGGACAAAACTGAGATTGGATGTAAACAGCAACTACAGAGCAAGCACAGAAAGAAAAGAGAGGCTGTGTAGGGATTAGAATAAAACATGATATCAAAGCATCTCTGAGCAGATTCTAAAGGGCCGTACTAAATCTAAAAGAGGTCAATGACTTTTTAGTGGCCACAATCTGTTGCATATATATCATATAAAAATATGCAAAGTTAAATTGAACTGGCTTATTTATATATACTATTCATTTTGAGGATGAGAGAGATATACTGAGCTCAACAGCATCAAAAAGCCAAACCAGATAATTTTGAGTGTAAAACTACCACGAACGAAGAACAAATCCTTCACACAGCGCGTTTTCCTTTCCTCAAAGGTTCCTACTCACACTGCTCTTTGACTGTAGTGACACCTGTCAGCATCATGGTTAATGAAATGAGTTATCTATTACCTGTCCAAAAGAAAAGGAGTAACATTGGGCTCATTAGAAAGTCCTTGTTCTATCTTCAGAGCTGCCCATCTTAAAAAAAGACACACAAAAAAAAGGCCACACCAATGTCCTCCCACCTTTTCTTCTATTTTCGTCTTTCCTTTTGTTTTCTGTTTTAGCTCAAGGTCTAGGTTTCAGACTCTTGGTTGATGTTTGCCAGTTGGCTACAACAATGATTGTCCATGCCAGCCTTGCAGGATGCAGCGCTTCTCGCCCTGAACCAAGTCTTGCAGGCAGCACTGCCCCCAACAACCTCTACCAGGATGGAGTCATAGTGGGATTATGGTGTATCGATCTAAGCGAGAGAGAAAAAATAGTGCCTCTGTACATATCCTGAGGGGAGAGTCTGCCTCAGAAACTGCATTTACAACAGGGGGGAAAGACATACATTTGGAATCTATGAAATAACTGAAAACTTGATGTAATACATTTGTAACCCACGTTATATAAAATATGTAGTATTTTACTTTGACTTTTAAATTGCTTAATGGTTCATTACATTTTATAGCCATTATGCATAATAACACTAAATTATTTCAATTAGAGGACAACATCCTCCCAGAAAACAGAGATGTTATTCCATAATGCATTATGAAAGTCATGACTCAGCCAGCATCTCTGTCACATCCAACATCCAAGATCCAACACAGAATTAGTAAAGAACTGAACATACAGAGACTGCAACAGCCAAAAATTAATTTGATCACAACATTCAGAATTCCATCTCATACCAAACAAACACCACTGATAAGGATGAATTGGAAAAGCTGTGAAAGCATCTAAAGTTTCATCTTGTGCCTGACCTGCGACTTTAATCTGAGGAACTGTGTTGTCTTCTGGTGAGCATCAGTGGGGGGAAAGTGTCAGGGAGAATGCATTGTTTTGCCTTTCAAGATGCCAGTTGGACAACACAAGACAGGAAAAGGAAAAGACTCAAAGAAATACATACTGTACATTTAGTTGACTTCTTTCTAGAGTATTTTCTCAGGCTTAATCAAATTAAACTCAAGAATACCCCAAACCCAAAGCCCTAAGCAAGCCCAGTGATCATCAGGCATTGAAAGTAAGCTCATGACAGGATAAAGTTGAGATGTTCAGAAAAAACTGAAAGGAAAGAAAAGAGAGGAGCAGCTGGTTGGACTGGGAAGGCAGCAACTGGGAGTGAAACAGCAGCAGAAACAGACACAGGTGTTACCAGAGAAGAAGATGGTGGAGCTACGAGATCCAATAAGAGACTACATGGTAGCCATGAGGGAAAACTAAATAAATGCCTTACAAGCCAAGGTTCCAACATGGCAGATGAAATGTAAGTCAGAGCAAGTGAATTTAGAAGACAGGAGGAAAATCAGGCAGGACTGTTAGAACTGATATTTTTTAGGATTCATGCAATAAATTGGGGACTTCACCCAAACAACGCTCACTAATTTCAGTCAGACAAAATATGTCTGTTGGAGATCTGAACAAGGATCTGAGTAGCATGGGACTGTGTTTACAGTAATTGAAAAAGAGAGATAAAGACACCCCTCCATCAAATAAAGGAGTCATTAAAGGCTGAATTGTCTTCTGCTTTAACCTGCTAATTTAATCCCTTTCAACAGAGATGACACAGAATGAGCTTTACTCAGGGAAAAGATACTGGCATAGTGTTACGTAATATGGTGACAAAAACGACAGCAGCATATAAACAGAGGTGATACACTGCATATAACTGGACCCTTAGAGATTGGTTCTCTGACCAGCTATCTTGGCTGATCTTAAGCAAAAGCTTTGTTAGTGGCTGCTGCAGGCTGAATGAAATCTTTGTATCAATAGCTCTGAGCTAGACTTTCTACAAGCTATCTCTGTCAAGAAAAGAAAACCTGTGGGATGACCGACAAGGAAGAGGAGACTATAATCACGATGAGATCACTTCTATTTATTATAAATACTCATTATCTTTCCTTAGTTTTTTACATTTCATCAGTGCAGTATACGTGTGATTCTATTTACCCATGGGTTTCTGTGTTTATGGCCATGTTACTGTAATGTGCATGTGTTCACTGTTTCCGTCTGTGTATTTGACGACCAGCATGATGTCGGGTAATGCATCAGACCAAGATTAGAATTTGTAAAAAAGCAGGATTTTCATCTGTTGTTTGTGTTATATACTTGAAATCAGCCCTCTCCTTACCAGAATATTATAGCTGTTATCTGTGTGTCTGTGTGCGTGTGTGTGTGTGTGTGTGTGTGTGTGTGTGTGTGTGTGTGTGTGTGTGTGTGTGTGTGTGTGTGTGTGTGTGTGTGTGTGTGTGTGTGTGTGTGTGTGTGTGTGTGTGCATGCCATGTATTTATGTGTGTGCACATGTGCACTACAGTCCACCAACATTTGACTAGTCTATATCCTTTGCGTTCCACTTCCGGGATTGCTCCGGTGCTGCAGGAAATGCCGGCGAATGCATGTATTTTCTGTTTCCTTCCGCTTTCTTTGTGTTGGAATTTTAAATTTGGTGGATTTATGAGGACTTTTGTTGACTGCTCCTCGGATCTCTGCATGGTGAATCCAGACAGCTAGCTAGACTAGCTGTCCAACGTGAGCTTTCTGACTATGACTATTTTGCCACAGCTCTGTGCTGAGTTTAGCACCGCCCACGACGATTCTGATTCTGGTTTAAAGAAATGCCATTAAACCAGAGCACGTTTTCCTCCCATCCCCTAATGCTATGTGGAGTAGCCAGACCCTCCTTCAGCGCGCTTTGGAGGAGGGTCTGGCAGAGTGAGACTAACGTTTGACTGACCAGTGGCCTCCTCTAGCCCGTGAAGGTCTGCTGCCAGCGTCATGCCATATAGATTTTCATTTGGGACACCTGGCACTGCAGAGAAGGAGGACACTGCTCCTGTCACGTCGAATCAGCTCGCCTGTTTGTCTTTATCTAACCCCCTTTTCTGTCCGCCTCAGCCCCTGACCTGGCATCCACCCTCCGCCCTGCTGCACTCAAACCCCTACATCTCAGCTTACATTTGAATCAAATCCTATTTAATGTCAAGGTATTGTTTCAGATCACAGCGATGAAAGTCATCCCGTCGGGGACGTGACTGCGGCATGTACGGACTCCTGAACACGGTATCCTATCGTGCACACCAATGTAAAGATCTCATCTTTCATTTACTCCAGCATGTATTGATTGAAAGGCAGTGTGGTGTGGTGTGCCAAAGTGGAGAAGAAGAGGAGATAGCGAGAGATGGTGAGGGGAGATAGCAGGGCTCAGATGTGTGAATGTCTTCAAGTTTTTGTCTTCATTTCAAAGCAACATGCACATAGTCAAAACCACACACCTGCAAACCCATTATGCAAACTCTTTTTGTCTCTTCTTTTCTTCCTTTTTTGCTCTCTTTTTCTCTCCAACACCCTACTTATACATACACACACCTCCACCAGCCCAACATCTCCAGGCTGAGGAAGCAACATAGCATGTTTCTGTCATTTCCTTGGCCTCTGGTCCCAGAACCATCTGAGGATGGATCAATACCAAACGTTAATGTCTGCTGCTCCCCAATCACAGCTCCACTGGTGGGAGATAAAGCAAAGAAACAGACAGTTAAGCTTCCTCTCTTTTTTGCCTCCTTTCCTCTTTTGGACTCTTGTTTTTACTCCTGGCCTTTCTCTGCAATGAGACTGACACCTAGAGAGAGAGAGAGAGAGAGAGTGTGTGTGTGTGTGTGTGTGTGTGTGTGTGTGTGTGTGTGTGTGTGTGTGTGTGTGTGTGTGTGTGTGTGTGTGTGTGTGTGTGTGTGTGTGTGTGTGTGTGTGTGTGTGTGTGCGTGTGTGCGTAACCCAGCTGAAAGCAGCTGTCCTTTATAGCGCCAGGAAATGTTCATGTGTTTTCGTGTCCTTTGAAAAGCAGCCAATACGCTACACTGGCAATAAGTTGCGTTTGATGTCGTGTTCACGTTTCATATTCATATTTTCCGTCTCATGTCAGTTTTGATGTTTCTGCAGAGAAGCTGTACTTGATGTCTGACTCTCTTTTTCCATTTTCATTACATTGCGCTAACCATGCTTGCATGAGAGCTGCGCGTTAATGAATAAATGAATTAATTAGATCTTGTTTGATCCACCATCATCATCAAGCGTCTCTCCCTCTTGGTAATGACCTCAATAATGGTGCTGACTTTAATGGGATTTTAATTGATTTAGCTGCTTCAGTTTGATGGCGTGCGCGTATCCTGCGCTTGTCAGACGGAGGTGAGCAGAGGAGCTGATCCTTAACCATTCAAAACGGTTGTGTCGTGTCCTCTTTTTTTTACAACATGGTCTAAACTGTAAAACATCAAATCAAATCAAACCCTTTTTTTACCGCCCCAATGAGGCGAAAGTGCACTACAAAGTAACTCTGATTTGATTGACTATATAAATGGTTGGCTGAGAAGACATTTCATAAGGTTTTATGTGAAACTGTTCACACATCTGATGCCCTCAGGTCCTCTGGCAGGCTGCTTCAGAGGTGCGGACCAAAGACACTAAAACTTCCTCTCTGTAGGTCTTACTACGAGCCAGTGTAACAGTAATGAAGGGATAATCAGATATGTATTCAGGCAGCAATCCACTTAGTTATTTGAAAACCATGAGCAGGATCTCAAAGGCTAATACAAAACATGTGCATTTATTAATTATTGTTCACTCTATGTTACTGTGAGAGGAATTCGATCATTTATGAGACATGCAACAGAAGAACAATCCTAAAGAAATACACAATCCTGAAATGCATCCTTAAAGAGTCACATACCATATTGAGCTATGATAGCTAGATCAACAACCTCACCATTTTTGTACCATCCAACAGCTGATAAAACACGAAGAACTCAAATTTATTTTGGGGAGTATGAAAAAGGGTAGTGCAAAAAGGAAATGTGTTGTAATTGAAATGAATTTGACTTCTGTTATTCACATACTGAACCAACAACTTTTTACAGTAAATTAAGGAATTTGAAAATGCAATATGTCTCTGGTTTTGGTCGACCTACATAAGTTCCTTCATCCAGTTAGAGTGGAAGCCTTTGGCACAACCGAAAATTACTAATTTCTTCCGCCATAAAACATGAGCAACATATTACACAAATTTAATCTTGTAAAAATGATCTGGCCAGCTAGGTCGAAGACACATCCAATAGTTCAAATGTTTTTCCATTAAAACATGTGTAGTTAAATCCTGAACTGTGGGAATTTCTGTTTATGTGCTGTAACACTAAAATAAGCTGTAAGCATGGATAAGCACCCAGATTCATGTGGAAACGAAAACTCAGTTCCTCATTATACTCTCTCTTTCCTTTTATAATTGCTTGTGACAGTTTTGTGGTTGTTGTCCATGTGTCATTAGTCCAGGCGCCTCCGCTGATAAGCTTCTGAGTGCAGATATCTAGCAATGTTCCAGCGCCTGTCATAAATAAAGTACATTACCACTGCAGCTGCACTGTAATAATCTCCTCTCTGCTGTGCTCCCCTGCTCTCATCACCCTGCTGACCATGGAGGTGAAGTGGGTTACTGTGTGTGTGTGTGTGTGTGTGTGTGTGTGTGTGTGTGTGTGTGTGTGTGTGTGTGTGTGTGTGTGTGCGTGCATGCGTGCGTGTGTGTGTGCGTGTGTGTGTGTGTGTATGCCTGCACGCATCATCATCTTAGAATTCAATTTGTGCAAGTAGGAAGTTAAAAATGAACCATCACTCTATTTTTTTGGTTGTGTTATCGACTAGGATTCTCATTTTCAATCAGTTGCCCTTTAATTTGATGTTCAGATGACTAGCTAAAAGGTTTATTAGATGTCATATTTGCCTGAATATTTATTTAGAAATGGTTTACAGCTGATAATGTGTATTTCATTAAAACACTATTGTGGTTTTATGTAAATTTATGATGCAAGTGTGATTTAAACTCAAGGTCAATTCAGCCAAATTCCAATAAACACATTTTCTCCCTCAACCTTAATGGTATCCAGTAAAGCATATACCTTTGCTTTTATTTGTTCAGGTTTTGAGAAAACTGTCCTCAGTACAATGGAGGTGCAGTTCTCACAGTGTTGTCATATGTAATTTTTACATTTGAAAATTATCAACAGTGTGTTGTCAACTGTTTTCAACATCAATGTTGTGGATTGTAATGTGTTTTAGCTTAGGCTACCTCAGACACTTGTGATATGGGGCGCCGATTGTAAACGGCTGGTTACACTTTTTTAGCTGATACATTTTCAACATTTAGCTCACTTTCCTCACATTTAGCGCATTTTCTTTCTTTTGAGACAGAAATTATATATATATATATATATTATATCTAAATCTAAATGTTAAATGTTAAATCTAAATATTATATCTAAATCTAAATGTTAAATCTAAATTTTAAATATATATCTAATTGTTAAATGTTAAATCTAAATCTTAAATATATATCTAAATATTATATCTAAATCTAAATCTTAAATATATATCTAAATCTTAAATCTAAATGTTATATCGGCAAGTGTAAAGCTAAATGTTTAGAAAATATTCAAATCCCCGAGGAAACCACGCCCACTGCAGTGGCTTCAAATCGCGCTGCGATCCTGCAGAGCAATAGCGGGACATTTTTAACCATTTTCACTATCTTATTCATCATTAAAGTCACTTCTGACAACGTTTTAGGCGAGAAATGAACTGTTTAGATTTCGAATATAGGCAGTCTTGTGAAAATCGATGCCGAATTGACAATTTGCTTCAAAGTTTTCGGAGTTGACAAGCTCCATAATGTGACGGGAGACAGGCTAGCCCTGATTCTGTTAGCCGCTCGCTAATGCTTTTTTCTCTTGGATCCTTCCTTTGGAATATATACCGGGAACCTGAAATGGGGCCTTTTATTCCTAAATTCTCGTTACACAAACGGCAAATATCCTTCCCGACATGTTGCTTGCTTGCTGAGCTAACGAGCTATGCTGATGTGAGTCTCAACGCGATCTGAGTCGCGTCGAGTTGCGCATGCTCAGATTTAAACAATTTACGGCATAACGACAACAACAGAAGACGGGAACAGCAATAATCGAAGATATAGAAGGTGGAAATCATTTCAAAAACGTTTTAGCTATCAAATGCTATCTATGATTGTTTGATTGATAATTTTTTTTTATTTTTATTAACTGACATGAGGGATCATGCCGTGAACATGTGATGTGTTACGCTAAATAATACATTACTGCCATTTACATCTTCCATATCTTCGATTATTGCTGTTCCCATCTTCCGTTATTGTCGTTATGCCGTAAATTGTTTAAATCTGAGCATGCGCAACTCGACGCGACTCAGATCGCGTTGAGACTCACATCGCGCAGTGACATATGCTTTGCCTGCAGCAGCAGGGGTAGCCTGACTTAGTTGTTGCTCTTTTGGTACGTCATACACTTCGTTGATCTGATTGGTTGATTTGGTATTTGCTATCACCAACATAGCTGGTGATAGACGGATGGTTTAATCCAATCAGCTAACCAGTATTTTCACCCCTTCCCAAACGTTCTCCAACGGAAAGTTCCCAGATGGATATGCTGAGCAAATGCGAAGCAATCCATCTGGCGGAGTCAGGTTAGATCTGAGCTAGATCCTGTCCAAGTTACCCGATAGGTATGGTCTGCCTGGTAAGATGTGAGCAATGATAGCGCAGAGCCTGAGACACCCAGATTCTGGAGTGTCGAAATGAGGATGTGGTGGTTCACTGTGTCAAAGGCAGCAGAAAGGTCCAGAAGGATGATGATGGAAGAGAGAGAGGTTGTTCTAGCGATGTGAAGCTGCTCAGTGACAGCAAGGAGGGCAGTTTCTGTTGAGTGACCAGCCTTGTAGCCAGACTGGTGGGGATCAAGAAGGTTGTTCTGGTGGAGATAGGTAGAGAGTTGATTTTAAATGGCACGCTCAAGAGTCTTAGATAGAAATGGAAGAAGGGAGGTCTATAGTTGTTTACATCAGAGGAGTTGAGTGTTGGTTTTTTGAGTAGTGGGGTCACTCTTGCCTCCTTGAGGGCATCGGGGAAACAGCCAGTTGACAAGGAGATGTTAATGAGATGAGTGAGGAAAGGAAGGAGGTCAGGAGCAATGGACTGGAGAAGGTGAGAAGGGATAGGATCCAGGGGGCAGGTGGTTGGGCGGGCAGAAGTAATGGTCAATGGTCATTTTTGCATCTATAAAAAGCAACGCATTGCATTGGGGGATTTTTTAGCAGAAAGTATTGTAGCCTACATGATATTGACACTTTTTTGTTCCATTGTGCAATGTTTGAGGGCACTAAACAAATGACTGAAAATATCAATAGAAGACACTAATAAAATGCAGGATGGTAAATACTAGTAAATGAGGGATTATTTTGGACACAGGCTTTGAAGGCTCTGGGTGAGACAGTTGAATTTATGTTTTGCATGTGTTAATTGTTCACTGTAGTTAGAAAAAAAAAATTGTAATTATCTTGTAATTGGATATACTGAACTGAACATCCTGTTCTGACTGGTTAGGTTTTGTACCAACTGCTCTTGTATCTGAGTGATCGTGTGTTTATGCATGTATGTGCACCTTTGGGGATACGGTTGTAGTTTATGAAAGCCATTCTGTCCTCTCACCAATGCTAATGCCCTGACCACGGCCTTGGCTTTCTCCGCTGTTCTCTGGCAGCCAGCCGACCGGAAGAGAGGATCAAACACAGGAGGAGGAGATCTCAGTGACTGGAGTCAGACGCTCTTTCATCTCTTCTCTGCCGTGCTAGCACACCCCCAATGCTTAATTTTCCCCACGCATATGGGAGGGAGTCCCCACAAAGAGAGCTTTCTGAACTCTCTTAATGTTTGTCTCTCTTTTCAATTCTGCTTTAACTCATTCATCTCTGATGGAAATACAGATCAAGACAAACTTAGTTATGTGCTTCAATTTTACATGCATCCCTTTTCCCTGATGTAGAAAAGTGTAAATATATGTGCTTATTTCTGCTTTTCCTACAGATTTCAGAGCTATTTTTGACTGTTTGCACATGTGCAAGAACGAACCCTATATTAGTAAACCAGTTTTACAGAAATCTGAACATCCAAGTCAGCGAAAGAGTTATCCCACTTCACAAATTCTTGTGAAAACCCGAATGCCACTTACTATGATGCATATTTACATCATTAAATTGCTCATATTATGCTTTTTGGCTTTTTCCCTTTCCAGTATTGTGTTATATATATTTTTGTGCACATTATAGGTTTACAAAGTGAAAAAGCCCAAAGTCCCTGCCAAAGAGACTTACCATCTCCAACAGAAAACACTGTTCACAAACTGCTCCAAACAGCTCTGTTGTAGTCCAGCCTTTACTTCATTTAGTTGACGCTTTTATCCAATTGCTATCATATATATATATATATATATATATATATATATATATATATATATATATATATATATATATATATATATATATATATATATATATATATATATGGAGCAACTAGGGGTTAATTGTCATGCTCAGGGACACATTGGTTGATGTATCGCAGTGGGAATGGAACCCAGATCTCCCACACCAAAGGAAAGGCATGTGTCATATCCACTGCCACACCCGTGGTGATGAACATGCGTCACTTTGTAACACACGTTATAATGCTCACCTAGCTGCTAGCGTGGCACGCCCTCATACTCTGCTTCTAACTGGCTTGTAGTCCTTACAGCGCATGTGCGACTCCCAACAAAGATGGAATAGAAGTGTGATGCCTCACTCTGCAGCTAAAACAGAGAGCTCAACACACAGGGTGAAAAGAGGAGCTGAGGAAAGGAGAATGTGCAGTACAACAAAAATAGGGTGTTTTTTGAAAATTAAACTATGTAAACCTATTCTGATATAACCTCTAAATACAATTATGAACCTAAAAATGAGCATAATATGAGCACTTTATGCTTTACATCCTTACATCGGACTAACAAGGCAAGTAAAGTCTCTGATATCAAATTGCCTTGAGTAAATTTAGTCTGAGCCCACGATTACAGATCTGCAGACATGCAGGATATAATTATGCTGAATTAGCAGCCTAGAAGATGTGTAAAATTTGAATATTCTCATTAACAACGAAATAGGAAAAGCCTTTTTCAGCAAGAGAAACTTGGCAAGGGAAATTAAAGAATAAATGATATAGTAGATAAAAAGAGAAAAAGAGAGAGAGAAAGAACGAGAGAGAGAGGGAGAGAGAGAGAGAGAGAGAGAGAGAGAGAGAGATTTCAGGCTATGCACCAACTGAATATCACCCAGCTACCTGTTCTGTTTAAATTATGTATTCATACCTTGACAGGCTACAGTAGAGAAGAGACTGGGGACTCTCATTGATACTTATATTAAATACACAAATATGACACAACTGCTCTCAGTAATGAAATTCAATAAGCCTCCAGTTAACCTGGCAGGATGCTAAGCACCAGTCCTTGACCTCTGACTTGTAACTGTGCTCTGGGTTTGAAAAGATAATTTCCTATAGTTTATTTCTGCATACACAACACGCTTATCATTTTTATCAAATCTGAGTACATTTAGCCTATATATATTTATGAAAATCAAAGTATTGGAAAACGTTATGACCACGGCCAAGCTGTAGATAGGTTCTGTAATAATCCCTCTAAAGTAGGAATTTTCTTCTGTCATTTGATAATGAATTAATACATATTTGCTTGGTGTCCCCGTGTTTAAAATTAAATGAAAGCCAGCTGGCTGACTGGTTCCACTGGTGGGAGGCTGGCTACTTGTGAGATGACTGATTTGTTGGCTGACTAGCAGCTGGTTAGTATTATCTGTTGATATGTGGTTGGTTGGCTGAGTGACCGTGCATTGTGACTGTAGGCTTAAAGTGCTGTCTATGAAAGAGTGCAGATGTTGGTATAGAGAAAAACTCCCTGAGGGGTTTCCTGCAGACAGAAGGCGGAATAAGAGCAGTACTGAGCCTCTAATTGTAGACCTCCAACACCAACACCCCCCACCGACCCTAGAGCACACAATAACCTTACCTTGATAGAGGGAAAGGACAGGGGGAAAGGGTGGAAAGCATGTAATAATAATAATAAAGGGAAAACTGGTGAGGAGGCAGATGGAGGCAGAGGAAAAACAATCTGGGGGATAAATCATCTGAGCCTTCTATTTTATAATTGGCTGCAATATCACACATCACATTGAAATATGATGGGCTTGTGTATGCAAAAGCCCACTAAATAATTATGAATATCCAGCATTGATAGAAAATGCACTTCTGTGTGTGTGTGTGTGTGTGTGTGTGTGTGTGTGTGTGTGTGTGTGTGTGTGTGTGTGTGTGTGTGTGTGTGTGTGTGTGTGTGTGTGTGTGTGTGCATGCGCGCACATGCAAACGTGGCAAAAATATCTCCCCGCAGTCCTATTTCATCCCAGCGAGTGGCCTTTCCTCTCTGCTCCCTGGCGTTCACAGATGCCTGTCACGTCACCATGAAAAGACTAGGAAGAGCGAGAGCCTGAGACAGATGCACCCCCCCCCCCCCTGACAGAGGGACAGGCGGATTGAGAGGTGTAGCTGATCCCTGAGAAGCACTGCAGGCATAATATCCCCTCTATATCCTCTCTTCGTCCCGCCTGGTACCATGAGACTTGTGGGCTGACGTCAGTGTTATTTCTGTCCATCTCTTGGTCGGGTAGGGTCATCATCTCTAATGCATTATTCACACAAGCAGCATCAACCTAGACAGGTCCTATCTCGACAGGGTAAAGCAACCCCTGGCTCAGTGGAGTGGAGAAATAAACTTAAAAGGATACAATAATTGTAGCCTTTTTGATTAATACTAATGAGCTGAGTTGTTTGTCCTGGCATGTTATTGTCATTTTTTAAACAAGTATCTGTTTTTTGTTAAAAAAAAAAAATAAACACGTTTATGTCATCTGTCCGAGGCAAAACTTGAGTATTTACTTTACTTTTTTGTGCGTATTCTGTGCATTGACAATCTAATGAGATGAAGATGGCTCTTTCTTGAGAAGGAATTGTGCAAGAAAAGAAAGAACTCGTGGGAAACACGCAGGCGCTTTAATATGCCTATGTCTTGAATGGTCCTAAACATAATCTGGAGTTATTCAGCGGTGCATTTCTGACTGATGTTTTGAATATCAATGGCTGTCATGCAGCGTACGTTGTCAGATAAGCCGTCTTTTCCACAGTGAACCCATGGGACGTTGAGCCAAACACAAACACAAACACTTATTGAATACAGAATAAACACATTCTCTTCCTCTCTGTTATTAAATACCATGCTCCGTTGGGGTAATAAATGAGAGAGATCTCTCATTTTGTGTTTTTCCTCATGCATAGCTAATTGTGCTGAAGTTCTGGTTTTATCCTGTCTCCCTGCCCCTGATGACTGTGATAGTGAGCTGCCCTCCTCCACTATAAGGCTATCTGTTCTCTTCAACGCAGCTATCTAACAGCTTGCTTGCACAGACAAAGCCCTTCTCTAATAAAGCCTTGTGGATGATTTAGTTGTGTTGTTGATGCTTGCCATATCAGTGCACATATTGAATAAAAATGGAATGAATTATTATCTGATTGCTGACATGAAAAAGTGACATTTAGAAAAGTATGCATGCTGTCATCTTTGAAAAACAATTGCACTTTATAGGTTTCAACACAGCAGAACAGGTGCTTTTATTTTGGTATCTGAATTTATGTTTATATTGTCAGATGTTTGCATTACAGCTGGATCCTGAGATTTGGAGAGAACTTGAGCAAAGCAGGGATAGTCAGCATTTCTATAATGTGAATATGGAAATGAAATGGTAGTCTGCAATTTTCTGTAGTGGTCCCATGTAAAATTTTATTCTTAAAGTGTACTGTAGCATATCACATGGTTAAGCTACATTTGAGTCAAATAATTGAGGACTGCTTTAATTTAAAGAATTCAACAATATTCTATTTTCAACAATTTGTTGTTCTGGATTATTCATCTAAAGTGTTATTGCCGCACAGTGGACAGGCAATGGTTTATACTTTGTTCAACAGACCAGGCCTAAGTTGGCAATTATATCAATTATTGGCCTATGTATCAAACTGTGTCAACACCATATAGGATTGCGCAGCAACAACAACAACAACATCAAACAACAAGAACCGTGTATGAGTTGAGGAAGTGGATCAGATGATTGGTCACGGAGTCAAAGACCTTAGAGGAAACACTGCTATTCATTTCGAAAGAGCAACGACCGGTGGGGGAACTCCAACACTCCACTGACCAGTGGTGTAACTTCATCATGCACTCTGTGACTCAGTCAGTGAAAGAATTTTGCGTTTCTAAGGCTGGCCCCTGCTTTGCTGCGATTCAGCCAAATATATTTATTATAGCAGCTTTAAAAAGTCCAACGTCAGTCTCATCTCTGCCTCTTTTGCATTTCCTTAGTTTTTTCCATTTCTATCTGTATAAAAGGTATGTAGCTCTATAGTGCTCTTAGTATTTTTCATTCATCAACATTATAAACCACACTCTTATTTAACCCCATGCTAGTCTGGCAGGGAAACCCCATGGCTTTGGGGCTCCTACACTTTTTCATGCCACAGAGGCAGTTTCTCATAGCTGTCAATGGATCAGGCTTTGTTTTGGAATCAACTATTACACATATGTTTCTGTTGTCTGATATAATTATTACCCATATCATCACCATTATTATTATCCATATCATCACCGTATACCATCACATATGTATGCATTTATTCAAAGTGATTACTCAGGTAATAGTTATTCAATATCCATGTAATTTCTCCCCCAATCCCTTCCTATGATCCTCAGCTAAATGTGGGGTTGAGAAGAAAGACAGCTGATGAATGTATACCGCAGCCATCAGCTGCCTCCGCTGACACGGTAATTGAAATGGTAATTTTCTGATACAGGATGATGACCTGTGTTAAGCCACAAATCCCAGGCCTTATTGGATAATGAACAGGGAGAGAATCGTCCCATCAAAACGCATTGGTCGAATCACTCACAATTCAGTCAAAGGCTGAGTTAGTTTGGTGTTTATGCACAGTGTGAAGTGTGTATGTTCTTCAGTCAAGCGTGACTTTAGTTCTGCATCTCCCTCTTCTCCACTTCTCTTCATTTTCATTCCACATCAGTAAAGACTTGACTCTGATATGCTAATAGATGGTGAATTTTTTTCCCTTAGATTCAGTGTGTATGCCTTCAAAAGCTTTTCACTATTTTGCTATAATGAGGACAATGTGTGGGTGAGTGTGGGTGTACATGTGTAGCTGTGTTTGCATAAATGAGTTTCACAGGAACCTTGTCTATCCTTTTTTATTTTAATTAATTTGTTTTCCCAGAGCAACTCTCATTTTCTCTTCTTTGTTTCCCTCTGCCTCTGTTTGGAATGGCCCGAAAGGCAAATGTGGTGTAAATTGTACTGTATGCCAGACAGGTAGCTTTGTGTTTTTGTCATTCAAATCATTATCTTAATTGCTTTCCATTGCTTTGATGGCTTAAGGGTGGCTAGCTAGTGAACCTGAACAACCAACTCACAGTGACCAGCTTTGTTTTCATTGCTTCTCTCTCTCTCTCTCTCTCTCTCTCTCTCTCTCTGGTCTTTTGCCAGACAATGACACAATCAACCCCCCCCCCACCCCCCCAGCTCCAAACACACACATTTAGCAATTAATCAAACTAATTAACAATTTGGCCATTGGAATAATTACCTCTAGTAAAGCAGAGAGGCACACTCAAGTGTTTAGTTCTATCCTTATTCTTGCTCCTGTATTGTGGCTGACTGTATTGTCTAGATTTATCCTCTACCTGGACACTGCAAGAGCTCTAACTCTTCATTAAAGATGCAATAACTGTTTTTTCTGGCCACTTGGGGCAGCGGAAACAAGCTGTAAAAAAAACACTGACATATTATCACCTGTTGAGTTGATATGGGGAACTTCGGGGAAGCCAATAATTGCATATTTACACATCCAGTAGCTACAGGGCGACATTATAATTAAGTCATGTTTCTGGCTAACTGGCAAAGTCAAAGATCCATTCTCTCACGTTTATGGCCTCTACCAACTCCTTAGGGATATATCTGGCCCTTTAGCTGCTAAATATTCCACCATGTTCATCAGCTAGTCCGCTAACTTTGTCTGTTTGACGTTTGGTGCTGGGCTTTCTTATTGAAAACGTATGCATTAAAGCTGCGGGCTCAAAAACCAAAACTTTAACCGAAAAACACTAAAATGCTTGATTAAAGGTATAGTGGAGGATTTTCCCGAATTTTAGAAAAGAACCGCCCTCTCCACTTTTTGAAAAAAATGCACATGCGCAACACTCTACCTGCTCCCGAGAGGGAACGCCTATTAAACGTGTGCACGAGAGAGCATGCACGAGCCTAGTTCTATAGCTAACTTTAGCATGCTACAGGCCAATAAACAAGCTATCGTCTAGCATCTAAGTTGTTGTTTAGAGCTTTCAAGAAGAGAGTCTTGTGGAATCTGATATTGACTACGAGCCCATGCCCTGTTCATCCCGACCAAGATTCAGGAGGGGGGGGGGGGGGGGGGGGGGTGCGCCTAGAGGCCGAGGGAGACAGTCGCGGCAGGGGCACAAGAGCCAGCACCAGCCGATAGTGGGGAGAAGGCGGCGGCCGTGAGAGAGGGGGAGGCAGCGGTCGGGCACGTACAACGGCCTTACATAAACATATCATCAGAATGATTGACAACTAGGAGGACCAATAGTCTTGATGATCCACCCGGAAAAAGAAAATCCTCCACTATACCTTTAAGCTGATGAGAACTGCAGAGTCAGGTAATAATTGTCAGTGCTGCAGTACTTCCACATTACACATAGTCATTTTGATCCAATATTAACATAAAAAAAATTGATTAAAGCTGTTTTACGCTTTTTGACATGACCATGACAGTATTCCCTACAGTATTCAGTTACATTGTGTAGGATCCTACGTTCGACCCTATTTCCAGTAAAAGTGTTTTTTCCCTCTGCATCTGTATTTTTTTTTTTTTTTTGCATTCCAACAATTCTCCAAAGCTTTTTATTGTTTTACCATATACACATTAGCTACAAGTAATGTTTTTTATGGTGACCATACATGAATGCAAGGGTGAGGAAAGAGACAGTGATCCTGTGAGATCCTGCTCTGCTTCACTCTGCACTGTGTGTCCGGTGTCTGTCTATGTATGTACTCATCTCTCAGCAGGCCCTTATTCAAATAGGGTGTAATATAATGTAAATAAGCCAGGGTGAGACTCCAGCGGCAGCAGCCAGGGCCAGGAAGCCAGGCCGGCACTTACTGGAACGGGAGGGAAGACAAAGGAACATGGAGGCCCGAACACAAAGACAAATCAGGCATCAAAGGAAGGGTCACCACAGCTGACATTATTTGCACAGTAATAGGTTGTTTTTGTCTGCATCAAATGGAGCCTGTTAATGAATGGATTGAAAATAAAATAGAAATAAGAACATCTCGGCTCTTTAGGAGGCAGAACAACAGATTGCACTTGCATCCCAAGCTTCTTCTTTTTTAAATGTCTTCATTACTTTACCTCATTTCACAGAGGAAAGGCTAATGTTTAATGTCCTGGCCTGGCAATGCTGGAATGTCCCCCTTGAACTTTTTGGGATGCTCCTTTGAATTCAGAAATATTCCAGGAATTTCTGTGAATTTCATGCAATGTTACATTTGAGCTGTTAGACATTATTTGAAACCTTGTCTGGTGGTTAATGTTTATTTTGAGGTAATTGCTTCGGAAGGCAGGGTAGTAGATTTCATTAGCTCCCTTGCCCCTGTCTCAGAGCAAACATTTTACCTTGACTCATTAAGAATCAGACATGACATATCAGAGAGACTGTTCTGCCAGCGTTCAGACTGTTAGTACGCCATGGTCTGCCCTCTCTGAATAACCTGCCAAAGCTGAGAGCTCTTTCTTATCTCGTGCCCTAAAGACTTCCTCTCCTTTTGGTGGTGCACGTTTGTCTTAAACTGAGTGTTTAGTCTCGGCACAAAAAAATAGCGGCTTCTCCATGTTTTATGTGCAGTGAAGTGAAAGGGTGAAAATGTTTCTATCTCTCAAGTCTCAAGAGCTTAAATTCAAACCTATTAAACATTTCTTTTGGGCCTCTTTGGGACCTTAAGGGCTCAAACTGTCTAAAAATCAGTTTTTTTCTCTGTTCTGTCAGCAGGGGAAGTCGACCTTAAAATGGAATTTAGATATACTATTCGAGGTCTTGAATCAGTCAGTATTTATAAACCTGAACAGCAGTGTGAGTATGCTAAGAACACACAAATAGCTATTCCTCATGAATTATAAATGTGAGCCCTTGTAGTGTTTTATATGAGCTTGGGCATACACATTTTATAACAATCCGCTGAAGTACTAGGGTGCACAAATATTTTCTCTTATGTTTTGAAAATTGAACAATTCCATGAAATGTCTTGATTTAAGAGTTTATTTGGCTGTCTTGTTTCAAGGCAACTTTGACATGCTGTACTTTGGTGCATTGTCTGAATTGCAAATGAACTACATGTCTATTTGAATTTTCGCAACAGAGACGAGGACTGGCAATAAAAGAGCAGAGTGAAATATCACCAGGCTATGATTTTGTGTATGATGGAAGCCCTCCTGCAGATGTTTTGCCCTTTTAAAGGTTGTCCTACAGACTGTGTCCTGATGGAGTCGGAAAAGATTTTTTAATAGTTTAAAAGGGTCTGAAGATCATTGAAAAGGTCCACATTTCCACAGGTGAAGGGGGAGACAGCAAGTCCAAACTTGCTGAAAAAGAAATGGGTACATTGAATTTAATTGTGCCTATTTGCCCCACTCACTTAGCATCATTTCTGCAATGTTGATTTCAGACTGCATTCAGCCATTCGTCAAACTTTGACACCCAGTGGCTTTGGGCAGTCTGAGTGGTAGTAGACTGGCAGAGGAGGGGGAGAGGGGTCTTCATCATGTTTCATTCCAGGGTCCCAGTGCCCTCTGGCGGTCCTCAGAGCAGGCGATACCCAACTCCTTATTTCTTCCTCAGCTAGTCTCTCTATTAATAGCTTTGTGTCACTCCAGCTCCCATTGTTATTCCTGCCTGGCTGCATGCTGTGCAAAGGATGTCACATGTTTATCAGACCAGAAATATTGCGCACCTCTGCTCTGGGAGAAAGCCTCCTCTGAATCCAGATGTCCTTGTATTCTTAAACTTTATTTTTCTTTGTGGTTCTCTTTGACCTTTTTCTCGATCATTCAGACCAAAGGCGGACAAACAGTGGGCCTTCTCTTGCCCCAACCTCTTGGGCCAGAGCACTGCAAAACAGATTGCACTAATTCAGCTACATGTGAAGAGTGGATCGCTGTTGGAGCCTTTGGAAGCAATCGGGAGTGTGTATTAATTTGTTAGTTAAAGAGGCGCAAAAATCAGCACATAGATCTTTGCACATCCTGTACGCTGTGCTCACACACGCACACACACACACACACACACACACACGCACGCACGCACGCAAGCACGCATGCACACACACACACACACACACACACACACACACACACTATAAACTTGTAGAGTCAGCTTTGTTTAACACCTCGGAGGATTTAGATAAGTAACTGTCATTGAGTCTGCATAATTAGAACACTATGCCATCTGAATTCAAATAGCCCAGTTGCCCTGGTGATCTGTCACTTTTCCTAGAAGTCATGAGAATTGGCACTGTGCACATGCACCGTATGTCACTGAAAGAGGAGCATTGCTGACTTTGTTTTGCCTTAAAAGACACATTTTTTTTCATATGCAAAAAAAACTGTAAAGATGGATGAAATGCTCTGAGTTGTTCCTCTAAGTAAATATTGTATTTGTCTCAGTGACAGTCTGTGCAGTACATGCCAAGGCTTCACATTTTTCTCCACTGTTTTCATCAAAGTGGTAGAACATGGAGTCATAAAGGCCACACTGTCACCAAGTGCCATTCGATCTTTTTTTTGTGTGACCTGTGGACATGCTACACTGATCAAACTGTAATTAGAAAGGATTGTGTAATGTACCAATGCCAAAGAAAGATGTTTCATTAGTTCTGCAGGCAGGAGAAATTGAGCCATTTGTGGTGTCAAGTATCATGTGCTATATGTAAATAGATAAAAGGTTTCATGCTTTTAAACTGTAAAAATGTATGTAGAAATTGGCTATTTAATGTATTTTTAATTGATGTGAATATACAGTATGTAGGCTTTTTATTTTGACAGAGCTCTGATCTTTAGTGGAATGAAGGGTTCCTTGTAAACATTGTTTCTAAAGCGTAGTTGAAACTTGTTACCCATGTTTGTAGACTGGCTGATCGTCAGTATAGATCATGTGGTGTGTGAATGCCCTCTACAGGCAATTTGAGGAACTGCAACAGGCTGACACACCAGCTTAGACTACATGGGAGAGCAGTGTTGTTGTGTTCTTATAGATATTGACAAAATAACATTTGAAAGGAGTAGGCTACATGAGGTTGAACTTTCATTTAAAGTCCTCCCATGATTTCAGACCTCGAATAGTGGTGGGAGATGACCTGCCCTGTGCACACAGAAATAAAATACTAAAAAGATATGCAAAACAAATGTGCATAGGCTTACTTTTGTATTGGTTTTTTAAATATTAACTTTATAATATTTGACTTTTATATTTAACTGATTTAAACTGTTATAATGAACAGGGTTTTAAAAAAGATGAATAGGCCTACTACTAGAGAGGAGTTTCCAAAATTGAATATGTTATGATAACGAACTCTGCATGCAGTGTTGTAAAAATAACTCTCTCTCTCTCTCTCTCTCTCTCTCTCTCTCTCTCTCTCTCTCTCTCTCTCTCTCTCTCTCTCTCTCTCTCTCTCTCTCTCTCTCTCTCTCTCTCTCTGGTGTCTTCCTCACTTTTTTACTTTCACTTCTGGTTGTGGCGTAGATTTTTCCTCCATGTTACACGTTTGGTAAGTGACACTTCTCTTCAGTGTTCAATAAGTCAGCTGATCTCTGATCTCATGTTAGTTGTTAGTTTGTTAAAGAGTAGCTATAGCTCTGTGCTAACAGTTAGCTAGCTAGCTGTTGGCCACCGTGTTCAGCATCATTTTTACTTTCGGTTGGTCAGTCCCGTTGTTGTGGCGCAGATGTTTCCTCCATGTTAAACCTTAGGTAAGTGACACTTTTCAGTGTTTAATGACTCTCAGCTGATCTCTAAACTCATGTTGTAACACCTTTAGCTTCATAATGTAGTCCAGATTTGAGTCTAGTTAGTCCAGGTATAGTGATTTTTTTTTTATCTGGACCTGGTTGTGTTCTTAATGTGAAAGTATAGAAGACGATTATAATTTTTTATTTAATTTTATATTTCACAAATCTCAAAGAGGGTTTCAGACAACTATAGCCCAATGCTTTACCTAAAAAAATAGTTGCAAAAACGGGAGATCTGCCGCTCAGCAATGTAAGTTAGGCTATGTAATGTAGCCTACAGTAGGCCTATGTTATGTAGGCCTGAGCAATGTAAGTTATTAGGCCTTATACCGAATGTAGAATATTTCGTGCATGTAAACATAGTCAGTGTTGTTGTTGTTGTAGTGACAGAGTGCATCTCTCCCAGCAGGTATGGACTCTGCTATGAATCCGTGTGAGGACAGTGCCTCTAAAACCACTCTGTGTGGGGAACATGACAGCCACACCAAAGCTCAGGGGTGAGAATCACTGACTGCCAAGACTCTTCTCCATGTCAGAGCTCACACACTCAAATCACAATACCATCATTCATTATTCACACTCAATGTCACATCGGCCACTGAACTACTATACAATATTAACTATAACTGTCGGCCTATTAGTCAACATTTTTCTTCGGTGATGAACATTTGTATTTAAGTTAAAAATGATTTATATTACTAAAGTTTTAAGTTTGATCGCAAGTTAAATACAACCTGATTAAATATGTACCTGACACACACCTGTAGGCTACCTACTTACACTTCATTGTTCACTTGCTCTTCTTGCTTCAATACTGGAGGTCCTGATTCAGATATTTGAAGTTGATCAGCTTCCTGGATCAGCTGTTGATGTTGATATGATTGAAAGTTTAACTGGGAGATTCTGACATCTGAAACTCAAGCAGATAGAAATGTTAAACAGACAGCCTAGTCGAAGTTGAATTCTGGTCTTTTGGAAAACAACTGACTCCATTAATGTAAATTAGCAACAGCTGATGCAGTTATCCACCTAAGAAGTTTGCAGTTTACACCACAAAAAAATAGAATTAAAAATCAGCTTTACCTGAATGTTTATGTTATGTATTGTCTGAATGTGATAGAGTACTGGTTTGAACTGCCAAACACACCTTCCTTAGAATGGCTGAGTGTCCAATCCATATTTTTTTTCTTAAAAAAAAATAAAGAGTTGATTTGGTGCACACTTTCTTATAAGATAATTATTATTCTTTGGGCTCTGGGTGGATATCAAGTCACTCATTCCTGATCAAAAGGTCCAAGTGAAAACACTAGTCATTGGTGTTAAAGTCAAAGTTGAGTTAGCCTACATGTCTTTTTTGATTTTGTCACTTTGAGTCTGTCATCAGACTCATGATGATACAAAGTGACATCGTGAGCAAAATATTCTCAAAATAAGTATTACATAGTAAGTATTACTAATATTGCTATAATGATAACACAGCAAATGTATTAATGAGTGGTCAAAAGCATTTTTTAATGTTAAACTGCTTTTCATCTGTCAATTGTTTGTTTGTAACAGAATGCATCAGCAGAGACTAGACTCTCCTGGACCTGGATTAGGATCTGGATCCAGCTGTGTGCCCATAGATGACAGGTCTATGGGTCGCTTTGATGAGTTTAATAGACCACCTCCTGATGGAAGGTAAGAATTTAAAACTGAAGTTTACTATCTGACTGTCATGAGAAGAATAATCACATCTTGGTGCAGAGCTTCATAGATTGTTGTAGGACTCAACAATATATTGTTTCAACAGTGACATCACAGTGTACACCTGTACAGTTACCTGTCAAATAATTTAGGAAAATTAAGCACAACATGGTAAACTATGTCAATATGTGTGTTTTGAATAAGTCACAATTGATAATCAGCAGCAGCTAACTTCAATGTGTTGTTTTTGACAACTTAACTTCAAAGATGGAACCTGCTGGTTCAAAGCTGATAATATGGATCTCAGGATTTAAAAAAGCTCAGTGAACAGATTAAGGTATCTAACCTGACTCCGCCAGATGGATTGCTTCACATTTGCTCAGCATATCCATCTGGGAACTTTCTGTTGGAGAACGTTTGGGAAGGGGCGAAAATACTGGTTAGCTGATTGGATAAACCATCCGTCTATCACCAGCTATCAACCAATCAGATCAACGAAGCGTATGACGTACCAACAGAGCAACAACGACGCCAGGCTCCCCCTGCTGCTGCAGGCAAAGCATAGCTTGTTAGCTCAGCAAGCAAGCAACATGTTGGTAAAGGATATTTGCCGTTTGTGTAACGAGAATTTAGGAATAAAAGGCCCCATTTCAGGTTCCCGGTCCATATTCCAAAAGAAGGATCCAAGAGAAAACAGCATTAGCGAGCGGCTAACAGAATCAGGGCTACCGTTGTCTGAAAATGTGTCTAGATCAGGTCAGATTTGCATGCGTTGCTTCTGCTTGCTGAGCCTCGTGAGACCATCCTGATCTCGCGAGCTCTTCGTTGCATCACACCTAAACCCGCCTCAAAACCAACGCTGATTGGTCCGGTCGTTGGGCGAACGGCTCAAAATTTTCTCTATCTCAAGATGCCAGACTGATCTGCGAGCAGAAAACTGGAGCTCGCGAGATCAGGATCGTCTCACGAGGCTATACGGTATCAGCACCGATACTGATTTTATTACCTGGATCAAGTATCGCCTAGACGTGATGCCTTAAAACTCTTTTCTGTTCTAATATGTTAATTTTCTGTGGTGAGATAAAGTTAATGTTCAAAGCTACTGCTGATACTTCCTGTATATGTTTCAATATAAATGCAGCTGCTCAGGATCTTCTACCAAGGTTCCTCAACCAGGGCAAAGAGGAAACATAGGTGTCTCACTTTTGTCCTAGTCGTGGAGGTTGGATCCAGACATACAGCCTGGATCATGAACTTATTGTTCTAGGGTTCTGCCTGTCAGATGTAGAACCACAGTAGCATCACCTTCAGCACACTCTCTTACCTGGTCCGCATTGCCTGCTGCCGTCTACTTACCATCTTATCAATGTCTGACCAAATCTCCTTAGACTAAGAGGACTCTCTTTTTGGGCTCTCCATCTCTTCTCTGATCTAACAGCCTGTGGCTGACACTGGAGTCCTGGTACTGCAGAACCTCACGTGTGGAAATCCATAGACTCTTTATTCAGGCTGCTCATGGGAAGCTGAAGTACTGTATGTTCCTCCTTCCATTGAAGAGCTATGCTGCTGAGGCTATGTGGATATAGATGCAGATCTTCCTCTCCATCAACTCCACAGTTGTCTGTGGTACCTTGTACGCTAAATAAAGTTAGAGGACGCAAGAGACGATGCCATGTTGGTACATTCAGGCCTTAAACTAGTGAACTGGACCTCAAGTCTCTTGATAGTAGACTGGACATACAATGTATTTGAAAGACTGCAGTCAAATATTTTGACTGGTTTCTGAGAAATACATGGCTTTGGGGTGCCATCTATAGAGAAGCATAATTTAACCCACTCATACATTATGCAGTACCAGGGATCTAGATTCATTCTTGCCCACATAATACGTTATTTCAACTGCTGGATCCATCTGCTGTCTCAGCTGCCTTGTACCTTCTGAGCTCCAGTTGCCCTGTCATTCTGTCATCGTCTGTGATTTGACTCATGGAATGTCCCTAAACTTAATATTTTCTCCACAGAGTTCAGCAGGGGAGTTCAGAGGGCCTCGGTGGTCAGTCTGCCCAGCAGCATCAAACAGACCTGGACTCCATATTTATGGTGCGTACATGTACAAACTACAGAGTAGGGTTTAAATTAGGGTTTAGTGTTTTAGTGATTCATTCAAAGTTATGGTTTAGGACAAAGTTTTAAAATGAGAATCGATTTTCACTTTAACTTGGTCCCAGGTGGAGCTAACTAACAGGTGGATGGCTAGTTAGCTAACTTGCTAATTCCGCCAGGCTCATTTGCCTATAGCAATGTGCTTTACTGCACTGTGACAAGAGTGTGTGGAGGAAACATGAAGTTGTTAAATATTAATCATTTAGTGGCTGGCTAATTAGGTAGCTAGCTCATGCTTCAGTGTTGGAAAGCCGTGCCTATGTCATTACCATGTCAACCCATGCAGATAGGATGGTAATGTAATGCTAGAGATAGGTTTTCACATTCATTATTTCCATTAGGGAAATTAATATATTTGCTTTTGTTAATCATTTTTATTGTTAATAAAAACCGAACTTATTTGAATAAATCCTTTGTCTTTTGAAGTTTGTTTTTAAGAAGAAAAGAATCGATTAAAAACGTAAACTACCATTCAGCTCCTAACAGTAGCAATGCTGCTTTGTTAAGACGAGCAGGCTTTCAGGCTGACTGAATCACAAGTTGTGTTCTTTAAATTAAATGTTCAGTTTATCCTTCTGTTCCAGCTGTTGGATGAGAACATCGTGACTTTTGTGAAGAACGAGCTGAAGAGAGTCCAGAGGGTTCTGAATCCACATTACCCAGAATGCTTAGAGATTCAAAAGGAAGGTGAGGAGGTGTCGGACAGTGAGGATAGAGAGCAGAGGAGCAGCAGAGAGGCATTTCTGAAGATCGCACTGCACTTCCTGAGGAGAATGAAGCAGGAGGAGCTGGCTGACTGTCTGCAGAGCAGTAAGAGGATTTGATCAGATTTAACATGATGAAAAGGGGAAATGGAGGAACCATGGGAGAAGTTTACGGTTCCAAACTCTGATGTTAATATGCTGCACAAATCTGCATCAGATCAGAGGCTGTTTGCCACTGTTGAGCTAAATGAAACTGATGGAGGAAAAACTGTACAGTCACACTTAAAGGTTTAGATTCTCAGATTTTCTGGATCCACTTACTGATTTCATTTGTTGTTTTATTCAGGGACTCATGCTACAGTGTGCCAACATGAACTCAAGTCTAATTTAAAGGAGAAGTTCCAGTGTGTGTTCGAAGAAATTGCCAAAGCAGGAAACCCAACCCTTGTGAATCAGATCTACACAGAGATTGACAGCCCAGAGGGAGGGACTGCAGAGGACAAGGATGAACATGAGTGCAGACAGATTGAAACAGCATCCAGGAAAGAAGACAGACAAGAACCAGTAATCAGACAAGAAGACATATTTAAACCCTCACCTGGAAGAGATGAACCAATCAGAACAGTGATGACAAAGGGCGTGGCTGGCATTGGGAAAACAGTCTTAACACAGAAGTTCACTCTAGACTGGGCTGAAGGCAAAGCCAACCAGGACATCCAGTTCACATTTCCATTCACTTTCAGAGAGCTGAATGTGCTGAAAGAGAGAAAGTACAGCTTGGTGGAACTTGTTCATCTCTTCTTTACTGAAACCAAAGAAGCAGGAATCTGCAGGTTTGAAGAGTTCCAGGTTGTGTTCATCTTTGACGGTCTGGATGAGTGTTGGCTTCCTCTGGACTTCCACAACAATGAGATCCTGACTGATGTTACAAAGCCCGCCTCAGTGGATGTGCTGCTGACAAACCTCATCACTGGGAAACTGCTTCCCTCTGCTCGCCTCTGGATAACCACAAGACCTGCAGTAGCCAATCGGATCCCTCCTGAGTATGTTGACATGGTGACAGAGGTGAGAGGGTTCACTGACCCACAGGAGGAGGAGTTCTTCAGGAAGAGATGCGGAAATGAGGAACAGGCCAGCAGAATCATCTCCCATATCAAAACATCACAAAGCCTCCACATCATGTGCCACATCCCAGTCTTCTGCTGCATCGCTGCTACAGTTCTGGAGGATGAGTTGAAAACCAGAGAGGGGGGAGAGCTGCCCAAGACCCTGACTGAGATGTACATCCGCTTCCTGGTGGTTCAGTCCAAACTGAAGAACATCAAGTACAATGAAGGAGCTGAGACAGATCCACACTGGAGTCCAGAGAGCAAAAAGATGATTTTGTCCCTGGGAAAACTGGCTTTTGAGCAGCTGCAGAAAGGCAACCTGATCTTCTACGAATCCGAATTGACAGAGTGTGGCATCAATATCAGAGAGGCCTCGGTGTACTCAGAAGTGTTCACACAGATCTTTAAAGAGGAGAGAGGACTGTACCAGGACAAGGTGTTCTGCTTCGTCCATCTGAGTGTTCAGGAGTTTCTTGCTGCTCTTCATGTCCATCTGACATTCATCAACTCTGGTGTTAATCTGCTATCAGAAGAACAAACAACCACCTGGTTGCGGTTTCAACTTATAAACACACCCAAACCAACACATCTCTACCAGAGTGCTGTGGACAAGGCCTTACAGAGTCCGAATGGACACCTGGACTTGCTCCTTCGCTTCCTCCTGGGTCTTTCACGAGAGCCCAATCAGACTCTCCTTCAAGGCCTGCTGACACAGACAGGAAGTAGCTCACACATCTGTCAAGAAACAGCTGTGTACATCAAGAAGAAGATCAGTGAGAATTTGTCTGCTGAGAAAAGTATCAATCTGTTCCACTGTCTGGATGAACTGAATGATAATTCTCTTGTGGAGGACATCCAGCAGTACCTGAGTTCAGGAAGTCTCTCAACAGATCAACTGTCTCCTGCTCAGTGGTCAGCTCTGATCTTCATCTTACTGTCATCAGAAAAAGATCTGGAGGTATTTGACCTGAAGAAGTACTCTGCTTCAGAGGAGGCTCTTCTAAGGCTGCTGCCAGTGGTCAAAGCTTCCAAAAAAGCTCTGTACGTGCACACATACCAATCCAAGATTTTGAGTTTTTCTTCATTCAGAGAAAAAAAGCCATTGACTGTAATTGTTTTCTTATGTTTTGCTGATTCCTCTTTAGACTGAGTGGCTGTAACCTTTCAGAGAGAAGCTGTGAAGCTCTGTCCTCAGTTCTCAGCTCCAAGTCCTCTCGTCTGAGAGAGCTGGACCTGAGTAACAACAACCTGCAGGATTCAGGAGTGAAGCTGGTGTCTGCTGGACTAAAGAGTCCATACTGCAGACTGAAAACTCTCAGGTTAGTGTACAGCTGTTTGTGTTTGTAAAATGATGACCCATTGAGCTCTGATAGCAAAATCAGGGGCAGGTGAGTACTGAGGGTGTGTGTGGATAATCATGAAGGCGGGTGTGGATAATCAAGAAGGCGGGAGACACACAAGAGCAGGAACTGAAACAACAGGAGATGTTAGTCTTTAAAAATAAAACGATAAATGAAAATAATATGCACAAATTAGCAGGATGTGACACACTTTCTCTCCACACACTCTTTTATTCATGTAAACACAGTTTATGTGTGGAAAATGGTGTGTGTGTGTGTGTGTGTGTGTGTGTGTGTGTGTGTGTGTGTGTGTGTGTGTGTGTGTGTGTGTGTGTGTGTGTGTGTGTGTGTGTGTCTGTTTTCTGGATGCCCGTATCTTTTTGCTATTTTTTAAACAGTGGACTAATGAATGTCTTACATTAGAGATTTTACCCTGTGTGTGTGTGTGTGTGTGTGTGTGTGTGTGTGTGTGTGTGTGTGTGTGTGTGTGTGTGTGTGTGTGTGTGTGTGTGTGTGTGTGTGTATGTTTTCAGTCTGTCAGGCTGTATGATAACACAGGAAGGCTGTGTTTCTCTGGCCTCAGCGCTGAGCTCCAACCCCTCCCATCTGAGAGAGCTGGACCTGAGCTACAATCATCCAGAAGATTTGGGAGAGAAACTGCTGTGTGCTGGAATGCAGGATCAACATTGGAGGCTGGACACTCTCAGGTATGGACAGACAACCGCAGCTCTCACATGGTTTCTCTGTCTGTGTCTCATTAGTTTTTCAACATGCCTTTGTTCACTTGAACCCCTGTTGCCATCATAAGTGTCGTTCCATGTGTTTGAAAACTTAAGTAAACTTGGCAATCGACCCTCAGAAGGCTGAGTGAGTGAGTGAACAACAATGGTCACTCCAGAGGTATATATAACCAACAATGCATTGCAGTTATTCATTGAGTGCAAGAAATACATGCATGAACGAGGGAAAGTGAAATTAGTAATGAACTGAGTAACTCTGGTTCATGTTAAATGGAGGATATGAGTGAAGCTGCATGTTGATTCTGACTTTGTTTCTTCCTCCAGGGTGGACCATGGTGGACTGCCGAGACTGAAACCTGGTGTTAGGAAATGTAAGTGTGTTTTAAGTTTGATTCATGAGAACTTAGCTGCAGATGTTACACTAGATTTTTTACTTTCTTGACTGAAGTACGATGATGATTTTCTCCAGAGTTTCGATCTGTATTTAGCTAGTTTTTTTTTTGTCAGAGTGGCTGGAAACATTAGAATTCAATTAATCAATTTAAAACCCACAAATACAACAAACTGAACACATTGATCCAACATAACTAATAAATACATGTCATTAACAGTCAAGCCAACAGAAAGCTAACTTCTAGCTTTTTGACAGACATTTGACAGACTTTACTTTTCTTTTCCGGATGTGTTTAATAAATCAGTGTTCAAATACCTACAAGTCATAAACACAACACAACAATTATTGTCATAAAGATGTTACAGAAGTTGAATAAACATATATGTCCTCTCTGCACTTATTTATTATGCAGTCCCACTGTAGTTGTATTTGTATCCCTCCTTTTTAAGTGCATTTGTATTGTATCGTGACTGTACTGTATTGTATTTTAATGTATTGTACTGTATTAATAGTAGTGTTTTATGTTGTATTTAAGTACCTGGCTGTGAAGACACCTTAATTTCCCCACGAGGATAAATAAAGTTAACTATTTATCTATCTATCTAAAGCGATTTGAGGTGGATTTACTTTCTAGTTCCTCCCTGAATGAGAGACCTGTACGACACATTCATACAAATATCACAAATACTCAATTTGTTAGAGAACGTTACAATAGTTAGCATTGCTAATGTTTGTAATCTTTTGAAGCTAACAATTAGCTACGCTGATGGGCAGGTGAACAATTTAAACAGTGTTTGGTAGGAGATGTTAACTCGATAAAGCCATGCACTCAACAGGACCACATACACACATACAAGTTTGACTTACTTTATGACATCAGCTCACACTGCGGTCCATTAGTTGCGGTCAAGCTAACTTTTAATTTTTCTGTGAAAAGTTTTAATCGAAAAAAAAATAATTCTGCTTGATTTTTCTGAATTAACGAAATAATAAAACTCTTTGACAGAAATGGCATTCCCATGAAAGTGCTTTCACCCAGGAGACCGGGGTCAGCTCCCATGTGAAACCAATATTTACGATCAACCATGATCTTTTTTCTAAACCTCACCATGTCGATTTGCGCCTACACTTAAGGAAAGTGAAACTATCAAACTGGTAACGGCCATTGAATGGGCTGAGTGAAAACATCTGAAGCGGGTGAATTGTCAGTAAAGTTGTTGATAAATCAACAGATGATAACCTGCAGCTGTGTTGTGTCTTGTTCTTTCCATCAGATGTCTGTAAACTGGAACTGGACACAAACACAGTACACAGAAACCTCCAACTGTCTGACAACAACAGGAAGGTGACATATGTGAGAGAGGATCAGTCGTATCCTGATCATCCAGACAGATTTGTCTCCTGGCCCCAGCTGCTGTGTAGAAATGGTCTGACTGGTCGCTGTTACTGGGAGGTCAAATGGGAAGGAAGAGTTTATATAGCAGTGACTTACAGAGGAATCACAAGGAGAGGAAACAGTAAAAACTGTTTGCCTGGATGGAATGATCAGTCCTGGAGTCTGAAGTGCGCTGATGATGACAGTTTCTCTGTCTGCCACAATAACAGAAGAAAACGCCTCTCCTCCTCTGTCTCTGACAGAGTCGGAGTGTATGTGGACTGTCCTGCTGGCACTCTGTCCTTCTACAGAGTTTCCGCTGACTCACTGATCCACCTCCACACCTTCAACACCACATTCACTAAGCCTCTTTATCCTGCGTTTGTGGTCTCCTCTGGTTCCTCAGTGTCTCTGTGTTCTCTGCAGGTTTGAGAGTCTCTCCTGTGGACAGAAATGCTGCTGACTGAACATCAGCTGCTGAAATCAAAGTGCGCTCACTCTGTCACCATCACAGACACTGTGCACTATGAAGCAGATCTGTCTTTGACTCAAACGCAAAACATTAATTTGTCTGATTTCATCACTTTGATTATCAACATTTCAACAGTTTAACAGTAACTAGAAACATTTCATGATATGTAGTCTCGCATCACCTGACCTTCCTCCACAGCGCTGCAGAGGAAGGTCTGGCTAGTTCACACAGCATTCTGGAATGGGAGAAAAACGTGCTCTGGTTTATTGGCAGTCATGGGTGGTGCTAAGCGCTGGGCGCAATAATGGTGCCTCTGCAAAATAGCCTCGGGAAGGACCTTGTTTTGGTGGAACAAAAAAGTTATTTTAGTTCTGCAACAGAAAACTCAGATTGGATTTACCCTGCAGAGATCTGAGGAGCAGTTAACCATAGTCCTCATAAATCGACCAGAGATTAGGATGCCAACACAAACAAAATGAAAGGTGAGGGACATCCGGCCGAAAAATGAGGGACATTTGGCGGATCTTCCTGCTGCACCGGAGCAATCCCCTTAATGAATGGTCGTCAATATAGACTACATGATATGTAACATCTCAAAAACAACTACTTTTGGTAATGTTAATTATACTGTCATATATTTAGAGCAGATTTTATAAAACACTCACCATATTTTGTAATGTTTTAAAATACTTCTATTAAAATCTTTGCATTTTCTCCTGAGGGCCAGCTTTTGTTTATTTAGTCACCTTAATCATTTCTGTCATTCCTTGACTCTCTTTACCCGTATGTTAAAACATTTAACATCATCAACTGTGTGTAGAAAATGATTAGACATGAATAAATGTATGTTCTTTGTATAGTTATGGTTTGGTATTTTGAGAGGCCCCAGAGTTCTTCACACTTGTGTCTGGAGGTTAAGATAAGAAAAAGACTTCTACATGTTCCCAACTCCCATGGTAAACAGTCTGGACCACAGGCTACACAACGTTGTTTTGCCTCCTCACGGGTACCGTGATTGCATGAGTGTACGACATGGGATAGATACACTGTATAAAGCTGAGTGTAGTTACTATAGCTGTTTGGTATATCACTGTCCATGGTTACCAGCTGTATCAAGATCTTTTCTGATATTATATTTTGTTGTAATAAACTTATATGTTCATGTAAGAACAACCGAGGCTCATTGAGTTATTCCTTCTATTCATCTTAGTGAGTTTTCTTTCTAAATTATTTTAAAATCTTAGTTTTTGTTTAGTATGTTTAACGGTATTTCTTGACTGACAAATAACCCTAAAAATAAATGTTAGGCAAAGGCCAAAGCCGTTTAATGAGAGTTGCGTCATCTCCGTTCGCTGATTTATTCAGGTGAGAAGGATTTTGCTTTGGGTCTGGAGGGTTTACCTCTGCAGACAAAGCATCCTCGCTCCACTTACGAAGAGTGGAAGTCTTGTTACAGTTTTTCTCAATTGTTTACACACAAATACTGGTACTTGAGACACAATGACCACAACATGTAACTCATACACCAACCCCCTGAACCAATTCTGCTAAACTACAAGCACAATTCCTGCTTTACACACAAATTGCAGTTTTAAAACACACTCTTTTCAAACCACTACACACAATTCTCTGCATTTGGCACAATGTTCATGAAGAAAATCTCTTGTTTTCACAAGGAACACACTGCCTTTCAAATATGCACACTGGCTCATGTCACACAGTTTTACAATTAGCAATCAGAGGTTTAGCATAAAAGGGCAACAGGTGAGCTCTTCTGTGTTGTTTCTACTTGGCCAGGGGAAACATTGCTTGTGATGTGGATGACGTGCTGTGGCCAGACCAAAACAGAACAGAGGATGCAGCAAATGTTTTTTGTTTTTTTTACTGTAACTGTATACATTAAATTCTTCTGTTGTTTTGTATGTAGACCACTGTAGGTGCAACTTTGTGTTGGTTGGGATGTACACTACATTGTTTTTGTGGGAAAAATAAAATATATTTGTTACCGTTAACAGCCCTTAACCCTGTACCGTTAACACTGAATAAAAAGGCCTAAGTCATTATGATGAATGGAGAAGAAGTGTTTTCCATTACAGTTTTTTACGATTGTTTACACACTAAAATAAAAATTTCCACACAATTTGCAAAATTCTACTCCAATGACCAAAACATATTTGCACAACATTACACACAATGTCTGCTTCACCCTTTTTGCAACACATTACACACAGTGATTTGTAAAACTCTACACACATTTTCACACCTTAGACACAGATAAGGATTGTGAGGTTACTTCCTTGTCATTACAAAGACCCGGATTGCCATTGACCACACCAATGAACGAATTGGATAACCACATCCACCAGGTATGGAAGCACACGTGTGCTAATTTGAAAACGCAGCACTCAGGTGTGCTATAAAAGGCAGCAGTTACAGTATTCTTGTTGCTTTTACAGTAGTTTTTCTTCAGAGTCAAAGTGTATGTACTTCATGCAGTCATTTTTATTTGTCTACAGATTTTATTTGTTTCATTGATTTAATTGTTGGTTGATTACTGTAACTGATTATGGTAAGAAATACTGTAAGTATTGAAATAAATACTTGAAATATTCAGTCTGCAGCATCAGTGTTGTGCAGTGCTTGGTAAGTTTATAGTAGGCCTATTTGTGTACATTCTCCCTATATCTCAAACTAATCATGAAGAATGTTGTGGGTTTGTCACTATTTTTTTTGTCATCTAAATTATCCCTTACATAACAATGTCTGGCCAAAAATCTAGCACATGCAATTTCCTAAAATTAGTTTTTTTTACAAATGTGTTATTTATTTATCACAGCAGTTTGAAACTGGCTGCAATAGTGTCTGATCATTGAGGACTGTGTTGGTTAAATGAAAACTAATAGCATTTTCACAAATATGTGTATATGTTTTGACTGAAGTGTGTATGTTTTGACTAAAGTGTGTCATTTTGCAAACAATCTAGGAATTATGCAAATTGAGTGTGGTGTTTGGATAATTGTGATTATATTTTGAAAAAAAGAACCCGGTTTTCAAAATTGCGTGTAAACAATTGAAAAAAAACTGTAATCATAGTGTTTTACATTGAGCACATCAGTGTTCAACTCATTCTTATAAATGTCTATTCATATGATGGCTTGTGTGTGTCATTTGTAAACAAAATACCATGAAATAACATTGTTTTGAATGTAAAGTTTCATTTTGCAGGAGAATTGAGGGGTTTTGCCCATTGTGTTTCTGTTTTTAGATTTGTGTGTAGAGTTCATAGAGTATGAGGCATGCTTTCAGAAAATGTGTGTAAACAATCAAGAAAAACTGTAATACAGTCAATGGCCTAGTAATGAACGCACCAGTAAACCCGCGTTGGATGCTATACTCTCCCGTACAGTGGGTGGCAGTATGTTCCTCAGCTTTTTATTGGGTTGCGACCTATTAACACGACGAAGAGGACTTTAGACATAACAATATTGACAAGTGAGGTGAGTGCGTTTTATATACTGTCTATGGGTGAGTGAGGTGAGTCCGTTTTGCCCATATTTAAAAATAAAAGGTCCGACTTTCTCCGGATATAAGAATGGTGCTGACATTGTGTGACAAGACGGGCAGCAAATATATTAACGAGTACGTTAGAAAACCTGCGGTATTTAGTTGTAGCTAACGTGAGTAGCCTAGCCTAAATGACCTGACGTCGGGGTTTCAAACGCAGTATTTCACAAATAAAGATAGCCTATATGTAGTTAGCTGTACAAGGGTGTGTGCTTTAGGCATAACAGTAATATTCGTAGGTTTTTTGCCATTAAACTGTGGCATGTAAACAGGTTCCAAACGCAGCATTTGTGCCAAACAAAGGTGAGCACTCTCAAGGCTTCAGACAAAGCTGCTAAAACAAATAATTAACAAGTTGTCTTGGAAGTCTTTACAGATAATACAGAAGACAAACACGCCTGAGAGCATATAGTCCACAAAGAGATGTCACTGTGCTTTCCTATGTTGAAAATTAATACAATATTATTATTATTATTACATTACATCAAGACGTGGTCTACTTGCCATGATTCAGAGTTTGGAGTATCTTAAAAATAAGTTGTTGTTTTTTTTAATTTAACTCATATTTGTAGTTAAAATACTTGTACTGATGATGATCAAAGCCATGCTATTCAGCAGCTTTTACATGGACCTAACCTTTTTCTGTCTTCCTTTTATTTTCCAGGAGCCTTGATCTAATGCCGGCAGGGGAGACCTGAGAGGAGTTTTTACATTATGGAGGCTGTATTTGACTTCCTAAATGTATTTCATATCAAGGCCAGTGGACTGTCTGTGACGCTCAGCCTCTTCCTCATCTTTCTGGGTCTTCTTTACTGGTAAGTAAATGCTTTAACTGTCTGTCTGTTTGTGGCTGCTGTGGAAATAAAGTGAGTTATCATAAAAACAATGTCATCATTAAACCACACACTTTGTCAAAATATAGATATTCAGTACACTGATTTGATGTTTGCGCCTTTGAATGTTGGGTTTTCTGATAAAACTTTACCGGTTCTTCTTTGGTAACATCTGTACTCAGGTCAGGCCTAAAACCTTATACTCAAAGATTTCACACGTCAATGACAGACACAGTCATAGGCTACTACCAGACAGGTAAAACAAGTTCATGTAGTAGTTCCTGCACCCAGAACTTGTACAATGCAGAAAACACAGAGTACAGAGCTCCCACTCGATAGAATATACAACCATACTCCCTAAAAATCTACTAGTAAAGCTAGTTTTAAAAGTCACCTAAACGGTTTTTAGATATGTAAAGGAATTGTTTTGATTGGTTAAAATGACCTGTCGACTGTCATCTGGTGTATGGCTGTATGCCTTTTGGTTTTGTTCTCTTGGTGTGAACCTTTCTCGAGAGCTTAGTCTGTTCTGTTGCACCACCAAGTGCTTTCCTTCCTGGTGGAAGCAGAGTTTTTAATTATTATTGAATTAATTCTGTTTTAGCTGTCTATTTTTAGTTATTAACTATTTTGCTACTGGTATGATTTTCCTTTGAAATTGATGGGGTTCTGTGTGGTTGTGGCTTGTGGGCAATCTAGGTGGGTGTGAGGGGAATTTGGGTTTAGGCTGTGACGTATACAGGTTGGGTTCATGTATGTTGTATGTTGGTGTTGTGCTTTTATGTGTGGCCCCCAGGAGGAATAGTTGCTACCCTGGTATCAGATTTGTAAATGTGTAAAATAATCTCTAAATTAGGTCTGCACGATAAATCGTTATAAAATCGATCTCGATTCACCCCTGTTCGCGATTTAATTTTAAATGACTTTTTAATATATATGTGTGTGTGTGTGTGTGTGTACGTATGTATGTGTGTATATATGTATATATTTTTTCTCCAATTAATTTATTGAAAGCGTTTTACATTAACATGTTTTAATGATGTAAAGGCATGTTCAAGGAGTTCAGATAGAGCCTGTATCAGGGCCATATATAGTTCAATGTGTTATTATATGTCACTATTTTTGGTAGCCTACTGTACTTAAATGGCCAGTATGCACTTTATTTTCTTTGTTCATTGAAGGCTAAGTCCTTACCACCTTTGCTGCAGGCTTTTCCCTCTCTCTGCCTTTTGCTTTTTGAATTTGAATTCATCAACACTGCTCTGTGCTCTGTCTTCTAGGTATTCCATTTACCCCTTTTCGGTCCTTTCTCGCTGTGGCATCAAACATCCAAAGCCAATACCTTTTTTGGGCAACTTATTGATGTTTCGCCAGGTGAGATATTTCTGTAATTTCCATCAAACTGAGAACAACAATTTTAAACAAACGGTGAAGTTCCAGATTTTAATGGTATACAGGTGTGTCTCTGCACAGCAGATCCTGATGTAATTTAGTTACCAATACTCAGTTGGTCAGAAAAGGTGGCCAGGACCCCTAAAGCTCCCACTGCAGACATTTTTCAACCAAGTTTCAGAATCTTGAAGCAAGGCAGGTCACTCTAGAAGGGTTCAGAAAACCAGCAGCATTTAGTGTCTCTCCTTGAGGAGTGTTAGCTGAGCTGCCATTTCACTCAGTAGGGATTGACACTAATGGTTGCTGAAGGAAATGTTCTCACATTGTTTACTTACTACATTGAAAATCGTGTTCCTAGCTGTTAGAAAAAGGTATTAGCAAGTGTTATTTTTTTATATGTGGTCCCTGCTCTTTATGAAAAGTCTTCGTATAGATAATGACAAGGTGGGCATATTTTGCTCTAGTTCATTGGAGAAGGCGTTATTCTCTCGTCTAGCCAGTGACCTCTACTGGCTTGGCAGGGTATTGATCACCACGCTCCCAGTGGGAGCACTGATTGTTGTGAAATGCACATCAATAATCACTTTGCCCTTTTACATTGCAGCTCAGTGGTGAATAAACAAATAGCAAAAGCCATCCTGAAATTATTCCAATGCAGATTGTTTTGTATAATCTATTTAAAGTATAGATTTTACAGTTTTTTCCAACTGCTTATACACAAAACCCTTCCATGTCACACGATTTTTGAAACCTCTCACTCAAAGAGCAAAACTACACACCAAATCTCCAAATCCTTAAGCAATTTCTCAGCCTTTCACTCACTTTTCAATTGCATAAAACACTTTTTTTCAAAACACTACACACAATTCTCTACCTAAGACACAAAAATCTAACAGGAAGTAACTTGCTTTCGTTTTCCAAACACAACCAATCAAAATGCTACACGTATTTACCAGGGCACGCGCACACACACACACACACACACACTCCTTACATGTGCAAACACATTATACTTAACTGAACACTAACCAATCAATGCTTTAGTATAGGCCTACACATAGGTCAAGGGTCAGATTACCTGTTTTGAAAAATGGATGCCAACAATAGACAGAGAGCAAGGGGAGGGGGAGGGAGAGACAGGGGACAACAAGGAGGAGGAAGAGGGAAGAAGAGAAAGGAGAGCCATCTCTGATGAGATCAGGGCCACACTTCATCATGTGATCAACCATGATGAAAACTGAAAAACTGTTATATGTGCAGCTCCCACCGAGTTGTAAAGCGTTCTGTAATTAAGACAACAGCCCAAATATCATCTGTCTCTAACATGGAGTTATTTCATTCTTAAGAAGAGCTTCTGTTGTTCCTTTCTGATGTTGTAGGAGGTTATTTTTCATCTGTTCTGATGTTCTTTATTTTATTTTCAGGGTTTTTTCAACCCTCTCAATGATCTCATAAAGACACATGGCAGAGTTTGTGGGTAAGTAGTAGTAGAAATCCTGCGTCAGCATCTGATGAAATGATGGTCTGAACGTTTTGTTGATTTGAATTCTTCCACATTGTAAAATGAAGTGTAAAAACACTTGCTTGGTAAAAGCCTATGTTAGTAGCATTAAGATTTTGGTTATATTTGACTTGAGACTTCACGTATATATTTATAATTCATATATTTTAGGTATTATTTGGGCCGGAGACCGGTGGTGGTGATAGCGGACCCTGACATGCTCAGACAAGTGATGGTCAGGGACTTCAGCAGCTTCCCAAACAGAATGGTGAGGACATGAACCAAAGCATGCACATGTACTTGTTGTGCTCACCCCTGATTGTAACGTATGAGATGATAACACATGTTCGTGCCCCTACTCTGCTGTCTCTCTATGCAGACTATTCGCTTTGCCTCCAAGCCCATGACTGACTGTCTGCTCATGCTGAGGAACGAACGCTGGAAGCGGGTGCGGAGCATCCTGACCCCATCATTCAGTTCTGCCAAGATGAAAGAGGTGAGATATGAATGTGCCCATTGAGGTTCAGCCAATATTTATTACAAATAATGTATTTTGTGGTGTTAAGCTTTTGCAAGATACGGCTCACATACAGCTTTTTTTTTTTGTCTAATAAGTTACTGTCTGTCACAAATGGAGGGTAAGAGGTGTGAAGTTGGAGGACTGACTGCTGTAACTATTCAGGAGAGTTTTGTGGTGGTCTGGTACTGCTAATGCTTTTATCTAATGAATTTACGGCGCTGCAGCCCTGCTGCTTTCAACGTAGTGTAGTAAATGCACATCTGCAACATTTTGGAGACAGCTTCTCAGTCCAGGTGCAGGGAGTGGAGAGGACGTGAAGGACTTCTTTGTTGAAAAAGGGCATATTTCCAAGTGTTGAGTTCATGGTCCATTTGTTAAGTCCAAATTCTCTTATTTGTGAAAATGCAATTTTGACTTTTGGAGGTTTTCTCATGAAGTTCTTTCTTGTCTTTTTCACTAACTTGAATGAACGAAACTGGTTTAGTTTGAAGTTCAAATTGAATTGCCACATTTTGCCCTCTTTATGTCTTCATGTCAACCATTCAGTCACACTGAATAAATCCTTTTTTTAAATTCCTTTTCAGCCAAGAGTAACTTAGAATATTCATCCCCCCCGTGTGTTTACTGCATGTCTCCTTTCAAAGTGAATCACATGTTCATCTTATTTCCATCCATCGGTGTTTGATCTACAAAGGCTTTTTCAGCTATTTCAGCTGTGAGTGTGCTTTTTATGTTTGTGGAACAAACAAACAAACAAAAAAAAAAACAGTATTTATGGACCAATTGTTCAGGTTCTTGTGCATCTCCCCTTTCCCAGACAGTCTCAGCAGCTGTGAGGATTATCACTGTCTTTTATATTTCCCCGTAGATGGTTCCTCTCATCAACACAGCCACCAATGCCCTGATGAGCAACTTGAATGTCTCTGCTGAGTCAGGACAGGCCTTTGACATCCACAGGTGATCACACGCGCAACAAACATAGGCTGTTAGTATTTATGGTGTCGTTTTCTGTCCTCATGTTTTTGTTTGTGTGTGTTTTGCAGGTGTTTTGGCTGCTTCACCATGGATGTTATTGCCAGTGTAGCATTTGCCACTCAGGTGGACTCTCAGAACAACCCAGACGACCCGTTTGTCCGCCATGCGCAGATGTTCTTCTCCTTTTCTTTCTTCAGGCCCATCATGCTGTTTTTCCGTCAGTCAAATGAATTTGCATTGTTAGTCATATGTTTAAATTATTCGAAACATTTATATAGGAAACCAATGAAGGCAAAATAATAAAATATTATTATTAAAATATTATTAAACGGGAGGGTTTACTATCTTCTGGTACATGAGTATGTCCAAGTAAATTCTTAATTGGACAATACCTTTTTTTTTAAATTAAGCATAGAATACAAATATGTTAATATATTTAAAACATAAATACATACATTTTAATATTGTGTGCAGTCATGTGCAAGTGTGTAAAGTTGACATTTTTCAGATGGGTACACAAACACATTTGGTAGGGCTGCTTGATCATGGAAAAAATATAATCACGATTATTTCGGTTAATATTGAAATCACGATAATTTAACACAATTACTCGTTGACTTCTGCAAAAGATGTTGCAATTATTGAACTAAAAAAAAAAGTGGAAAAAGTTAAATAAATCAACAGTAAAAAAAACTGTTAACTTTGCCTTAATACTTTTCCTATTTAAACTTTATTTTTTCATTCAGAACACAAGAGAAAATAAAGAGTTTACTTGCAAAACATAATGAGCTAAATAATTGTTTTTCTCGATTATTCTGTTTTTGTGATCATTGGGAGCCAAAATCATAATCACGATTACATTTCGATTAATTGCACAGCCCTAACATTTGGTTTGTGTGTCCAGTTGCTTTTCCATTTGTCATGGCTCCTCTGGCGAGAATTATCCCCAACAAAAGACGAGACCAGATGAATCAGTTCTTCATCCACAGCATTCAGAGGATCATCAAGCAGAGAGAGGAGCAGCCTCCTGAGCAGGTCAGTCTCATGGACATTTAATCACCTTTACAGTAAATACAGAGCAGCTTACAATTTCCCATAAAAGGTTTTTAAGTAGTTATTCCAAATGAATTTATTGGTGTTTTTTTGTTTTTTTTTTCATGTAGAGGCGTCGCGACTTCCTTCAGCTGATGTTGGATGCGAGAACCAGCAAGGAGTGTGTGTCTTTGGAACACTTTGACACAGCGAAGCATGCCGCTGAGCTGGAGCCCAGGAACCAGCAGACACAAGCGTCTGCCTCTGATCCGGACGACCGTCTTCACCCAGAGGAGCCCCCCAGCAGGCGTCCGCAGAAAAAGATGATGACTGAGGATGAGGTCGTGGGTCAGGCTTTCGTCTTTCTTCTGGCAGGTTACGAAACCAGCAGCAACACGTTGGCCTTCACCTGCTACCTCCTGGCCATCCACCCCGAATGTCAATGCAAAGTACAGGAAGAGGTGGATGATTTCTTCACCAGACACGTGAGTGTGTTGCGTTACCGTTTTGATCTGATCTCATTTTCTTAAGATAATTACAAGATTGTAGTTGTGGACAGTTCAAATTCAGTGCACACAGTTTTTTTTTCTTCATTTATTTTTATGTTTAAAATCTTAACTGAATTATCAGAATTTATTTCTTATAAATGTAAATTGTAATTGCTCAATTTATCTTTTTTTTTTCTCCTTTTGTTGTAGGAGTCACCAGATTACACAAATGTCCAGGAGCTGAAGTATTTAGACATGGTTATAAGTGAAACATTGCGCCTCTACCCCCCTGGATTCAGGTATATTAAGAACATTAAATGGAGATAAAAGTTAACTTATTTCTGTGCATACAGTATGTTTTTAGTTAGGTTGATACTACTCCCAGTCATACAGTAATCGTATGGAGTAACGCAGGAAAAATGAGTCTAGTTGTATAAAACATGCATCCATGGCATTTCTGCCCCACCAAAGGTTTGCGAGAGACATCGACCAGGACTGTGTGTTGAACGGCCAGCTCCTCCCTAAAGGAGCGACGCTGGAGATCCCGGCGGGCTTCCTCCACTACGACCCTGAGCATTGGCCAGAGCCCGAGAGCTTCATCCCTGAGCGGTACGAGGCCGTTCTTACAGCAGATAAGCTAAGCTATAGTGTCTGCACCTTGTGTTCTATTATCATCTAAAACTTAGATTCTAAATCATGTAGATGGCTGAACTGCATTCGCTAACAACTTTTTATAAAGGTGCCATTACGAACACATTTTACACACGTTAGTCTCTACCCGCAGCTAACTGAAAAGTAGTGTGCAACATGCAATCCAAATATTCACATGGTGTTACATAACTTTCTGCTGTCGTACATGTCTGACCCGGCTATAATGAAGGTAGTAAAGTACCTCTATGGCACTGAATGAAACACACTATTTTAATAATGATTGAATCTTATTCTCTAACATGTGTTTGATTTCCAGATTCACACCAGAGGCCAAGGCCAATCGACATCCATTTGTATACCTGCCATTCGGGGCCGGTCCCCGTAACTGTGTGGGAATGAGGCTCGCCCAACTGGAAATCAAAATGGCTCTAGTGCGTCTGTTCCGCAGGTTCAGCATCGTGGCCTGCTCCGAGACCAAGGTGGGTCGGACACTTTCAACACTAAAGACATCTGTGAAAAAAAACGTTTTGACTCTTAGAAATGATTCGTAAACACAGAAGACACATTTACACACGACACGTGTATTTGAAGAAGAAATAAAAAGGGAACAGTCAGTGTACTTTTTACTGGCCAAGGTACAGCCGGTCACATTTAGTAGCTGCTCTGGTGAAGCAGTGGAAAATAACTATACAGCATGTCTGCATTTACATCTATTAACATCCCATCATCATCCGTGTCAATAATTCCAGCAAGAACAAACGGATGCGAGAGTGTAGTCACGGCTGTTATGTTCACTTATTTTAGTTGGTTTGTTTTACCAAGACACAGAGAGTGAATGTGTAGCTGTTTCCTTCTCAGTGTTAGGCTGGGCCACAGTTGCTTGGACTCCATATTAGTGTAATTGGTTCCTCCTGTCAACATACAGTATATAATTAACTATCAATAATAGACTAATGAAATTGCTGTAATTTTCACAGATTAACCAATAATTTATGATCAAAATTCAATATGCATCTAAATGAATGTCATTTTTCATTTAAAACATGTATGTAAAATGTTTGGAAGATGTTGCTTTACATATGGTATTCTTTTCTGTGTGCAGGTTCCTCTTGAGTTGAAGTCCTCAAGCACTCTAGGACCTAAAAACGGCATATTTGTAAAAATTCGAAGAAGAGACATGGGAGAAGGTCAAGAGAATTCTCCACCAGACAATTAGAAACTCACCGTTCTTCTTCTTGGATGGTAGAAAAACCCTATGAACAGTTACAAAGCATTCTGCAGGTCCATGTTGTAACGATGGGCCCGTTTTTAAAGATCTGTTCCTTTGACACAAAGATATTTCCATAGGTAACAACATGATCAAATTAGAAGTTACAATACACAAGTTCCTTTATTTTGGGGCGAGTGAGCTAGAAAGTGGACTGAAAATGAGATGTGAATAAAGAGAGGAACGTATAAAGGAAAGGAGGGGTACTTTATTTTAAAGAGTCTCTCAGCCTCTTACCTCAGTATGTAGTGTAGAAATGGGTGTGACCGATTCTACCCCGGCTCAAAAGGCCAGAGTCTTTTTGACTCCTTCGGTCACTTCTCAAGCTTTCCCCTTTAAGAATGTGTTCGTTGAATGGCAGACCAGGAAATGAATACTCAGGATTCGTTCAGTTAAACTATAACGAACTTTAGTAAAATGATATTGTAAGCAGACAATCGTATGCATATGAATCAGCCGCTCCTTCAAGACTCTCTCACCCTAGCCGCCAACAAAGTCTTTCCGGGTCTGACCCCGGACCTTCCTTTTCCCTATTCTTTTATTCATCTTCAGGTTCCTCCACCCACCATTGTGTCTGGGCCGCCAATCGTTTGGATATCATTCAGACTTTCTATCTCTGAGAAGATAGCGAAGTTGCGTGCTACCCTTGGGATCGCTTTCATTCTCTTCTTCTCTCAAGGCCTAAATATTGTCTGTTACTTTAAGATATTTCATTAGGTGCATTCTGTTCCAAATGTTTATCAGGAGCACCTTTGCTCCACTAAATTTTGAACACGTCTTATCTTACACATGCCAGACAGGAGGAGACAGCGAGGCCATCCCAGGCTACAGGACATTCTTATTCTTAACACAATAGATTTCTACAGTAGCAATATTGTTTTTTTTAAATCGATTTTGAATAGGCTACAACATTGCTGTCTGTCATAAAAGGTTATTGAAAGGAAGCCTTTCTTTCATTAACCATTAATCTGAAAAATGGTTTTAATTTCACTTTAACCAGGTTACCATTTTTTTCTTCCTTGCACTGTAGAATTAGACCTTTGCACACTCCGTCACCAATTGGCCAGTGTGTTCAACTGAGCTGCTCCCTTTTGATGCTGCTCATTCTACTTCCTTGTCCCATTAATGGCAGTTCATTTACTATATAATTACCACCATACAGCCACAGATTTCCAAGGTTGACAAAGACAGAGGTACATATTCTGACAAAAGGACAGACCTGTCACTTATGTTACTGGTTATATTTGAACATACTGAAGACTTGTGAGATTTGTTTTTTTTATTATTATATATTACATTGACTACTTTAATGGAAATTTGTAATGTTTATTACATAACCAGTTCATTTCACTCCATATTTGATCACCATATTATTTGTAACCCTCAGCATCCTCCATTTAGACTTACATTCATGACCTATAGCGGGCATTTTTATCATAATATAGACATTTCCAAGGAAAAACCATGTTTCTATACATTCTGCAAAAGGTTTTTGGTAACACATTAATTCACCTAAACACACTGTCACAACTATAGAGAAAAATCCCATTGAGCATTCCCATACTTGACACTTCTACTCCACTACTCTTCAGAGGAAACAACCAGCTAATAAAATGATGGGTTGTTCTTTTGAATACTTCTTACACCACTGTACAACTTCACAAACCTTTAACAAAGCCAAGTTCTTCCAGTCAAAGTAAAGAGCATTTCGTAAGAGCTTTACCCCTGACCAAAAACTTAAGCAAAAGAAACAACATCGTAACTTACGAGTATTTGATTAGATACTCTGGATAAATCTGTAGTTTTTCAAAGACAACATAGATGCTGGGATCGCTCTTGCTGTCAACACAACTGTCGTAGAGGGTTGTGCCGTTTCCTTTTGGCGGGGGCCGGACATAGCTGCTTCTTCCTCTGGTATACTCCCCCACCAGGACCAGAGCAGCAAACATGATCTTGTTCAGGGTTCCTTTGACCCTGGCATATCTGTCTGAGTAGGACGCATCTCTGGCAAAGTAGCTCCCTGTGGTAAAGTACAATGCTTTTTATGAGTTCTAAAACCCTGATCAACCTGGAATTAAAGTGTAATGCTCCCACACCAAAACGTTACAGTATATTTGAGGAAAAGACATTTCATTTATGGCTTGTCAATATTGAACACTGTATATTCATCTTATTACCGGAAAGGCTGCTGAAGCTACTGTACCTTTGCCGTAGGCCGTGCCATGGACGCCACACATTCTCCAGTCAAAGTTTTGCTCACAGATGGCCTCAATCAGGGACTCATCTGTCCCGTGGAACAAGTACTGCTCATTCACAGCTTTCCCTCCGATCCTCTCCTTCATCTGCGTTTTCTGCCTGAACACACAATACAGAAAACATAAATGTGATGACGTGCAACTAATTATTATTTTCACTTTTGATTAACCCAAAAAGTATTTTTCGCTTGGTTGATTAAGCTTCTATAAGCTCTGTTTTTGGTCTCTACCAACTCTTGAAGAAAAATATCTGGCTCTTTAGCTGCTAAATGCTCCACGACGTTCCGTCCGCTATCTCTTACTGTGTCTGTCTGCTGTCTATTGTTTTAGAGCTTTTCCTACTGAAAACGACACTATGGTTGAAAGTGACAATGAGCTGAAACTCACTATATGCTTTGTAAAGCTAATGGGAGCTGCAGTTTCAGGGGTTAATTAATCTGTAGGTTCATCACGGCGAGACGTGAGATCACTTTTACATTGCCTTGGCTTTGTCATTGTTATTATAAAAATATTAATTTACCACTGAAAGACTTTCCACAGAGAGGGGTTCTGGATCCTCTGGATGCTGTTAATTTTACCCTGGGGCATGGTTCGCTTAAACAGCTGCTCAATCATAATATACTCCTTCGCAGAATTGGAGAGATGTACGAGCTGAAAGATAAGAGTACAGTGCAGATAAACAGGTGAGATATTTTTAAATCCAGCTCTGTGTCATGGCTGTGTGGGCTAGTGCGTTTAGATGAACGGTGTTTCTGGGTTTGTGGAGAAGAGCAGTGGAGGTCTGCTGAGATCTGCTTTATGACACGAAACACGGACCTCTTAAGACACATTTTGTCGGCAGACCTCTGTTGCTCTGCTCCGCGAGCAGCTTCGTGAACTGGCGCCACAAAGGGAAGCCAAAACACCTTTCATTTAAACACACTGCCAACACAAAGATGAAACAGAGCTGGTTTAAAATCTATTCTAATACTATGAAAAAACAATAAAACAACTACATTAAACAAGCCTGTGCTGTTTCAATAACCTGATTCATAATAATTTCTCAAATAAACATAAACCACTGTTCATTTTGGGGGACAGGGAGAAAAGCAACCTTTTCCCACACAGTAATACATGCCATAAAGATACCTTGTATCCAAAATCCGGTTGGGCAGTCTTGTCCCAGTGGGATGGGAAACATTCAGCTGTGGAGGAGCTGGAGCTGTTTGACGACGCACTATAGAGGAGACAAACATAATAATTGTCTGACTAGAGAAGTTACTTTGAGACACAGAGAAGTCCAAAACAGCAATGTTAGAATTGTAAGCATAATCTTTAAATTTCCATCCAAAACTAAAAAAAAAAAAAAAAAAATACCTCTTTAGCGTCACCTCCACATCAAGAGTAGACACAAAGCGAGGCCTCCTTCTGACCTCTCTCTTGGTTTTGTATTTTACATTCTGCTGATACATCTGCTCTGTTCCCGGGTCACCTTTGAAGTGGAGGATATACTGCTGTTTGCCAGCACCAAAGGGAATCTCTGTATCTCTGTCTGCCAGGTAGACATTCTCCAGAGTTTGAGAAGTGACAGAGGCTGGTACATCACCATCAACCTACAGAGAAAAAAAACAACAGAGCAGACAGCAATTTATCAACGTTTTAATGTAATGATGTGTCAGTGATGAAATGGTAAAAATTCATTAGTAAAGAGGTACTATAAAGGATCAGAACAAAGACACATAGCTGCATTATTGGTACACGTTTGACTGACCTGTCCAAACTCCTGCCATTGCCCGCTGTCTTCCTTCCAGTACCACAGCCACTGTGTTGTAAGAATGAAGTGAGGGGGCTTTGAGACAGAGGAGGCGGTGGACAGGCGACGAACTGGAGACCCTCCGTATTTCATCGTCCTGAAGTCAACAGATTGCACAGCGGGGGATGGAGAGCTGAAAGCAAGCAGTGAAAGTAAATCAACAATTGAGAGAGTTGACCTTTCTAAAGACTTGAACTGATGTGAATACATGGTTAAAAATCTAGTTTCTTTGCTCAAGAATACTTTTATAAACCAGAGAAGTGTGTGTACGCTGCAGTGGTCTGTTCGTTTCTTCATGTACCTTTGTAAAGACAGAAATCTGAAAATCCCTAAGGTGGGCGATGGTGAATCAATGCAGCTTGTGTCATTGTCTGGGTCACAGTAGGTCTTCTCAATGTCTTCCATATTTTGCAGGTCCTTCCAGGTCTCACCATCACTGTCTAACACCTGCCATCTGTAAGGCAGGTGCCAATGGACACGAACACACTTCTCTAGGAAAAGAACATCATACAGAGGCACTCATTAGGGAGGGGTAAACATCATATCTTCACACACATGTATTGAGAAGTTACTGTAGATATGACTACTTTCAGAGTTAATGTACCTTTGAAGCTGCAGTGTCTGCGAATGAAGTAGAGGCAGATTTCATTCCTGTCAGCATCGCTCATAGGTTTAAAAGGACAAGCAGAACTAGTGGGGGATTCAGGGTTGTTGTGGGAAGGCTGCTTAGTGGGGGTTCTCACCTTGGGCAGGGCTGTGGGAAATGCATACATACATAAAATCGACTGTGCAGGCTACCACTCACTTGAAAAAAGTTTTTTAAAGTCCTTATTCTTTACCAGGAACAGCAGTAGCTCGTCTCTCCTGTTGACCCATGACGATGAATTTATTTCTGTAGATCTCAAGAAGGTTTTTGATATTCTCCTGACTGAATCCTCGCAGACTCTTCATTCCATATGTTTCAACATTGTGGGTTCTCTTACAGGAAGAGCCAAACTTACAGTCACCCTGGAGATAGTGCTGGCAGACGTGAAGCTTGCTGCAGGACGTGGTGAACTTGCAGGAACCGTGCAAACCATTGCCCTTGTTGTAATGTGGGCAGATCTAGAGGGGTGTACGATAGTTGATTCAAAAATATACATAATTTGGTATACGTGCAGTTTAGTGTCCCAACTTATTTTCCAAAAACTGAGTGTCCCAAATGATGAGGGTCTTACTTGAGACAGGTTAGTTAATTATTTTCCAAAAACTAAGTGTCCCAAAGCTACCATAAAGCTACCATCTGCAGGATTATGACTGAACACCAGAATCTAGGGGTGCACAATATATCTACTCAATATCGTTATTGCGATATCACGTTGCGCGATATTATACCGAAAGTCTTGCGATAATTATGCAAAAAAAAATTTATTAAAAATTTGATTTTGTTTCATTTGTGAAATCTATTTTGATGCGTTTTCCCATAACTTTGGTAATTTTACATATGTTTAAAAATATCAAAATTAATATCGATATCGCAATATTCATTATCGATATCGCAACATCAAATTTTTTCAATATCGTGCACCCCTAGTCTGGAGTAGCCCGGTCCCTTGAATCCGGGTGAGCAGAGCCATTCGTGACTGGGTCGGGGTGTGGCTGGAAAAGCTCCATAGTGTTTATAAAACGAGTTTTGAGGGGTGGAGGTTAGGCAAGTAGGCCTATCAAGATTTCTTTAGGCTACACTGTAAATTGCGGCAACTGTGTGTATTAGTGTCGGGAAAACATTTGGCCTCATTTGCCACAATTGTTTCCGAAGAATGGGATCGCCCTGCCATTTTTTCGCTTGTAAATAATGCACGTTTGCAACAAAATGTCTTAATAAATGACTTTTTGAGCAGAAAACCTGTCATGCGCACATTAATTACTATAAAACAGCACAGGTGGTTTAGCAGGTTCATAATTAAGGACATTGTATGGGGGAATTTGGGACACTGAACTGGACGTAGAATCTTCCATAGGGAATTTGGGACACTAAACTGCACGTATACCCATTGTTTTCTACACAATAGCAATAGATGCAGTACTATTGCCAGTACAACCTACCTCAGGAAGCAGATATGGATCATTCTGCAGTAACAGCTGGAACAGCTGTTTCTCCGTCAAATCGTGAAGACCATATCTTTTCAAAAGTGCTGCATTGTATGGAGAAGCCAGACTATGGGGATTTTTACACTTGAGTCTGAAAAATAACAAAAAAAAGAATAAAATATAATGGTCAGTGAAGGGGTTTAGTTTTACTGAATTTACCACTGGAAAAGGGTTACAAGTATCCATTTGGTTTTATGTATTATAATACTAATTAGTATTTTTTGGGTTGATGTTATTATTGGGTGATCGGCCGGGATACTACATCAACTCCCTAAATATCTCTACATTCTTCTGTCCATGTAGCAGCCAAGTTATTTAATCAAGTGTTTGTTTGCAAGACACATTTTGGCCATAACCCCCTTTAGTCTATAGAGGGTTAAACTACACTTTCTTTGCAAACAACAGCACTGACTGGTGCTTTGTAGTTTACTTACAGTTAGAATGGGTTATTCAAGGTCATAATATGATGCAAATTACTGCCATCTTCTGGTTCAATAAAGGACTTACAATAATGTATTTGTATTAGCCTTGATCTAGACTGGCATTGCCAGACCTATCTCCACAGCGCTGTGGAGCGTTGATCTTACAGAAAATCACATGGTCTATTTCAAAGTTTGTTTTGTTTCCCATAGAGGCCCAAATAGACCGTACTGCCCACCCACTTAATATAAAGGTTAGGTTTTCTGTTGGACTGACATATTTCTTCAAATGTGTTGTGTTTTGAGCAAAGTTAAATATCTAGACCACATACATACAAAGGCCAAATGTCCCAATGATAGAATAAAATGGAATGCCTTTATTGTCATTGTCATTGCACAATGAAATTTGGTGTGCATCTCCTGAAAGGTACATTCAACATTTCACACTGTACATACACACATAGGCACACCTGCCATGCAGAAAACAATATTAATAAAAAAGGATGATAAAAAGTAGTAATAAAGAAGCAGGATACAATAAACTATTTTTGTACATTGTGTCAAATGCTTTTTTTTTACACCTTATAAATACATTATTGTACGTTATATGGAGTTATTGCACATTTCCTCCTTTACAGTATGGAAAATAGGATTCCAATTTTTGTCTTGTGGAGTTTTGTGATGATTTTGAGGGTGTGTGTGTGTGTGTGTTGAGAGTGTATGCAGGTGCATGGATGAGGAGCCACATTGTGTGACCGACTATTCATTTATTTGCTCTCTCTGTCTCTTTCTCACCTTCCTGCCTCATTGGGTCCTATAAGGAGGGAATATATCTACAGTCTCTTAGAAACAACCCCACCTTCAAACGCTTATCACCGCAGGCCACACAATGGCTCTGCCATTCTTTAGGTTCATCTTTCAGAGTTTGTATTATTCAAGTCTGTACCAGTATTCTTCAGTTTCCATTCGTTTACTGCGAGGGGAAGTAACTATTCCTATAGACGAAAGCTTGTGTGCCTCCGTTCCTGAGGGTTTCTTGTGCGACACCCTCTTTAGAGGCATTTTTTTACACCTTATAAATACATTATATGGAGTTATTGCACATTTCCTCCTTTACAGTATGGAAAATATGATTCCAATTTTTGTCTTGTGGAGTGTTGTGATGATTTTGAGGGGGTGTGGTTGTGGTGTGTGTGTGTGTGTGTGTGGGGGGGGGGGGGGGGGGGCATTGTTTTGTGGAGCTCAGTTTAGTGATGACACTGGTGATGATGATGTAATGATGTTCACAGTTCATAAAGTACTCTACACGAGATAATAATATAATAATCACGAGAAAAGTTCTAGACATAAAAGTAAAAACACCTGTGTAGATGTAGGGCTTTAAAAGTTAAAAACTTTTTAACTCCACCTCCTCTGTTCAAATCTCATATCGTCTCTGTACAGTGATATCGGCTGTATGATAAAGGGATGTTGACTTAACGAAGCCTTTTAAATTAACCAATGTGATTGTACAGTAATATGTAGGCTAGTTATGTCATTGTAACTAGCTAGGCGTACTGCTTGATGAAATACAACAAACCCTCCAAATGTAGCACAGCTGTAGGCTACTTACCCGAACGTGCAGTCTCCGCAAACAAAATACCTGCACAGGTGTAACCCATCGCACTGTGGACACTCTCCGGGTTTTTTCTGACAGAGCCGCAGGCTGGTTTTAGCCACTATCAGACTGTCCGGGCTGACTATTTGACTACCGACGACCTTTTGTCTTCCTTCTTGAATAGCTATTTTACCGTCGTCGAAGAGGACAGTCCGCAGGACTGCTTCCGCAACAGTGAAACTCTGTGCAATCTTCTCATCCAGGCACTTAAAGTCCAAAGAACCCTGATGGTCGCACAGAGTCTTGATGACAAATTTAGAGATTACTGAAGTCATTCTGAAATGAGTTTCGTCTTGTCACCTACACTGTGGGACTAGACTGAGTATAGCGACGCCTGGTTACTGAGAAATGAAACTGAAACTTAAAATAAAGTCCCCCCCCCCCCCCCCCCCCCCCCAAAAAAAAAAAAACCCAAAACAAAACAATGGTAGTTCCCGCCTCTAAAAGAATAACACGCTTCTTACATATTTTTTTTATACATTCAGTTATAGGAGATGAGATGAGGGGAATGGGAACAGTTTGAAGAGAACAAAGATGAAATGTGATTTTCTTCTAACGTTATACGGTTTACGCCAATGTTTCCATAGGTTTACTATTACAAGTTAAATTCACACCTAATAACCACACATATAGTGTTCACATAAATAAAATGCAATCGACTGTGAAAATTAAAATCACGCTTTCTTCTTTTCTGTATTTATTCTTAGCTAAACTGGCAGATTACAGAGGTTTACGCAAGCACTTGAAGGCAACACTAGCCCTAGCAACCACTGCTAGAGGTTCAGTGTACCCTAGCAACCATGGAGGGTGAGCAGAACGGCAAAGATGTCACACAAGAAGAGAAAGAACTCCTCAAAAACCAACTCGAAGAACTAAAGTAATGAAAATAAGGATTCAAGTTTGTCAACCTAAAGATGGTTTTATTACCTTACCTATTTTGCGCAGCCTACTAATGTTGCCCGCTAAAGCTATCATAGCTAACGTTAGTTCTGTTGTTGAGCAATATGGTTAGCTAGCTAGCTAGTAGCAGTTAACTATTACTAGCGTTAGCTAGGTAACGTTAGTAAAAGCTAGGTAACGTTAGTAAAAGCATAACTAACCAAGAACTCCTAGAACTCTTAGCTAAGAGTACATGCTTTAAAATAGTTTAGGTTATATTATGACTCACAATGTGACATGTTAAAATACTTCAGCAAATTTGTAGAGGTATCCTCTGTAACGTTACTAACCTATTTTATAGTCTATGTTGCTACTAACGTTAACTAACTTAATTACTGCATATTAAGATAAGCAATATGTTTCCCTAGAGAAATGAGTAAATAACCTTCCCAGCTGAAGCAAACAAACTTTTAGCTTCAAGCTGTTTTTAAAGTTGTTGATATTCACTTCCACCAAGATGTTCCAATGCAGCCCTCCTGGCAGAGATCGACATGTTTGAGCGGTTCATCAGCCGCATGGACCCTCAGGGCCTGGTGTCCCACGCTGGGGAAGATGGTCCAGGGGCCCCCCAGTTGGAGGGCGGGGTAAGTGCTACCCAGTGACCCAAGACTTCTATATTCATACATATTGTGAGTGTAGATGTCCCACTGAAAATGAACAGACAACAACAAAGGGACAAAGTTGTCTCACTCTGCATAGTAGAAAACAGTATGTAGATGGAGAGCTACATTTCTTTCCTCAGGATTAGACTCACGCAAAGTCACAAAACAGGATTACTCTAATACTTTTGAAAAAAAAATGACAGAACATGCTGCATATTTGCGACCCTGCCACAATCTTAGAGGCAATCCTGATTCTGTTCCCTGGACAGATGACCTCTCTGCGCCGTCCTCCTGAAAGCCCCACATCATTCTGTATACGTGTGTGTGCCTTGGCAGGGTCGTGGACGGAGGCGGAGGTCCCGGTCCGACATATCAGATCGCCTCCATCAGCTGACTTTGGAACAAAAACTGTATGTGGCACAGACAGAAGTAAGAGAGACACGACAGGACCAGGAGCAACTCAAACAGAGATATGAGAGAATTCAGGACAACTACAAGGTTTTAATACACCCTTGCACAAAACACAAACGCACACTTACAGAGCATTGTTTTCCTTCAGTAACTCTGCGTGTCTGTCCAGGCCTCTCTGAAAGAAGCAGAATGGCGTCTTGCAGAAATCAGGAAGGCTAAGAACGAGTTTGAACGCAGACTGCTCAAACCTATGAAGGACAACAGGTTGGAAATGGAGCCTGAGAAGGTGCTCCAGTACATCGAAGACAAGTCAAAGGTAGAAATAGGTTAGATTCAGTCTAATGACATCAACCTGTGCAAAGTAGGATTTAAATAAATTGTTAAAAAAAATAGCTGGACTGCTCATTTTAACCTAACTTACAACCTATGTCATTGTGTTACTTCTCATAGTTGAGTTTATACCATTTCAAGACATTTTGAATTTGAGTCTGTTATTTTTCTTCTGTCAACATATCATTATTATTATCAGCTCCTGCATTCGCCTTTCCACCTTAAAATGCTATTTTAGCATGATTATTATTCCGTAGTCTGATGTTTTGATTCACCAGTTGTTCCTTCATACTGCAGAAAAGACTGATGGGGTCAAATACCGCATAATAATCATATCCCTTTTAAAAAGGGAATGGTCCTAACCCCTACCAATTATTCATCATCTTCCTCCCTTTGTCCACCTTGTCTGCTCTGTTCACAAACTCAAACAGGTCCCCCAGTTGGAGACGTTTAAGCTGAAGAACCAGGCACTGAAGGCCCACGAGAAGAAGCTCCAGCAGCAGCTTCAACAGAAAAAAGAGACGGGAAAAGCCGAGTACGAGGTAGAGAATCAGAGTGTGAGGGTTGCATAGCCAGAGAGGCTAAGAAAGCTGGAAAAAGAGACAGTTTCATCAATTAGGTCTCAGTAGATTGTCAGTCGATTGTGTGGTTTGTCAGACTGTTATGCAAGAGAACATAGCTTGGTAGTAAATACTGTGTGTCGTTTTCAGGACATCTTCCAGGAGTACAGCGAGCAGAGAATTGACAAAAACCTGGACGAACTTCAAGTCAACAGTTTGAAAGTACAACGTGTTCTCAGTTTACACAAGGTATCTCATTAGAAATGTGGGTGTGAGAGAGAGAGAGAGAGAGAGAGAGAGAGAGAGAGAGAGAGATAATTTCCTTTGTGTAATTTAGTGTAGATGTATGAAAGCACCTTTGCAGTACAGCTCCAGCTTGTTAAATAGGCGTGTGTGTGTGTGTGTGTGTGTGTGTGTGTGTGTGTGTGTGTGTGTGTGTACATGCGTGTCCACAGGAGAAGCTGCAGAGAGTGACATTGGAGTCCACAGAGCTGAGCAATGACATCACCAACAGGAAGCAGATGCTGGCAAAAATGGAGGAGGAGATACAGCATGCCGAAGAGGTTTGTTATAAATCCAAAAATAAGACAGACTTCATTGACCCAACTTTAAGCCCAATGTGTTTATCGGTATTCTCCTAAGCCACTAGGATTAGGCAATGGTTATGGTTAGGGTTAGGTGCCTTGAAGTCAGCGGTCGCAGCGCTGCCTTGAAGGAGACGTTGGGGGCTTAAAACACCATTGAGCGCCCAATGTGGACACCCAAATCCATTGTTGTAATTCCAACATGGTTTGATCCATTAGTTGCCAAAGAGTAGATGTGATGTAAGAAAATACCAAAACGCATGAATCTGTTCACACTTTATGTCTCTCCCTCTCTTTCGTCTTTAAACCACACTTATCTCCTGCTCTTTAAACTAATTCCGTTCGTGTACTTCATGCCCTTCCACTTCATTTCCTCCCTCTTCAGGAGCGTTTGAAGGCAGAGGCTCTCAACCAACACTTGCGCCGCCAGATGGCAGATTATCAGGCTCCTGATATCACCGAGTACATGCATGTCAAGGACAAACACAAGAAGCTGCAGCAGAGCATCCACACTTGGGAGAGGAAGGTTGGGATCGCTGAGGTAAACTATATTTTATTTCCCCCCAAAATACAACCAGCTCTCTCCCCAAAATTCTCTCCAGGAGTCTCTGTCAACTGTGTAAAAAAAAAAAAAAAAAAAAATGGGACACGGTTTTGAAGTTCAGTATTTGTTTCTCCACTTTTATCATACCACACCAAGCCTCAGCCCAGCTGCAGAAAAGAACGCTTGTGTGACAGTCTTCAACACAATGCGCTCTCTCTTCTCTGTTTACACCAGATGGCCTTGAAGAGCAACACTAAAGCCTGGAGCGCACAGAGAGCCCCTCTTACTCCTGCATACAGATCCGAGGCTGGAGCTAGATCAGGAGAGCACCAAATCCCAGTGAAGCTCCCACACATAGCAGAACACCGCACATAAAGAAATAGAGAATCAAAAAAGGCTAAAAAAAGAAATACGTGTGGCGGAAAGGAAACTTTGCCACTGTTGTCACAATATTACAGTCATCCAACATCTGATGATTTGTCATGATCATTCCATTCCTTTCTCTTAATGCTTGTTGGGAAATGTAGAGAGAAAACAATGTACTTTTTGTCTCGAAGCTTTAATCCTTATCATGTCTTTTTTCATTTATTTTTAATCATGTGTTTGTTTTTTTCCCACTGACACTCATTATGTGTCCTTGGGAGATTTTTACCATGCACCATTGTGAAGGATACACCGTACAGTAGATGTTCTGTACATTTATAAAGCTTGCTTCATCAGGCTCCGTTCTCTTAATCGTTATAAAATCTTTGTATACTGAATTATATCGAATGATAAAAAAATAAATATTCCCTATACTTTATTGGTTACTATGCCGTCACTATGGTGTACTCAGTCCAGTGTTCTGTAATGTATGCTGGCTATTTTGAAAAGTTCCTAGATTTAACAGAAAATGCGCTGCTCGTTTGGAATAAAAGCTCCCACTGCAGCTGTAAAAGCTCCCACTGCAGCTGTCAAGATTTGATTCTTTTCTCTGGTCCCTTATCGTTTCACTGACGGAGAACATTCACAATGCCTTCTACCTTACAATCAGTAACCTCCATACCATGACAATGCCATCATTGTGTTTATTATATCTTTTTTAACTGATGATTGGCACTGTATATGTGTGCATGCATGTGTTATACTGTAAAGTGTGCAGAGACTCCTCGGGTGATGTTACTGTTAATGATGTTGGAATGGCTGCTATACTTTTACTTTAATATTACCGTTTTAGGCTACTGTATACTTCTACTCCACCAGATTTCATAGGTTTTGACCAACCACAGCAATAAAGCAGCATTTTACATAATGTATAATATTTCATACAATCATCCATATATAATATGACACTGTGAAAGGGGCCATTCTGCATAATGCGCAGGACGTTTACTTGGAATAAAGTATTGTTACATTGTGGTATTCCTACATTTACCCAGGTAAAATGATCTGAATACTTCTCCCACCTTTGCTTATAAATAAACTAAAGTTGAAGTTACTCGATTAAAAAAAGAAAGAAAATCCCCCTCAAACTCCACAAACTATTTCCTTTATTAGAAAGAAATCCTTGGAGGTATAAGCCCTCAAAGAACTCTAGATGTTAAGATGTTACATGCCATATATACAGTTATATACATCAAATGTGCAATGTCACAATGGGTAAGCTGTTTATTATTAATTCTGACATAACTGGGAAATGGCATCGTTACTTATTCACGCATCTTCTTTCTGCACTGCATTTTCTCAACAAAAAAAAAGCATCTGACATGAAAATGCAACAGTACAGAATGTCTGAAGTTCCTCTAACACATCTTCAAAGGCACTTTCACAAGTACATACTACAGATGTACATAACACTACAGAGTAGCTTAAAGCCTACATGTCCTACTGTTGATAACATGGTGACAAAAGCACACTTCTTTATTTTTTTTTTACAACTGGCTTCATACTGTATCTCTGGATATTTATTCTACATCATTTGTTCTAAGTCAGAAAAAAAACTAAATAACAAAAATGATTACAAAAATAATGAAAGTTAGTAAGTCAGAAGTTATTCATCTTTTGATTATTACGCACAATATCTGTCAAGTCAAAGAATAGTGTAAACCTGCCGTTAGAGAGCATTGCTTATTCATCGCAAACCAAGTCTTTTCTTTGTGTTATTATGCTAGCCAAACAATCCCAGGACATGCACCCAGTTCTGTTATTTCTACAGTACTGAGGTTATTTTCAAAAAACAAAATACAGGGGGTGCGCATTCAGGCACACAGTTTGAGCTCTGGCACATACAGTTGTATGTGGCTATTGCATTTGAAATTATTACTCAAACTGCACACATAAGGGCTGTTTTTACCTGTTGTGGGAGACTCCCGTTTTCTGCCATGCCAGGCCTTTAGAGGTGTCCTCATCCACAAATACAGAAAATACAGAGAGAGAGAGAGAGAGAGAGAGAGAGAGAGAGAGAGAGAGAGCCTCTTCTCAGTCAGAGAACAATACAAAAACACATTACTGACATTCCCACCTGAACATAAAACAGACTGGAGGGACACAAAGCAAGCTGCTGTTTTCAGAGAAGCATAGGAAGCAGGGGGAGCACATTAGGAGGCTTTCAAACTAACAGTCATTAGGTCCATGGCTACTGGCGGCGGTCCCACAGGGCGCTGCCATTAGTCTATACACGAGTCAATATGAAGAACGCCTACATCATATACGGAGGGCCGAGACCCCGGTCATGTCTTTGGGTAGATAAAGCCAAGCAAGGCGTAAAAGTAGCTATGGCATGTGTTCCACACTGTATAATAACATAGTGTTGTATATACTCTGAAGATAGGAGATGATTTGTCATCATAATTTTTTCACACTGCTCCCCATTTGTTATACAGATGCAAAGTTATAAGCTATTATGAGGCATATTGTATGCACGCATCATGAATTTTTGATGCAGGGATTCAAGAATGCATCAAATTCAAACAAAGTTCATAAATGAAGTAGTGGTTTTACCCGATAGTTATATCTCATTCCAGGCAATATGGAAACCTGTTAAAAAAATAAATGTGAGTGAATCCAGCACAGAGGTGATCTTTGTACATTTCTGAGACACAACGGATGGTATGCCTTGCCAAAGAAAGTTGCAAAGTTTACACGCTAGTGAAGAAAGCACAATGCTATCTATAATAAGAAAGTACCGTTAGTTGTTAAAGGCTCTTCAGGCCCGGAATCAGCCCAACCCTCAAACCATTTCTGTCCAGGTAGTCACAGCACCTTGAAAATATTTTAACATGTGAAATCAATTCCATCTCAAAGTCAATAAGGCCTTTGAACTAGTTCACATCAAATCCAATGGCCCTCCTAGGGAAGAGCGAAAAAAACAACAACAACAATCTAGTTCTATGTGTGAGAATGCCACTGTGGTCACTACAGTTCTCACCAAGCTCTGTGTCAGGTTCAGTGGTGAACACAGAAGCTACATGCAGCGTGTTCTACTCAGTTACATAGTTCATATACACTAATCTAACTAGTGTACATGTATCTAAAACCTTGAAGGAAGCCTTTGTGATTTGTTGTTCGAATTTCTTAAAAAAGAAAAAAAAAAATACATTTTTTGAATAATAATAATAACATAAGCATTACGTTATTGAGACAGGAGGTCTGTCATCACTCATACACGAGTCTCTCAGATCCCGTCAGAGTCCTCTTTAGGAAACATCTTTTCCTGTCCAGCTTTATGTATTTTACACGCTCTTAGATATTATATGTTGTATGTCCATCAACAGTAGACACTGGTAGCATTTTGCAGCCCCCTGGAAATGGATTGAGGTTGAAAGTTTTTTGTTTTCCCATCTCTGGTTCCTGGGCCAGAGGTTACATGGTGCAGGACTTGTCCAGAGGGTCCTGAGCAGAAGGAGCTGGAGGATGCGGGGCCTGGCTGGACTTTGGCAGGACCATGGGCTTGGGCCTCAAGGCTGGGGGTTTGAGTTGCACCCCCATGCGGGGCGCTACCAGAGGCTTGAAGGTGCTCATGGTATCGCTGGAGGAGCTGGTGCTGCGGCGAATGGGCGGCTCGGTGTTGGCGGTGGACCTCAGCATGACCCCGTGGATGGGGCTGAGGGACTCGCTGGAGCTGGCTGGCGTGGGACCCCCGCCGCTCCCGCCGGAGGTCTGTCGCTGCTCCAGGGTGTCCAGGACCACGTCGGGGGCGTGCTTGGCCGAGCTCTGCCGCTCCAGCTCGCGCAGCTCATTCAGAGCAGTGTTCATAGTTTCTTCTATGTCCTGCAGCAGACAGAGAGAGTAAGTGTAAGACAGGAGGGGGGGGGTGGGGGTGGGGCGGCTATAGAAGGATGATTATAACACTGGTGAGAGAGATGAGCGACAGACAGAAAGGCTGGGGTTAAAAGAAATGAGAGAAATCTAAAAGAAGGTAGGAGGGAGAATTGAAGAGGTGATAGGAACAGCAAAGACGTGAGAAATGGAGACGGTGGAGCACGGCATGGTAGGAAACATAAAAAGCGATGTTAACAGAGAACCACAGTGAGAGTTTAAAAATAAATAAGCATGCACACACCAAGCATGCATTATACATGCAGAGACTTAGCAGTATCATCGGCATGCTGCCTCTGCATGGAGAATGCAGGAGATGCAGAGATGACAAGGTATGTTCATCTGAGCATGCTCCCAGTAGGCAGACAGACAGCCCAGCACAGTGTAGTGCTCTCTGTGGACTCTGCTCTCTAACTGGGGCTCTATACAAACGTCATTCATGGCTTTACTACTACACTAAGTATGTGACAACAAATTAGAGCCACAGCCTTCCCGTCAGCAGTGATTCAATAATGGATGTCTGCTTAAAACACAACATGTTACCAGTTAGGCATTGCTATATTTTGTAAGAGCTGTTCATATATCAGAGTTTTTTGTATGCTCACAAGCAAGACTAGAGTAAATATTCTGTGATGGGTCCCAGTGTCGAGCTATGCTCCCTGCTGTCTGCCTGCGAAGCTAGTCTTTTGCGTGTATTTAGCACACGGACACAGTTGCAGCCAGAGGAAGCAGAAGACAGGGGACTGACTATGTTTTTACAGGGCGGGGCAGGGCTTTGATGGTGGAGGGAGCTGCGGTCGGGTCGCCGCTCGTCCCGCGCTGACCTGTGCGATGGTCTCCGGATCCAGGGGCTTGCCGCCGTGGTGGTGGTGGTGGTGGTGGGCGTCAGTGAAGCCTGGGTACTGGCCCGAGGAGGTAGAGCGGCGGATCGGGGGGCTCTCCATCTTCTTCAGCGACTCGTGGCGGCTGATGTTAGTCAGACTGCCGTGGCCAGTGCGGCGGCGGCGTTCAGGGCTGTCCACCAGCATGTGGTTGCGACTCCGCAGCATGTCCCGGGGGCTGAAGTGGCCTAGAACCGGGGAGCCCATCTCTGGGGTGCCTCCATGTCCTCCATGACTATGCTGGGAGGGATGCACCATGCAGTGAACATCACTGGGGCGGGCAGGGGGCCGCCGAGATGGGGGCTCTGATCTTTTCTTGTGCCTGCTGGGACAGAAGAGTGGAAACAACAAAGCAAATCATTTATTTATTGCATTACAGCTTTTTATCATCACCTCATACACAAACATTGCACTTTGAGTTAAGCATTTTATATTTTTAATTACAGCTAGTGTGCCACTTTGCATCTCCCAAATGTAAAACATTTTAGAAAAAGAAAAAAAAAACAGCCTTATTTTTTAGATTGGCTGCTACGTTTTCAATAATTTAAGCCTAAAATGTATTTATTTAAGCCTTACATGAATCTATTTAAGGGCTTCCTTTGGGTCTTACTCTGAAAACACAGCATTGCCACACATTACTCCACACATGGAAACCTTCCAAACTGGATGCTCAATTACAATATGTGGGCATGCATCCTCCTCAAACATTTGCCACTGTGGAAAAAAAACCCAAAACAATCATCAGTGGTGTAAGAGGAACCCTGATGTCAGTGCCAAACAGCTCTGAGCAGCTTATTTGGAGAGCAGGTAGAGTGGAGCTGGCCAGCAGCCAGAGGAGGGAGGCCTGTAGTTTGTCAGAGCACCAAAACAAGCTCCCTGGGAGACGCTACGGCTGCCCTCCATCTGAACCTGGACCAGCACAGCGCCATACACACCTGATATGACACACACACACACACACACACACACACACACACACACACACACACACACACACACACACACACACACACACACACACACACACACACACACACACACACATTTGAAACATGGAGAGACAGAGCTGAACATGAATGCATGTGTCTGATCGGACACACGCTCCTCAATACGCACTTGTTTGCCGAGTTATGCACAGTGTTTCTCCACGGTAACATCTCCTCCGTTGAAGCAGTTCTATTGCTCCATAAAAGGCCAACAGAGCAGCGCATCCTCCTCACTATGGCTCCAATAGGCTCTGCATATTTATGACTACCAGCACTACAGTAGCTACAGACAGACTGAGTCAAGAGCTGTACTGTTTAATCAAAGCAGCTATCATCACCTTCACTCCAGCAGCTAGATGACTGAAAAATATGTTTAGGCGTGGCTGTCTGCAAAGCACTAAAATGTAATCGGAATAATTTAATTATAACGCAACATCTCATTTAAGGTAAAAAAAAGAAGAAGGAAACCGATAATATCATTTCATTATTGTGCAGTCACTTTTTCAGTCGGTATAACGTTTTCTTAAATGGTGACAACTTTAGAGATATTAAATCTATAACATGTAAGAGCTGATACATGTCAGGTTAACTATTTTATTTCTGCATTATTGGTTCTTTGTGATGAACAAGTACAGAATTACTCATCCTTTAATTACTTCTCCGAGGCAAATGGCTCTGTTTGACAGTTTACAGCTGCCTAATGAACGCTGTGTCAGCCATTATCATTAAGATTTACAGGCAGCTTCATCACAGTGCTGAACTTAACGCAATAATGAGTATGGATATGAAGGACTGTGAGGGTCTTAAAGAATGTAATTGCAGCTCTTTGCGTAAAGCCACCGTGCTGCCCTTTATCTCCCCAATATATTCATTTCTTCGCAGAAAACTACTCATCTGCATTAACTAGAGAGTCTCAATCCAAACGGCCATGTGTGCTTATGTAACACTCTGAAACCAGTACCTGCTCACACACTGCAAAACACTCTGAAGTGTGAACAAATCTCTTAATGTAAAAAATTGTTTTTGTGTACACATTAATAGTTACTGAAGATAGCTTAGACATTGAAAAATAAAGAGTCGTTGGTGGAGTGGTGTGGGCTGGCGTGCTCGGTGAGAGAAATTTATATATATATAAATATATATATATATATATATTTCTGACTGCAGTGAGAAATCTGGATGAGTAAACAACTGCAGCAACCACTGACAACCTGCAGGGGGAGCAGTCTACATGCATAACACCAGTGGCCCTGGGACAGAGTGTACAACAGGCACTGCAACTTACTCTGCAAGCTGTGGCCGCACTGACAGCTCAACTCACCTACGTTTATATGGCCCCGGCTAATTCATGATGTCAATCACAAGGCATTGTCGGAGTTCCTCTCCATCAAAACAAAAACGGACCAACTGTAATACTTGGTGTGATCCCGTAAATGTGGATCCTCTCCACTAACAGAGGCACTAACTTAATCTTCTTGTTTACCAACGCTCGCTGTGATCATGATGCCAAACTCTACATGAGGTCCTGTCTGGTGAGTGTGTTGTTGATGGAGAACACCAGGAGAGGAAAAGATCTAAATAAAGCTCAGGATATAAATGATTCAACACACATGAGGGTTGTCTGAATGGAAGAGCAGAAAGACGAGTGGGCGGGGGGGATGGCGGGGGGGGGGGGTAGAAGAGAGAGTTGGGGATCACGTGGGAGCTGGTGACAAGTAGAGGGTGTTGTAGAGCAGCGTCATTAAGGCGGAAAAGACAATTAATTCAGATATATTCTCCATCTGCACACAAATACCTGCAATGGTGTAAATATTGCCTCTAGTATGAATCATCAACATTTTAACGGTGAAGTAGAGGGAGTGGGCGTGGCTCTGAATGAAATAGCATTTGTTCATGTGCTTGGCAAAAGGGAGTAACAAATGCTTCAAGGTGGCTTTCTCCACCGGCAGAAATGCAGTGCAATGCAATGAGGAGTTGAGCGGGAGACAAAACTCTGGCACGCAACCAGCAGACGCTGCCAAAAAGTCTGAGGTGTGACTGGATATGTGTGCGTCTCCTCTCTGTGTGCCATCCCTCCCCGTGCATGTCTATATATATATATATATATACACAGTATGTTCCAGTGTGACCAGCTGATACCAGCCGATATTTTTATTTAATAAAATAGAGTAGGAGAAGTTGATTTCTCCAGTAGCAATTCTGCAGAGAGAGGTGAGCTGAGGATACAGAATGACAGGAGGAAGCATCGATGTAACATTGAGGATTGGGTGCACACTGAATCGACTCCGATTCACAAGGTCCCAATTTGATTACATTTCCGATTCGATATCAATCAGGTTTAGGGAAATTTTACAATTACAATACCAATTTTGCTTGGATATAAAAGAGATTCTCAGAGAACTTGAAGAAACCCTCAAATATGGGTTTTATAATGCACCAGGTTAATGTTTACATTAACTTGTGTTTTACCCTTAACTTCTTCGGGGACATGAACTCCGCTCCCCCGCTTGAAAGCCCCGTGTGTGATGCTCTTATACATCCATGGTGAAAAAGGCATATATTTAAAGGTCGATTTGGGGATATTATTAATACACTCACACAAATATTCGATTGCAATAAGAGATTCCATTATTTGAACCCAGCCCTATCGTATAACAGGCGAATCAGATACCTTCTGTTAAACTGCTCTCAGTGCGAGCTTGCATTAAAGTAAAAGGTTGAAAACGTGGTTATTTTCAGAGACATACAATAGTCCAAGTCCATCTCTATATAAAACATTTAAAGGTTTTTTTTTTTTTCATTTTTCAGGTGTCTGGAGTTTAGGTATTGGTATTCACACCTGGAGCTATTTAAGCATCTTAGATGATGCAACACTGAAGCTGTTCCAGACATGCTGCTGCACTGTCAGTCGTTATTGGATTGGCCGTGTCTCATTAGATAAAGCCAATGTGAATTCCAAGATGTGTTGTGGTCATACATCGGTCACTACGGTGTCAGGAGGACCGGCACTACATAACAGTGGGATGCTTGATAGCCATGACTAACTTATTCCCTGTTATATATTGTTCTTAAAGTATATTATTTCTTTTCTTGTTTGTCAAGCAATTCTATTTATGTTTACATTCTTGTCTTTTCATAGTCATAGTTAATATTTAATAATAAGCTATTGCACTGTTCAATCCCTGCACTGTTCACTGTTGCACTACCACCACTGCACACACTCTACCATAAATATGTAAGTATTGTAATTTACAGTATAGTAATGTAAATTATAGAGTGTGGTCTAGACCTACTCTATCTGTAAAATGTCTTGAGATAACTGTTGTTATGATTTTACATATGTGAAAATTGAATTGAATTGCCATAGCACTTTATCATGGTCATTGCATCACATGGTCAGTCCATACCAGACCTTTGTAATCACTTCACCAATTGTTAACTCTTTAAATTTCTGCGAGTGATTTTTATGTATGTGAGATATACAGTATGTGTGTTTGTTGTGTTATGGTTGTCTAAGCTACTGGATGCCTAAAATTTCCCTCGGGGAGAAATAAAGTTGAAACGAAATGAATGATGAAATCTATCTATCTATGAGAAAATGTGTCTCAATGTCTTCTGTATTCTTGAGTGCAGTAAGAAATCATAAATACCCATATGTCTAATGAACGTAGTTATTCTACAATACTGCAAGAACCATTTTTTAGGCACTTTGGTAAAAACATTGGACGTTTCTTTTCCTTTGGAATTGTTTTTAGGTCATTACATGTCTAAAAGATGATCTTTATCTAGTCAGCAGCTGTGTCTTTAACTTTTCATGCTAATGTTCCCTTTCCAACCAGATCCCTGCTGCTGTACAATACACACAAATACATACACTGCAATAGGATATAATGGCCCTGGTTTCAGACTGACAGGCTGGGGGTTGTAGGGACGAGTTTGAGCGTGTAGGGAGGTAGGAAGGGTTTTTATTTTGTGTTGTTTGTAAAATGTTCTTAGAAAAAGAACAACATGTAAGTAAATAAGATAAATCGGTTTGGACGTAGTTTTACAAATGAAATTAAATTTTTGGTATTACAGGTACCGTTGAGTACGTTTATTTGACCAATTCCACTACCTGGAACACGGTACTGGGAATATCAACCTTTACAGAGTGATAATACATGTAATAGAGGATTTTTAAGTAGATCTTTCACAGAATTTGATACAGGTGTGCCTTGGGATTTTGGCTTGCACTTCGGTGTCTCTTGGGCAAAAAAAAAAAAAAAAAAACACTGGTATGGAGAATGCAAAGATTTTTCAATGCCAGATTCCTTATTTAGGTCCCTTTATAGAAATTGTTTATGATATACTGCAGTCCAACAGCCGTGTGAAAACAAACCTGGTGATGTAGGCCTCAGAGATCCTGGTGTCAGAGGGCGAGCTGATGTCTTTTCCCGAGCATTTATCCTCTCCAGCGTGGCCGCTGCTGGCCTCGCTGTCAGCCTTCTGACTCAGAGTGTCTGAGAAGGTGTCATCTCTGGGACACGGAGACAGAGTGACATTGAGACATGGAAAGAGCAAGAGGAAGTGGCAGAAAAAAAAAAAGAGAAATCAGCAAATCAGTCGATCTTTCATATTTGCACCGTTCTTCAATGGCAGCGTTTGATATCAGTTGCTGTGAGTCAGCATGCCCCCCCCCCCCCCTCCCTCCTCCCAAGGTCCACAGAGTCAGATGAGTCATATTTCTCGGCCTCTCTGTATTCCGGTGATATACTGTGACACGCACGCACGTACCCACACCCACACACAAGCCAGCTGTATGGGTTTCAGTGAGGTGTACGACTGGATACTGAGTACAGTTGGTGTCTGTCGGGTGGCAGTAATCAGAGCTACTGAGCTGCAGTGCTGCCTCTGATGTGTACTATCCCATATTAAACACAGTCACTTATTTAGTGTATCCACATGAATGCACACAGACGGAGACAGAGCAAGGACGAGCACTTTTCCAAAGCAGAGGCGGCAGTCAACACAATTTACGCGAGAAAGTTTGAACAAGACAGTCGAGTCTTGAGAGGGACATCCTGTGCTAAAGTGGCCTCTCAGATGTCTCTCTGCATGTTTTGTTTCTGGGCTCTTTTATGGGACAAGTGAAGATCACAACCCTGTGTGCTCTTACACTCCCGAGCCTGCTCTGTTTGAGTAGAGAGCAGGATGTTACTACGCTCGGGGACAACCTGTAAAGCTGTAAATCCCCCTGCTCTTTCATTAACTAAGAGGACACCTCATCAGCAGTGCCCCTTCTGGTGAATTATTGATAGTGGCACACTGACGGGGGAAAGAACAGAAGAGGAAAGAGGGGAAGGCTTTCTAAATGGCCATTTTGTCGGCCAGCTACTAAGTGATTGGAGTGATTCTGTTCCCGTCCTAATGAGACAGTGAATCCAGTCCATTAGGGGCCAGCAGTCGCCATGGCAGTGAGTGTGCTTGTTAGTGCTGAGAATGGGGAACAGTGACAGAAGGGCTGGTTGAGGACCCTGGAGATGGAGAATGCTTCACAGAGCGGGGACAACAGCAGCGTTCAGGACAAACAAAGGTGAAGGTCCTCTATGCACGGCCCTACAGCTCACTGATGGCCCGCGGCCTCTTATAGAGCAAAGTCAACAAGGGACAAGTGTGTTGTTTAACCCACGGGGATATCACCAGGGAGAGCTGGAGGACCGTTCCTTAAACCACCACCCAGGCTCTGAGTGGAGCTGGTAGTAGTTTAGGAGTAGAAAGCAACATTTCCCCAGTGTACCCCCTGTACGATTCATTTTTAATTGTGCGACAACAAGACTGAGTTTTGAGTCTACAGCAATGCTTGCAGCTCTGTGAAGGTGTACTGAGGCACAGGGGTGCTTTGAGCTAAATGCTAACATTAGCATGCTAACTTGCTCACAGTGACAATGCTAGCCTGCTTGTCACTGCCCGATACGTATGGGAAACCCGGTTTGTTCTACGCATACGCTAAGACTGTTGAGATTAGGCATTGGCCTGGAATGGTTAGGGTCAGGACAGCCCATTGGTCAGGGGATAGGACCTGAACAAATCGGTCTTCCAGTACGCATCGGGGTAGTGACACTGTTTAGCAGGTACATTGTTTACCATGTTCATCATCATCTTAGTTTAGCGTCTTAGCATGCTAACATATGCACTATACCAGCTGAGGCTGATGAGAGGGACCATGATGAATGTACAAGATTGCATGACATAATCAATAGTTGCTGACATATATTTCATTCTGGACCAAAGTAGTGGACCGATCAACAGACAGACATTGACTTCACAGATTAGAGCCATGCTACTAGTGAGGCTAAAAACACATGAGCTTTGCTTTAAGGCTACAGCACTCACACAGAATATGTAAAAAGGCATGCACTGTTTTATAAAGTCATATTTCTATTGATTCTTTTTTTCAAAGAACCCAACGAGACTAGGTCATCAGAGGTGATCGGACTGGTATTAGTAATCACTTTGCATGCAAACTCTGTGCATCATTCAGCTTCTTTGCTTGCATTTAAAACGGGAAACATCCCAGATCTGAATATAACCTTTATTATACATGTAACTTATAACATGTTCTCGTTAATTCATATGTCAGTATACATTCATCTGCTGTTATTTGGCCTTAAAGCATACTCTCATACGCTTCATGCTGATTGGATACATTCATGCATTACTTAGTCATTTCTAAAATAATGCTCAATGAAAAACACTCACATGTCTTGGACCACAATATACTGGTGTGGAACCAGGCCATCGATGCCGTTGTGCCGTCCCTCCCACCAGTCTTCTGATGCCCGCTGATACAGCAGCAGGGAAGCGCCCTTCTTGAAGGACAACTCTCGGGAAGAGCGCCCAACGTAGTCAAACTTGGCAATGGCTTCAATGGGCTCGCCCTCTGTCAACAGAGAGAGGATTAGACAGGTCAGGTATGTCAAACAGGGCAAAGTCCTCAAGTAGAGATGGCTCTTATCGCATGTGCAGACATTTTTAATGATTGATACAAGTGGCGCAGTTTTACGGAATACAAATCTTAATCCGGAGAGATAACACATGCACTTAAATACATGTTGGCTCTGATGGAGGAGATTCTAGTCAGGTCTAACATGTGCACATGGAGTTCAAGTGTGCTGAGCCAATTGGTTGTTTTAGTTGTAGTCAATAGTAACCTGGGTCTACAGCACCAGGCCAGGGCAGCAACAGGCCCTGAGGAGCTTTAGCAGGATATAAATAGAAGCTGTTGAGAGGAGATCTATATGACTCAGGGGCATGCCAGCCACTGTATGGATCATTAAACTGGGTTGATACCTACTCAATAACAAGTAGAGCCGGGAATCAGTGACATGGGAAATGAACATGGGAAAGACCAGGGAACGTTATTACAGACAGTAATAACCAGTGGTAGATAGAGCAGTTGTATGCCTTATTTCAATTTATTATTATAATTTATTTTTTGTACTGATTGCTCTTTCTTAGTCTATTATTTTGAACATCAGTCTTGTATTTATGTCTGTCCTAAAGAAAACAACTGTGTTTTCAACAACAGATACAGACAATTTCAAAAGGTGCAAGTCTCCGAGCCAACATGCATGCACTACAGCAACACAGGTCTAAAATAGCATCTTTATTCCTCCCTCACTCCTACCTCTACCCTCCTCCTATCTCAGACAGACGTAGCCTCACCCTAACACAGGCTCACTATACACTGGGAACAGAGTAAATGGCTAAAGCTTGTATCGGCTGTGAAAAGCCATCATGGTATATCTTTCACAGGAGCTTGGAAGTAATTCCCAGATGAGCAGAGAGGCCAAGAGAGAGAGAAAATAGAGGCGTGGTTCTGAGCAGAGCAGAGGTTTCTTCATTTCTCTCTGTGTCCTATTCAACCTCATCTACTTCTATTATATATTTTTGTACAACCTTTAACTTGCCACCTTCCTTGCTTGGTTTGCTAGGATTGACTGGGTGGATGTGACGTGGCTCCAATAAAATGTGACAAGCAGGAATTTACGGTCTGAATTAATTGGGCTGCACTGCAGCGGACAAGGCCGTTAATAAAGTTGACGGAGCCCTATACAGTAGGTGCAGAGGATTTCTCTTCCTCTCCATTTTCTCCATCTCTCACTTCAACCTATCCATCCATCCATTCTGCAAATGTTTATCTCCACACACACACACACACACACACACACACACACACACACACACACACACACACACACACACACACACACACACACACACACACACACACACACACACACACACACACACACAAACACACACAGTGTGCAGGCCATAAACTCAAATCTCAGCGGTAAAGGATCCCCTCTGTCATGTTGTGCAATTATAACTGAGAATCGCTTCAGATCCAACCACCCAAGGTTACACATGCACGCTCACACTGCGACTGGAGTTAAAGAAATGTTGAACCGTGAGAGTTGGATGCCTGTGGTATAAGAGATACGAACTGTCAGATGTTTTACACAAGCCAGTGGAGCAGAGTCGGGGTGGATGTTGCTCTACATCCATGTTCATACATAGAAATAGGGGAGCAGAAGCCTGGTGTGAGATATGGTTAGGATCAGTACAATAGGAGAGGAAATAAAACACTTTTTCCCTAAAGACAAATATTAATCTCAGATGCTAGCTGCTACAAACAGAGCAGGAGACTTTATGCTGGACATAAAAAGATGAATGCGGGTTAGATGTGGCTCTTTATGGGGAAAAAGGGACGGTACAGTAAAATACACTGCCCTTTAACAATATACAGTATGCCTGGCAGCCTGGGGCACTTGACAGCAAGGACACCCTGCTACACTCGTGCGAAGTGATACTGTATATAATCAATGTACCAGTTAGTTCCCCTTTGACCTTGTAGCAAATTTACGAGCATACAGAACATCAATGTATTGATGGTGTGTGAGAAGTGCCACTCCAAACACAGACAGTTAATCTGCAGACTCCTTGAGACTGACACGTGTGTCCGCCCAGAGCAGAAATATGCTGAAGGATAACGACAACATGCCGATGATTAGCAGGTATAATGTTTACCATGTTTACCATCTTAGTTTAGCATGTTAGCATGCTAACATTTGCCAGTTAGCACAAAACACAAAGTGGAGGTGAGGCTAATGTCATTGGTTTTCGAAGCATTTGGTCATAAACAAAAGTATGGGAGAAACTAAAGTTTTGACCTGATGATGGCGCTATATAAAAACGAAAGGGATCACAAACGTTGTTACAGTTCTCCCGAAGGGACACATGAATGTGTGTGCCAAATTTCACAGAATACGTGAAAACTTTGACCTCATGGTGGCGCTAGAGGAGAAGTCAGGAGATCACCAAAGTCTGTAGGCTTCATCCTCTGGCGACCATGAATGTCTGTCATGGTCATTGCAAATTAAATGACTTTCTGCTTATCTTTTGGTTAATCGGTTGCTCAGCTCTGTTACTCGAATGTAATGCTAATACACGAGAGCCACAAACTGGCTTTACTTTAAAAAAAAAAAGAGCAACAATCACTTAGCTTTACTTTCTGGGTGTTCTCTATGTAAATCTGGCCAGTCCAGATCATCTATCTAAGCTAATGAGCTCTAACACACTCCATTTCCGGGACAGCTACTTAGACCAACATGTGGAATGACTTTGCTCCTCTCTCTGTCTGCCTAGTGCTCACTTACTTTCAGGGCAAAGAGGGCAAACACATTTCAAGCCTTGAGAAGAAAGTGAACATATAACTGGCATACAATAAATGTCTGCAGAATCAAGTGCTGGTAACCGAACAGGAAAAGAGGTTTGCTTTTGTGTCGTTTGTGAAATCCAAATGAGGTCATGGGGATATAAAAATAACTGACGACAATAACTTGACCACAGTTCAAGACACCGCAGGGAGGGACTCGAGTCAGTGAGGACATCCTCTCAGTCCGCTCAGAGAAGCTTTTGGAACAAAACCATGATAGCAAGGGATTTCTGGAAAACAAAATCTTCCATTAATTACTCAAAGAGTTGATAGCTGCCATCTGTGTTTTACAGGGGAATCCTCACAGAGATAAGCTTCCTTGGCTAATCAGATGTCCTTTTTAATTATGAAGGACATCATGATGATGACTTTGATTTGGAAGGTGAGTGATTAACAGCTGATGTAATGAGACCAGATCCTTACCATATTTCCATAATCTCTCTATGGAGACTGATGACGCATTGGTGACAGGGAGCCCCTAAAATCATCTCTGGGTGTGAGACAGGATTGGGGCAGTTGTCGCCATGGAAACAGGTTTAGGGAAGTCTGTTACTAAGGTAAGATATGAAGCCTCAGCTCAACTATACTGTAGGTTGACTCTTTTTGTCTCACAGTGACTACATCTTGTCAGCTCTCTGTCACGGATATTAATCACTTTTTAATGAGCTGGAACTTTTATTGTCTTTTTTTGTTGTTGCTTTTTCGCTGGATGTTAACAGCAATGTCTGTCCCTGGCTGATATTTTGGTTTCAACTCACTATTTGATTTAGATCAGACCAACCGGTATTCATTTCACTCAAACAGAGGACCACATGTACGATCACACAAATGCGCAGTATCCCGCCATGTCTGAGAGAAGTCTATTGTATCCTCCAGTGTCTACATGAGCCGGGTGTTTTCTGTATTTCTTCATATTTCTCTTGGACACATGGAGATGTAGTTAAATGTAAAGTAAACACAGGCCGTATAATATATGGAACGCTATTAAAACCTGACACGTTTGACACACACTCCATACATGCTATTATTTTACAAATTACTGGGTGAAAAAATTAAGGGAATTGAACATTTTTAACCCAAGACTGTGACCCTTTAGAAAACATGATTTCCATCCTAAAAAGGTCCAGTTGGTGTAGACCACCCTGGAATTAGTAAAAGGGGGATGTGAAAGTGTCCCCGAGGCCCAGAGAGAGAAGCAAAATCATTAGAATATGAATGGCGGTCCATCACTGTGAGCCCAGTTCCTTGGCCCTTCAAGGTTACTGCTTTTAACAGGCTGAAAGGCAGGATTAGCTGCAGTGAGAGGCAGAGAGCTAGATTCAACCCTCGCTGCACCACAAGACACAAGAGAAAGTTTCAATATGGACATGGCGTTTAAGCAGAGAACAGACATTTACTTTATGAGTGAGTGTGTGTTTCTTGATCGTTAAGCTGAATTTATGTAATATTATATTATATATAATGAATGATATGTTTAAAAATGCAGTTTGGGGCGTCCGGGTAGCTCGGTTGGTAGAGCGCACGCCCACATGTAGCGTATTAGCATTTAGTCCTCGACGCAGAGGCCCAGGGTTCGAATCCGACCTGTTGCAGATTTCCTGCATGTCTCTCCCCCCCCCCCCCCCCCCCCCATGCTCTCATATCCAACCTGTCCTATCAATTAAAGGCAGAAATGCCCAAAAAATAATCTTAAAAAAACAAAAACAAATGCAGTTTGGTGGAAAACAATAGTGCAAAAAGGACAATTATACATATTTAATTGAAGTATGTGTTATTATGTACATACAAGTTTGCATAGTTACTCACCATCCTCGCTGGTGTGTGTCTCTGTCCCGCCCTCATTTTCTACTTCCTCCAGGGCTCCATGCTCACTGTAGGGGCTTTCACTGGGGGGGACAACAACAATGCACACCGTCAGGGTCACAGCCAAGGCAGGGTCGGGGGTCAAGGGATAGTTTCATATGAAAACAAAAAGCCTGTAACTTTTCCTTCACTTTTTTTTCTTCCAGGAAACAAAAATAGTTTGAAGACACTATTTCCCAATTCAATTTAAGAATGTAAGACTTTTGCTCAAATTACAATAGTCGAATTTCAGTGAAGATGGAGGAGGAAGGGAGGTTTGTACAATGAATAGACGGAAGACGGAAGTTCAAATAGCGGTCATTATTCTGTGAGAGGCTTAGATCCTCCGTCTGTGGTTGGACCTCTGTTAGTAAATGGTCTTCTGGCATGGTGTGTAGAGAGTTGGTGGTAATGCCACACACACAGATTACCCCTGCCATGATCTAAGTGTCTCCTCCCCTGCTAGCATGTCACCAGTCGCCTCCTCTCCTGCAAGAAAGGGAGGAAGCCAAGACAACAAATCTCCCAAGGGCTTCATGTGCGTTGCCGGGGGGACATGGCCGAGCTGAGACGGGTGATTAGCTCTAGCCAGGGATAAATCCCTGTCAGCCTGTGGTGATGTGGGAGGCATAGAAAAGGAGAAACAAGTGATAAGCACAGCTTACATATGTGGAGCTGGCAAAGGGCCTCAGGTCTGTTTGACTTGAGTATGTGCTGCAATTCACCTAATCATCCTTTCCCTGCCAGGTGACCCTGTCTTATTCCTCCTGCCCTGATCGCGGTAATTAAAGTGATTGTTTCAGCCTGTTTCCCAAAAAAAAAAAAAAAAAAGGAGTCCAACATGTAAAGTCAGCGCTGAAACACGCTCTCCCCTGTCATGTTCCTTAGCCACAGACGCATAATTGGTGAGGGTAATTACTCATATCAACTCCACTGACATACTTCTGACACAGCTGTAGCGTTGAGAGCACATGCATACCTGCATGTTGAGTGAGTCCCTAATGAAGGAGGTTTGGCTGCGTGCCATTCATGCTAAGAAAAAATGGATAAAGACAACCACCGGTGTCTGTCTGACTCACAAACCTACATGTCGTTGAGGAAATCTGTGCAGCTGCACGAAGTGATCTCACCAGAATGCCTTCCATCTTCCCTTTTAATCCTGGATAACCTACAGCTTCACCACCAATAAATGGAGGCGACTGGTGACATGCTAGCAGGGGAGGAGACACTTAGATCATGGCAGGGGTAATCTGTGTGTGTGGCATTACCACCAGCTCTCTCAACACCATGCCAGAAGAAGAACATTTACTAACAGTAAACCCGGTGACCGGGTGGTCTTGTAGCAAGACTTGTAGCTTGTAGCTCAAAGATCTAAGGTTGATTTGCGATAAAGCCATTTGAGTCTTTCGAACAAGAAATTGAACCATGACCTGAACAGTTACCTAATGTTTGAGGAACTAATGAGCTAAATGCATCACTCCTCACCAGTAGTCTCCTCCAGCCATACACTTCTCATAGATGGGCCCATCCAGTTCTTTGGCATCAGGAAAGATGGTCTCATGGTGGATGATGATGGTCTTGATGATCTCATTGACGTGGGCCTGGCAGGAGACCTGGTCCTGGCTTTCTGGCGTGGGCATGAGCGTGGGGCCGAAGCATATGGCCAGGTTGTACGGGTCCATCATGTTCTCATCACTGTACTGGGACAGGCTGGAAAGGGAGGGGGGGGGGGGGGGGGGGGGGGGGGGGAGGGAGGGGGGGGGGGGGGTTCACATCAAATCATGACTGACAGCAGTGGATGCTCTTCATTTAGAATATCATTTACTAAAGATGGGGAAATCATTATGAAGCGAAATGAACTTACTGGTTGAGGAAGGCGAAGAGGTAGCGCATGACGATGAGGACTGATCTGGGAATGGTCAGGAGGATCTTACGGATGTATAACGCTCTCTCATACAGGTTTTCTATCCCTAGAGGATCGTAATACAAGAAGAAAAATATTGTTAAATGAATAAAGACTGCTTTGCTTCCGTCCATTCGCCTCTGCTACTGCTATCTACCTGATGATGTCCACATATTGATTAGCACCACGTCCCAGCATAGAAATAGAAGAGCACATTGAAGATGAGCCAATTACTTATCAGAATTACTATAAGTCTCTGGAGGACCAGCAAAGATTTACTAATGTAGGGATATTTAAAGTGTGTGTGTGTGTGTGTGTGTGTGTGTGTGTGTGTGTGTGTGTGTGTGTGTGTGTGTGTGTGTGTGTGTGTTTGTGTAGAGGCTACAGCAAATGTATCAACTTTGTGGTGGCGACCTCAGCCCGTGCTCCTCTGCTGACACCAAAGAGGAAGAGCAAGAGGAAGAGGAGATGAAAGTTCAGCACTCTTCGTAACACATGACAACGAGGACACTAAGTAGTTTTTCCTGCTCTAAATGAAAACAGCATCCCTCTAAAACCATTTTGTCCAGTTCTCTATTCTTGCACTCTTTTCTTCTGCCTTGCAGCAATGAGGGTGTTACTAACAAAGGACTGTCTTTTTCTCAAACATGTTTATTGCAGGAACATTGTCATAACTTTAAACAAGACTTCCGACCTTTATGTCTTTCATTACTATCTTATTTGTTCCGCTGTGGTACTTGAAGCAGCCTATTTTATTTGGCTAATCTGGGGCTCTGCTCACTGCTAAAAATAGCCCTGTCACCCTGCAGCCACATTGTGCCTTCTGGGATTTGAGCTTCTGGAATACTTGTGATGCATTTCATTTTTCATGAATACCTAACTAGGATTGTGCAAGGCTCCTGAGCACTTCAGAAGCTACTATTTAAGGATCTATTCCATTGTACGCTTGTACGTCACCTACAAACACACGTGAGAAACACCCACGCAAAAAGAAAATCCCTGCTGCAAATTCCCAAATGAAAGATATAACTTGCTGCAGTATGCCGCTTTAGTGAAAAACGTCAACTGAGAGCAGTTAAATGGAAAAGTGATCTTGTAGCTGGTCTGATGTGCTCCATATGGAATAAGCAGAGGGGATTTAATATGAAGCTGGGCGTTCAGCCCGCACTGCAATCACTGGCATGTTGACCTGGGGAATGTAAACAGGGAATCCCCATCACTCATCCTGCACAAATGTGTAAAAGTACACTCAGTAAACGCACACAGTCACACTTTGCACACTTTGCACACTCACGACAACATTAAAAACACACATGCACATGCACGAGGCATTACAGCACCCGTTGTGCCCATTCTTTTTCAGAGCCTAAAGCCCCCCCCCCAATCCTCCCTCCATGTTATGTCTTAAAAGATCAGAAAAAGCCACACAAAGAGCTGACTGATCTGTGAACTGACTTACAGCAAAATTACAAAATGTGACTATTCTCATGAAGACTTCAGTGTAGATTCAGCTCTGGATTCAAACGCCACTCAGTGCTGGGGACATTTAACATTCCACCACGATCCTGTAAGTGTGGCCAGCTTTGTGCCACTTACGACAGATAATATCCTTCTCAGTACTCGACCAAATACCACAGAGCAGTATCAACACAACGTTTCAAAGACAAGGAGCCATCTGCTGACAAACACTACAGACGGTTAACTATACCGTTTCATCTGAAGACTACATTTGATGGGAAATACAAATGAATGATGGTAAAGATGCTAGCTAATAAGATTAAAGATTCTAACTTTGAAAATTTCCACACAGCACATTTCAGACCAGAGCAAGTGTAAATCCATCAAAATCTGATCTAATGTCAAGATAATCTGGGGAATAAAACATGGTGTTAGTGAGAAGGACAATGCCAAGTGCGTAATACATTTTTTTTTTAAAAAGTAGACGGTCTGTGGAAATGTATTTTCATATGTAAACTTGACAGTCATCTGGGCCATAATCCACCTGAGTGGGATTCATTTCCCATTTGAATGACAAAAAACATCTTTTAACACAATAAAGATTCAACAGATAAACACTGTATTGTAATGCCATGATCAACAACAAAGAGATGCACTCAGAATAAAACTACTGATCAAGGGCAAAAATGTGCGCGTTCTTACTGATGCAAGACAGCAGATCATTGAACCTCTCTTTGGGGAAAAGAGGGTTCTCCAGACCGCGGAAGTAAAGTTTGAGAACGCCAGCCACCGAGTTGATGTCATGACCGTTCTCATCGTCCGTCAGGGGGTCGTTTCCTAAGACACAGACAAGTGAGAAGGTCAGTTGGACGTCTCTAATTATTAAAAACGCATAATGATGTTATGTGAAATATACCTAAATAACTACTCAAAAAGCCTACTGGCTAAAAATGGTCAATATAATTGTTAGTCCCTAATTGTACCAACGATTTGCGTCTGACAACAATGAGGCAAAAGCAAAGATAATTTTTTAGATCCAGGTGATAATGTGTAGCGAATTTAACAGACACATAATGTACCTCTTTCAAAAGAGTTCTTGATGTCATTGACTTCCAGCTGGGATCCAGATACACGGAATATTCCTTGATGTTGAAGGCCTGCGAAGACAAAGACAGAGGTTAAGGAAGAAGGAGAAACAGACAGACACACTCAACGTGCTCATAAGTCCACTCTGACGGTCGCAGAAAAAAACTCCCCCACTCCGCAAATAAAGCCTACTTTAGTTGGACCTAAAAGGCACATCCTGTTCGTTGAGCCCCTTCACTTTTCTAATTACAGATAATGAATGAGTCAGGGAGGCCGCAATCAAGCTTTACTAAAGTGTCGCCCAGCTGGATTAGGACGTAATAAGGGGAGAGGTCAGGGGTCAGGAGGAAGCATGATTAGTCTGCTGTTTGTCTCTTTTAGATTTCTACGCCATTAGTTTGCTGCTCCATAAGATGCAGTGGACGAGCCTACAAACCATGCTTATGAGTTTTTAAAAAAAGGTCTGGTTTAAAACCAATATCGTAACTCATCATTTGTGCCAGGCTAAGCTGTCTGTTTGTTTTGGAAACTGGGTGTAAAAAGGCTGCACCGCTGTAAACAGGATGGAATCTGCATTTTCCCATGACTGAACACACTGAAACCCCAACATGGAAAACTACACCCAAAACAATTAATGCTCAGAAACCACTGGTAGTGTCACTTAGACTTTGAAATAGGGCTGGGCGAGAAAATCAGATATCACGATATTCTTGACAAAATACCTCAATATCGCTTATTGCGGCGACACTCTCGGGTTGACAATTGTTGCTTTAACAAAATGTCTTCACACTTAGATTTTAGATAAATAATCATCAGTAATGTGGATATAATGACTAAGTGGGGAAAAGGTAAATAATAGAACAGCTAGAACAGTCTGATAACTTCAGAAAAGTACATCACTTTACTGTAATGCAGCCTTTAAAACCAGTAAAAGACAACACTTGACACTAGACGATATATAGTCTCATATCACGTTATCAATATAATATCGATATCGTGCCCAGCCCTACTTTGAAATGAAGCGGGTTGCATTTGGTTTATGAGAAGAATTCCGTCAAAGAAAATATGAATACAAGTTATGATCGCTGAACTGAAGTGACAAAAGTGTCCATCCACTGTACAACAACAACCAACTCACCATACAAATTTATGCAGCGGATACAGCTTTCAACCACACGGGGGATAGCTTGTCCAGAGTCCTTTGAAGGCAAAGTAAACAAAAACACCCAAATGTCAGATCATGTATAGTTTGTATTACACGTACAAACGCTAGAGCCCGACAGATACTGGCATTTTGAGACATCAGTAATTGAGAATAATGAAAATTGCATGCAATAATAATATTGTTTACATAAAACATATTCTGTTTTAATGATATAGCAAAAGTAAAGCTACAGAGTAAGTAAACAGTTCCACAATAGCAAGCATAACCAGTACCAGTACATTTAAGATAACTAAGTGTTTATCAGTAAATGTGATTCATATTTATATTATTTTCAATTACTATGAATAGAAAGACATTAAACAAAACTTCCATTTAGATGTGTAGTATCAAATGCACATAATACATAATACATTATGGCAGTTTAACTCTCTTTAATTCCTTTATGTACGTATCTCTGAAAACATATAGGCCAATATATCTAATCTACACAACGATGATATTGGCCTGCTGACGTATCGGTCGGGCTCTAACACAAGCTGGTTAACCTGATGTTAAAGGTATATAAACATGCACACCCAGTGTAAGTGAAGAGGGAGGGTTACCTTTTTGAGATCTTACTGAGACAGACTGAGTTGACTTCACCAGCTATTTGTTTATACCCAGTCTCCCATAATAACTCACTGATCATGAAATACCAGAAAATATACAGAAATTACTGACTAGCATGTACAGACCTGATGTCCAACACATTTCGATTGGCCTCCAGCGATGCTAAATATACTCTGTGACTTGTTATGCTAGCATACAGTACAATTGGAGGTTGAGAGGAGCGGCACCGTCTCCTTCAGAGAAAACACATTCCTCTCACACACCGAGGGTGCACTCCTGTTCTGCCTCGGTGCCAGCTGCCCCTGTGGCTCAGTGCTGGACAGGGACTCAGTACATGCCTTTAATGATAAAGTGGATCTGTTTACAGCCTTCAGGGGTATACACGCCAGAATCGACTATCTACTGTTGGAGTTGGGCCATGAGGGTTGAGGCACAGGTCTGGTGTAGCAGGATTATGTAATACTCTCTCTTTGGATATGTGAGACTGGGGATGACTGTTTTTTTTATCACATAAATGTGATACCAATTTTGAAGTTGGAAGTGTTTCATGCTGGGAAACAAACCCAAATTGAAACTAAAGATACAATTTTCTGCAACATCTCTGTTTAAGGAGAAAACCTTCAATTCAGTCTGTCTCAGTCTACTCACAGAAGTCAGGTAAAGAATACAAGATATAGACAAACACAACATGAGGTGGGAATCTTGTTAGGGCAGGACAGATGAAGGAAATGAGCGCAGGCAAGCAGCATGGGCCCCCCCAAGATGCGTCAAGGGTGTCTACCTGATGTCGAGTGTGCGAGTTCCGTCGTCCCCGGCTACAGAGAAGTGTCGCAGAGAAAAAGAAAGAGAGAGAAAAGCAAGACCCCGGTTAGGACCACAGCAGCTGCCCACCAAAGCCTCTCCTAGGAGTGCACCCTCATTTCACTCTGCTCTGGCATCAAACCCAAAAGGAAGTGGACAGGAACAGGCGGGACCGGACATGGCCACCAGTGAGAGGCAGTGAAGAGGCCAGAGGAGGGAGGCAGCACACCTTATCAGTCTGGCATCTGCTCCCTGACTGCTATTTATCCTGCTGTTTCACTGGCCTCTGCTCTCGCTCTGGAGGAGGAGGAGAGAATATCTCTGCCAGAGCAGCTCAGTAATGCCAGGTAGGGGTGCATGACATATCTACTCAATATCGTTATCGCGATATCACGTTGCGCAATATTATATTGAAAGTGTATGTATAAGTATGCAATATTTTGTTTATTTTGTGGAGCGCTGCGTCCTGTCCGTTGGCTGTGCGGCTTAGTTGTGTTCGATTTAGAGTCCGCTTGAAACACTATAATGATCATCATTTCATTGGCCAGTTACCGTGCCACTTTCACATGTTGGTACACGTCAGCGCACGGGTCCACTACGTGACAAACCCTATGGAGCGTACCACGTGTGTGCATATTTCGACAGAGTGACAGTGTAAGTGAAGAAATAGATAGAGACAACAAAACGGAACGAATCAGAGAAGTGAAAGGAAAGTTGTGTCCTGTTCTCTTTATTTATTTATTTTATACAGTACAACCAGTAAAATGTGTCCTGTTCTGTAGACATGGTCCTTATTTATTTATTCATGTTGTACCAGTCCAATATGACCGTCAGTTGAAATAAACCTTATGTTGTATTTGTGCGGAATCTATTTTGATGCGTTTTACCATGACTTTTGTAATTTTTACATATGTTGATATCGCAATATTCATAATCGATATCGCAATATCGCATTTTGTCAATATCGTGCAACCCTAATGCCAGGTCAGCAGTGAGTCAGGGGAGATGACTGAGACAAACATCCCTCCAACTGCCATTCCTCTCCTCCTGCAGCCCTCCAAATCCATCAGAGCCACCCTTACACCCCAGAAGCAGACCGCCACTCACTCATGGGGAAGGTTTCCAGAATCCAACAGCTATGTTGTTGTTTTTTGTTGGTAAAAGATAAATCAAAGCTAAAATGCTTTGGGGGAACCCACCAAAATGGCTAGAAAGCCAGAGCAAGACAGAAAATAGATAGGAGGCGGCGCAATGTCGAGCGGATCAGTACCTTGATAAATGACTCCAAATTGCCATTAAATAACCTAACATTAAAAACAGAGCAGGGTCTAGCCCGCCGGGTGCCGGTGTGGGTTTTGAGCGACCCATTGGGATGTCTAGAATACAAAGAATGCATAAGAATAAGTTAACAATGCAGTTGCATTTTTCCTTTTAGAGTGGTTTATGTATTCTCCAATAAGTTTTATGTCCTACAAAAATGTAAACTGAAGTTGAGGCTGACTCATCTCTTGAACCCTTTGGGCACTTCTTCCTTTATAATCTTTTTCTTTCTCCACAAGATATCACAGGCCAGTGAAATATCAGACCGGCTGGGAGCATAATATGTGTCATCATTTACCACATGACAGACCCTGCGGGGGATTGCCTCTCTTAGTGTGTGTGTGTGTGTGTGTGTGTGTGTGTGTGTGTGTGTGTGTGTGTGTGTGTGCCTGTGTGTGTGTGTTTTAATGCAATTTGGCTACTTGTGACTTGTAGGACTGAAAAAAAAGAATAAAAGAGTCCGGGACTTTGGTCCCTTCTGCTGCTCAATCATAGTGACAGAAATAAGCCTGAAGGTGTTTTAAATATCTCATCATGTCAACACATAAGATAAAATCTTTGCAATATGAACAACTGTGTCATTATGTATACTACCCCAGCGCGTAGAGCAGGGCTGCACAATAATGTTCTTGGGCGATTCTTTTTGTCTATAAATGTTGAAAAAAGTGTAAAACAGCCATCACAGAGCTCAAGGTGATGTCTTTGAATGTCTTTGTATTGTCTGACCAACATTCTAAAACCAAAAGATATTCAGAATATAAAACAAAGAAAAGCAAGAAATTGTCACAATGGAGAAGCGGGAAGTAAGGAGTTTTTGCTTGAAAGATGACCTTAACGACCAATTCAATAATGAAAGTAGCTGCTGATGGACCATCCACTGACACGACTCCATAGCTGTTTAGTTTACGCTGCTCATGTTGAACTGAAAATATGGCCATACCATTTTTGTGAAATCAAATGCAAGTGAAATATGCCGTGCAATTTGATCTGTTTTCAAAAGCAGACTCAGGATTCAACTGACCTCTTGAGTTGTTCTTTGAAACTGACTGAAACATTTACATTTCATGCAAATTCTTTCTCCTCTCTTTTTTACACTCTACCACCTCCCATTCTGTTTACAGGCCTGACGTACACTACGGTTGGGAATGGTGAGTACGGTCACATCACCACACCACACCATGTTGGGCTTAAAAAACACGGAGGCCGGCGCAGCTGCTCAAGTGCGCTCCAGTAGTCTAACTTAGGACTCCTTTGCTTTCATGGTCACATAAGACTTCACATGAGAATATCCTGAGGCAAAATGTCCCCGCCTTGATGAGCTGCAACATGTCACCAACGTCTCTGTCGCGGTTGAAAGAAAAGTGGACTGGATGCGTGTCAGACTGCAAGTGTGTGTGTACTTTACCTTGTGGTCATGTAGTCAGCTCTGTGGCCTGCGGGTGAAAGAGAGAGAAAAGAGAAGAGATGTGAGGGTAAGTTAGATGCGTGGACATGCCAGGACCTGTCTCTGAGGTACCTGCGGTGCATTTTGCATACGGCTAGTGAAGCATTTGAAGCCCGCCATCTGTCCGCAACCGCTGGCCTCTTGAGTCGCACAAACAAAACCCATACACACACTTACGCACACAAACACAGCTCATAGCTTGCACAGAGACTAATACAGGCAACACTTTTGCTACATTACAATTACGGTACAAACAAAGATCCACCAGATTTAGGCACACAGACACACTAATCATTATAGAAATACACAGAGCTACAAGTTTGGACAGGCAAAGTAAGATTAAGCACAAAATAGCTTCCAAATGGTTTTGGAGAACAGGAGTAGTTTGGTTTGTGTGGCCATCTGTTCCTGTGAACAGGATCTGACCTGTCTGTGTGACTCACACTGTACTCCAGCTCATTGACAACAATATCATTAAGGAGCACGTAGGAGAAGCAGGAGGCTTTTCTCTTCCTCGTAAGCACACGGCTCCATTACTCATTAAGTGGACAGTTTGACTGAGACCACCAGGACTGCTGGTTAGGACAATGACTGACTGACACTGTCTGGGTTGACGGTAGATTAGCTGAGGCCTCGAGGAGATCCCACTGATGTAGACCAAGGAGAGACCGGCATAATGACCGCCACCCCACTAATGCATGGCAGTCAATTAAGCAGGGAGCAAATCAATCACGAAGACGGATAATACAAGTTCACAATCCCCCTCAGCTCTGGCTCTCCTGGCTAAAACTCAGATTACCATCTAGGAGCTTTGAGTAGTGGAAAAAGCAGGCAAACAATGAGTAAATTTGTCACGGAAAAGTAAGACTGCAGAAAATAAAAAAGGACACAATCCAATGACTACTCGTTAGTTATGTTGGCTGTTTAGACACTGATTAGGGCTGATATACACCCTCATTCTAGCTGGAAGAAGGCAACACACAAAGTGAAAGTGGATTTATCATTAAGTGGTACAAGTATAAAAGTAAAGGGGTCGTGACTGTACCTTCACCAAGTGTCCTCTTCAGCAAGTCATGTTTGGCCTGCAGTTTGGAGATGAGATTACTGCCCTCCAGAAACTCCCGGAATTTCTGTGGAGAATTGAGAGTAATTACACGGCGGCCCTGAGTGCCAGCCGGAGCGCCCGCTCTTAAAACAGCAATCTGTGATAAGAAAGCCAAGGGCAAAGGACGAGCTGAGAGTCTTTTTAAAGCCTTTATCAGAGCATGTCCATCTTCAGACTGGAACACGATAGTTATCCTTACAAAAAGGAAATATTTTGGGAGAGCTACCCCTCTGCCAGCTGATCAAAGATTTCAAAGGGGCTTCAGTCTTTTAAGTCCAACTGAATTTAAATGCACAGATTACACTTTTTTTATTTATTTTTGTTAAGTCCAGACGAAAGCTTTGAGTTCATATTCTCATATTCATTTTACAGACTTTTGTAGCAGATATTTAACAGAGTATATTTTTCACTTCTTTTAAAACATCTAAGTATAGAAACATTTAACCAAGGCTTCAAAGAGAGTCTATAAGATAAATTTATTTCTATTTCCATACAGAAAGAAAAAGACATCTCTGAAGTCTTTTCCCTTTGTATTTGCTACCTCTTATTCACCAGCATCCTCTTCTCTTAAAACACACATCTCCACTCACCATGAAGTAGAACTGCTCCGTCTCCTGCTGGTTGGCCCTCCTCTTGGCGATGCTGGGTTTGCTGAGATATGTCTCCGATACAGTGGACTTGACCGACTCCGTAGATCGGCTGTGGTGGAAACACTCGGACACGTCGTAGTCTTCAATGGTCACCATGTCCTGGATTGTGGTCAGAGTGGCCTCCGACGTCTTTTTGATCTGGAGATATAAGGGAATTGGGGGGGGGGGGGGTGATGAGGAAGAGTTGAAGAATTGCAAAAAAAACAGCCAGCTTAAAAGCATCATCTCTTCACTTTCACGATGTTACCATCGCATCATATCTAGCGGCTTGTATCATCTCACTCGCAAAAAAAACTCTCTCGCTATTTCATGACACTCTGAAAAATCCAGGTGTTTTCTGACAAGACGCGAGTTCCTAAAAATCCACCAGCCCGTGAACATGACTCCCAGCCAAAGCAATCAATTTGCATGCACTCAGAGGGGCCAGAGGTGAACGGTGTGTGCTAGAGATGGTACATTCAGTCGCAGGCTTTTAAGATTAATTTCAATAAGCGCCTCTTTCCTGTCTAACAGGAGTGCTTCTGCCGGAGCTTATAATCGCCAGGACTTTGGCGAGCGTGCACCCCCACTTACTGCGAAACATGTTCGGCCAGTGCGATCGCTGCAGGCCATAACGGCGTCCAGTATATGATGACATAAGATGACGGAGGATGTGACTAATGAGCTAGCTCCATAAAAGTTAAAGAAACCAAAGCAGATATAAATTAATTGTGCAGACTATAAACAAAGACCTAGCAGTATGGTACGTCGTGATGGTACAAGGTTGAGAAACAATAAAAAGCTTCACACTTCATACTATCACTGAGGCAATCACCAGGGTTGCTTGTAAATTCAACTAGTGTCAAATATTCAGTTTATCTTGACAAAATTCTGAGTACAATTCTTATTCTTTTTTTTTTTACAAAGATTGCTCATTGCCCATTGACTACAATAGCTTACATGAGGACATAAGTCAAAATATTGCCAAGAATACAGTTTTTTAGATACAATTCTGAAAATGACAACACTACTTCTACCGTGAAATCAAAATTTTGATGAACATTAGAGATAGCAGGTTTACAGTACAACATGTTGATGCACTGCAGGCTCAATTTTTGGTAATTAAAAACTCTGGCTGGATCGTTTGTGGAGGACAGTCGGAAGATGTAGTGGAGCAAGACCTGTGGGAAGGTTTGATTAGTTTTACAGTTTTTGAGAAAGACAGAATGATGGACTTCATAATTCCTCCAAGCTCAAAGCTTATGAACATTTCTCCTTAATTGGGCCTACATTTTGGAGAAAGCTGCAAAGTTTCAAACTTTAGACGGTTGCTGTAGCCCCACCATCAGGACTATTAGCCCACAAAGCCAGTTGAGGAAGTTTACCATTGGACTGGACCTTTGTGCAATGTTTGGTGATTTTTCATATCCGCAAATACAAGAGGGACCTAATATATTAGTATTTACGAGAATGAAGTTGTACGTTTTTACAAGTCTATTTTATTTTTTGTGAAAAAAAGTGAGATTTATTTTGAAAAAACAACAGTCCACAGTCATGCTAGCAGATCGGTGAAGCTTTACTTCATAGCTGTACTTTGTCACATTGCCAGTGACACTGAAAATTCTTACATGCTGATGTTTAGCAGGTATAATGTTTACAATGTTCACCATTCCAGTGTAGCATCTTAGCATGCTAGCATTGGTAATCAGCACTAAAACGTATATAGCTGAGGCTGATGGGAATGTCATTAGTTTTGCAGATATTTAGTCATAAACCCTTTGGTTGATGGCTAAATACCAGCAATATCTTGAAATTAAAACTGTGACCTGATAATGGATAACCTGATCATGAAAGTCTGTGCCACATTTCATGACAATCCATTATTGAGATATTTCAGTCTGGACTGACAAACTGACATTGCAATACCTACAGCCTTTAAGGTGTTTTTTTTTGTCTCAGGTCTGGCCCTTATACTCAATGATATGATGGGGATCTACATCAAAATTATAATTAATTATACATTTAAATATCCCGACTGTGAGGATCACAAATTTCCGTCATTTATTGTAATTGCATGTATGATCTATGAGGTTGCAGAAAGACATTATAAAAAACTCATTGACTAATCCATTTTAGTCAATGAGTTTACTAAAAAATATATCAATATACGGCCATATCGGCTAAGGACGATTGCAAAACGAGGTGAAGTCTGAATAGGACGAGAGTGAAAAAGATGAATGGAGACAAACACAAAAAGAGGAAGAGTCTAGAGACTGTCAAGCATGTGAGCATGAATCACTGATGTGGAAAAGCTGCAGAAGGAAAGAGGCCATGCTGATGTAGAGACACCAACAATCACCTTGAAGGACAAATTCAGCAAATCGCTCCTTTTTCCTTCAACAGAGAAACTCTGGGGTCGGATAGAAGTGCTGTGACGATAGCAGCTGGATTGTGTGTGCACCACAGGTCAACGGTGCCCGGAGTGAGACGCAGCTGGAAGTCCTCCTAATTATTCTTAATGGTCAGGAGGACCCCCACTCAAAAGGTAGTAATTTTCTTAATTTGTTCTAAATTATTAAGCGAGTCTGACCTCATTGCTAATGAAAGAACAAGGTGGATTCCTTGTATAACTGTTATACACACTGAGAGAACAGTAAATTAAAGCTTGTTTTTTTAAACTGTGTGACCTGTGACTCATTTGGCCTTCAAAAAGAAAAACACCTGAAAAGCAAGGTGGATTTCATCTCTTTCATGTGTTACACTGATGGATTACAGTGCTGACACACATGCTTGGGCACACAATGTGGATGTAGTTAGAGTGTCATCCATCCCATCCTGAAGCAAAAACATACTGCATGTTTAAACACGCCTAATGACAGCATAGGAAAGGAAATGGGGGATTCTGCGATTGTAAAACTTTGCAAAAACATCATCCTGTCTTGTGACAAAAGTTGGGGATCATCATTTGGTGATCAAAGGAGTGAAATGAAAGAAGAAAAAAAAACGGCTGCCTTCAAGCATTTCAGACAGAGAAAACCTTTCAGACAGAGAAAACATCCAGAAATCTACACTTACACCATCAAGTTACACATATATGCATTGTAGTTTTATCCATGGCAGGTGCCTAAAATAGGCAGCTTATTACGCCATACAGTACAGTCATTAGTTACATGCTCTGAGTGTGTTCTGTCCCTGGCAACCTCATCCTGGGTGGGCCCTGTAGAGGCGAGAGGCCCAGCTGTCACCATAAAGACAGGACCCATGCATGCGAGAGAATCGCTCCCAGTGAAAAAGCTGTTGAGTTTATCCATTATTCAGCAGACGAATAGTTACCAGTGTTTACTGCTGGGCTCAATTACAACAGAGCTCTTAGAGAGACTCGGTGGATATGCCTATTAGTCCCTGAAGCTGCACAACAGATCTGGAGAAAGTCCCAGGGATCAAATTAAGTTTGTTTATTTTCAATAAAGAACCATGACTCATGTATTTCCTACGTTGCTGCCAGTGACTGTAAAAAAAAAAAAACAGCGCACCATGGAGCTAAGCATCAGCCTGCCTTATTTACAGTCGGAATTCTGTGGACTGAAAACAACTCCTGCGCTGTCAAAATCCGAAATAATTCCATTCACTCACCGCACTTTAAAATCAATGTTATTCTGCAGGGTAGCAGTACAACATCACTAACAGTTATTTCAACATCTCTCATCACAGCTCAAAAGGCAGACTGCTGTCCATAGCTTTCAACAGACTATGTAGTGAGTGTGTTGTCTGCCGATCACACACACCCACCCACACACACACACACCCACACACACACACACACACACACACACACACACACACACACTCTTTGATGTGCTTCCCTAAGATAAGACACTCCCTGCAAACGAGACGGTCTTGATGCGTCTAGTGTGAAACGTCTGAAGAATACAAAAAAGAGGAAAATCAGCCTGTGTGAGCTTCTCTGCTTTATATGGAGGCAAACGAGACCTACATGAGCAGATAATTAAATCTAAAAACGAGATGAACAACGCTGACTGACTGAGAAGAACAATTTCAATTGTAATTTCGTCAGTGAGGCACCCAGCAGGGCTATGTTAAGCCCAACCCTTTAGCAAGAGTGAGATTCAGAGTTTTCTCCCCACACCGCACCACTGTCACAGAGTAAATTATTCAGAAATGTTTCCTTTTACTGTTTCACAGAAGTCAAAGAGGTTTGAGGAAACAGCTGCACTTCTATTAGGCACTGCCCTGCAGCCTTTCCTGGCCGGATAAAGACAGACTCTTTTTTTGTCTCTTGTACATTTGACGATTGTGCTTGTAGTTTGTCACAGCGCTATGAAAGTTCATTTTTCAAGGATGTATCTGGCACGCTGTACCCCGGAAAAGAGGCCATCTGGTGATCCTAACACAAGGCAGCAGCGCCCTCCAATTCTGACCCACCAGGACATCCGCTTCAGCGAGGCAGGCGGACAAGGACATGAAGCAAGCAGGGATTGTCATCACACACACGCACGCGCACACACACACACACACACACACACACACACACACACACACACACACACACACACACACACACACACACGTGCGTATGTGTGTATGTGCCCAGTTGCAGAGATACTGTACATACTGCAGGCAGCATGAACTGTGATGACACCAGCAGGAACCTGGAATCCACGGCGTTCCACTTCCGGGATTGCTCCGGTGCCGCAGGAAATTCCGCCGGATGCATGTCTTTTCGCCGATGCCCTTTTACTTCCGCTTTTTTGTTGGAATTTTAAACTCGGGTGGATTTGTGAGGACTATGGTCAGATCTCTGCAGGGTAAATCCAGACAGCTAGGGTAAATCCAGACAGCTAGCTAGACTATCTGTCCAATCTGAGTTTTCTCTCGCATGACTAAAACAACCTTTGAACGTACACATGTTCCACCAAAACAAGTTCCTTCCTGAGGCTATTTTGCAGAGGCACCCTGCGGAGCTTAGCGATGGCCATGACAAAGAAATGCTAACGAACCAGAGCACGTTTTTCTCCCATCCCGGAATGCTGTGTAGACTAGCCAGACCCTCTTCCGCAGCGCTGTGGAGGAAGGTCTGGCCATGCGATACTGGCCAGTCAATTAATCGAGTTCCCTCAACTCTAATAACACGTAAAACAGCCCAAAATACAGCTTTCTTATCCATCATCATTCATTCCAGTAGATGTCTTTTCAGTCAATTTCACAACGTGTCGACAACATGATCAAAAGGAATCTGGAGTCACAGTGGATGTAGAGGAAGTTGAGTGACAAGCTCCTGTGTCTCTGTTTGTCTTTGTAGCGGGACAAAAGAAAGAGAGTGCACCGATGTGGAGGGAGGAAGAGAAACAGGGAGCATAAAGAGAGACAGCAGTGAGAGCTTATAGAGAGGAGGCAGGTCAGACGTGACACAGAAGCCAGCGTAATGGACAGGATTGCACTCTGTGAAACTGTGGCAGTCATGGTATTTCTCCCCTATTGGCTTTTGTTTTATAAAAAAATAAAATAAAGTTGCTTTACTTAAGCAAGCTGCAGACAGATTTAAACAATACAGCCTCAGAGGCAGAGATGCACCTCCAATGTCAAAACAGAGCAGCGCAGGACAGGTTGGTGCGAATAAAAGTGAGACAGTGAATATTCTACCGGTGGGAGTAAAAATGGAGGCTTCACAGAGAGGGTTTGATGGCTACCTGCAGGGCATGAGAGAGAGGGAAATACAGAGTGTGCATGTGTGTTTGTGTGTGGTGCGTATATGTAACAAAAACGTTGAATCTTCAGAGATCATCAGCAACTATTTCTCTGTCTCACCTTGGATGACTTCTGGCAAAAGTAAAGTTAACTTTCTTCAGTAGCTTCTTTTAATGCTCTGCAGCTGTCAACAGCTTGCAACCAACAAACCGCAGCATGACAAAAACCCTCCATCTCTGGCAGACAACAATGCCGGTGCAGCAGGGAATAGTTTTGACATGATTGACATATCTAAACCCACACCACAAATACCTGTGTAACGGGTTGAATTTATGTTTCGCACTTTTACTGAAGATTACCTCTTCGTTCTCGATCTTTAGAGTAGCCAGGCGAGACTGAAGCTGCTGGAACCTCAGGATGAGCTCTCCGTTCACCGGGGGCTGCAATGAGATCTGACACACCTAGGGGGGAAAAAAGAAGAAGAAATACATCGTCAATGATCAGAAAACAGACATTGTAGAGCAAACCGCAGTGCCGTTTGCTAACTGAATGCAGACTGCCACACAACAGCAGCTAGTAAACACACAATATCAGCGTTGGCAGTGCCAGCCAAACGGTAAAACTCAACACATGTTGAGCTACATGACTGCAGGGGGAGAACTAACACATGATTTATCAAATTCAGTGCCCCATAAAACCTAATCTGACAGCCCAGACGCAGTAAAACGCTGCACATAAGCCACTGAAATCAGACCTCATCAAGTCTTTTTTAATCAACTCCAAATTCACTTCCATGTTGTTCAGTATATCTGCAGTGCAGCGCATACAGTGGATGAATTGGAAACAAAACATTTTAAAACTCATTCTATAAATGCATTTTTGTCCTCCAAACACAGTTCTCCAGTTCAGTTCATCATCACAGCTACTATTTTGTCCTGAACTGTACCTCGTCTCCCATATGAGACTGGAACTCAAATTTTGCCGGTGGGCAGAAGGCCGTAGGGAACATCTCCATGAACCTCTGTCGGTCACTGCGTGGGTCCAGACTGTCCACAGCGTTCTCTATGATGTCAAGACCCTCGTGGCGTGACGTCTCGAGGTTGTATTCGGCTGACAGGTAGGTCCGCAGGGCCCGGTTCAGACTGGCGTGGTACCCCAAATCACAGCACTGGAAGGGACGAAAGATCAGGGTCAACATGATCCTACAGGTACACACAGTACACAAACTAACACCAGGGCTGCCTGCCACCAACGATTATTTTCCTTTTTTGTAAATTGACAACCTGCTGAATATTAGACAAACAAGCTAATAATTGCTATATGGTCAATTCAAACAAACACAACATATTTCTTAGAATTAAGTCTTAAATTATATGTGTGAATATACCTGTAATTGACCCGCGTATGGTAAAAGAAAAAATTGACCTTTAAACGAGACAAATTTCCCTCGTAAACACTTTGCCTCGGTGTTACACAATGTTGATAAATGTTACCTCCAGGAACTAATGCTGATTTTTAATAACTAGAACATTGGCCAAGGTCTCTCCTGGGAAGACACACACCCCTCGGGCACCCACAAAAACGTGTGCGCGCGCACACACACACACACACACACACACACACACACACACACACACACACACACACACACACACACACACACACACACACACACACACACACACACACACACACACACACCATGGTGCGACTGTAAGGCTTGTGAGCAAAGCAGGGAGAGGGGTAATTTCAGCACACTGCATGCAACTGAATCGAGGTTGCATTTATCCTCTCTTCTGGTCCTGTCTGGAATATAAAACTCCAAAACCTGGCCTTCACTCATTTCCAGTAACACACACACAAGTTTATTTCTCTGACAAAATAATAATAACCCAGGGGAGCCATATTATTAAGTCATGTGTATTGGTACGGTAGGAAAAGGCTCTTGCGAGGCAGAGAAGAGAGAGATAAATGTAGTGAATGGAGTGACCACAGCTGTACGTGACAAAACAAAACACTAGGTTTGAGGGTTAGGGTCCATTCAAACAGTCTGAAAGACATGGAACAGTGACAATAATGTCAGGAAGAAACACAGTGGAACTGAATATAATATGTGGCCTTCAATACTGACATCAAGAGAAGGGAAAGAGGAATAGAATACAAAAGTTAATACGCTTAATTATTTCCATCCCACAGTCTGGTGTCCTACAATCTTTCTTATATGCTAAAGTCACCAGTCTCTTCTCTGATCATCATTTTAAATCTCTTCTAAAAGTCTGTGGGGGGAAAAAAAAACTCTGAATAGCAATGGGTCTTCTGCATGAGGAGCACAAAGAAACATAATCAAATCTACCTGACTGCAAAGCGTGTGTTTGGTTTATGTAATAGTTTATGTCCTCAGCAGTCTCATTGAAGACAAAACAAGCCTGTGCTGAAGATAAAGCCGTCTCTGCAACAGGGCTGACAAAAGCATGTGGTTTTATACTTACATCAATTAAGTCCGACAAGTCGTGGATGTAGTATTTGAAGACGGAGGAGTTTGACGCTTCCAGTGTCAGTAGGTACTCGTTCCGTGCTTTGATCGACTTCAGCTTGTTCTCGGAGTACTTGGCTTGACGCTGATGAGAGAATTAGAGGCATAGAATGAGAAACAGAACACAACAGCGCGAACGAGGGAGGGAGGGTGAATTTAATGAGTCGAGAATTGCCTTTTTGACAAGTGATTGCGCTTTAATGTCTCTGCAAGCATCTCAGAACTGAGAACTGGATTACTGGCAAAACAATAGCTTCAATAAACAGAGCAGAAACAAATTAAAGTATAATAAAAATAGCAGCAACAAAAAAAGGGAACAAGAACGAAAAAGCCTAAACTAAAAACAGACTGTGTCCTTCACTGCAACTAGGATACCTCAGTCTGAGCCATCCGTCTTTGTCCTACACTTCCTCTCTACCAGATAAATACAAGGCTGTTAGTTTGTCACCATCCACTGGCTCTGACTCGCACCCTTCCAAATCGTCCAAATTTTAACACTTCCCAAATGCATTCCAGGAAGAGTCGTGTTTAAAAAGCCACTGAATCATTTGTCATAGAGATTTAACAGAAAGCAGGCTTGTTCTGAGAATAAAAGGCCTGCTCTTTGGCTCTGACAATGCTTTCAGTTTGTTTTCCTTTACTCAGGTCAGCGGGACGTCTGAGAAAAAGCCATGCTGTGGCCCCAAAAAAGGGAAGTTTTCTAATCAGATGTTTTGCTGTGTCCAAACTACTAAAATAGAAACACCTTAAGGACAACAGAATAGTGTGACTACTAACTAAGTTTAAATGCAATTGTCACAAATTGGATTACAATTGTTAAGGGTTGCGAACCCCTGGCGTTCTACCTTCTCTTTCATCTTCTCGATCTTTTTCACGGAGCTGCGCCTCTGGTATTTGTCCTCCATTCGGATGCTGAAGACTGGTTCTCCCCTGCCGATCTGCTTCTCCTCTTGCTTCTCAGCCTCCTTCAGCTTGCTCTCGGCGCTTATGCTCTCCGAGTGGTACATGTGGTAGGTCTTCATCACCTGGAGACAGACACAAGTGGAAATAAGCTGCGAAGAAAATATGTTTTAAGGCCCATTTGTCATTATTTCCTTTTCAAGATTGGCAAAGGGCTACATCCTGAAACCGTGCAGTGTTACAGTTTCAGTGAGGTCAAAGGTCACTATAATCTACCTTCATAGTCGCAACTGGCCTTTTAAAACCCACAACTAAGGCTTCTATCCTTTGGCCCGCTGATTTATCACATATCGATTCAACAAATTTCACAGCAGGCGGTTTGTCTCTCCCTTAACCACAAACCAAAGACAGATCCTCTCTAGCCTTTTTATATGAGGCACTCATACGACCACAACCACCACAAATCACTGCAGCTAAATCTAACATGCTGCCTCCTTCATTGATCTGTATTTGGGGAAAAAATACACTCAGGAAGAAGATTTGGTTTCACCCTCTGGTTTTTTCCCCTGGCTTTCACACAAGCTTATTAAAAGGGAGGTAGACTGCTCTTTGAGTGACAATTCAGCTCTCATCTTCGCAGTTGATACAAGTAAAGTCAAAACAAGTAAATGGGATTAACAACACATTAAAAAAAGGGGCTTTACATTCGAATTTTAAATGCCGGAATCATTGTGTTGTAAAACATCAGAAGGACAGTCTGTGTTGCATTTTGCTGGCTCTAACGAATGATATTTATTCTGTTTAACATATAGCATATGCTTCTTAAATATATCTAAATACATATATATATTTTTGTAAAGGCTAATATGGCAAATAAGTTGAGCCCTCCGCCCCTTGTGTCATCACACTGTAGTGATCAAGTACAAAAGAAATGCTTTGCCTTGGTGGTGAACAGCTGATTAGAACTACTTCCTAAAGTCTGAGTCATCATCTTCAGACAGTTGGAGTGTGAGCGTTACTCATACATACTCCATGTCTAGGGATGCACCGATCCGACTTTTTCAGTCCTGATACCGATACCTGGGCTTTGTGTATCTGTCGATACCCGATCCGATACCGTTGTTGAATTAATTTTAAAAAAAAATTTTTGGGATGTGCTTGATTAAATTGGTAGTATTGTACTTTGCAGTACTACCACCCCCCTCGAAACATTTACTTTGCAGACATTGCAAACAGCCAACGAACTAGTTGCCGTGGCAAGTGTGAAATATCTTCACACAGCCGACTCTTTGGCTCACTCCATGTTGCTTAACTTTTAACTCAACTCTTCCAGCATGCAACACACGTGCTGCTGACGAATGACGTAGGATGTGCTGCGACGGAGGAAAAAAAAACTGTATTGGCTATTTTGCCAATAACGGGGCCGATATCCGATCTTAATATCGGATCGGTGCACCCCTATCCATGTCCGCATTAGACAGTTACTCAATCGTTAAATAGCCATAAACCACGGAGCACAAACAATGAGCTCTTCAAGAGAGCTGAGTGATCATAAAAGTCATATTAACACTGGATCACATCGTCAGGAGAAGGGGCAACTGACACATGTGGGGGCTCTGAGGACAGTGCAGATGAATCACTGGCTGTGGGCGAAACATTGAGTCCATGACGCGGCAATGGAGTCATCAGCAAGCAAACTCACTGGTATGCAAGTATGAAATAGCAAAAGAACAGGTGCACCATCATGCCTTTGTTTCATAAAATGAGGACATGCTACTATGTTTTCATTGTTCAGATATGACAAATATGTATTTTTGCTTTATATATTTTTGTGTATGTTTGTATTGTGTTGGACCCCAGGTCTTCACTATGGTGATGATTAATGGGGATCCTTAATAAACAATAAACTATCAAGATAAAACAGGATTCACCACATGTTAAATTGGCAAACTTTTGGAGTAGCCACCTTGCAAAGTGCCAACTGCAATACAGTACAAGCTAATCCAGTCCTTCCAGAGGTCATAGACTGGCTGGTGTGGGAGGAGAGGGGAGTAAAAAAGAAGGGAAAGAAAAGGAAAGGACAGGAGAGGTGTTTGTATTCTAATCTACAAAACTATCTTTTAATCTTTACAAAAAATATTAAAACAGATACATTGTGAAAGTGTTTTTTTGTATGCGTGTATAGTAATGTTTGCTTTGGAATTGGAATATTGTGTGAATCTGTCTCAGATGTTACATTAACTCAAATCTTTTCTAACATTAAATGTGCAGTAGGTAAGCCTAATAAAACTAACTTGCTGTCATATTTGCTGAAACTGACCCTATGTTCCAGTAGAACTACATGAAGCAGGTAATTAAAAAAAATCTGGCTTCTCTGGCACTACCTACAGCCTGTAGTGTAAAAATCCACCGCTCCCTGTTCAGATGCACCAATCAGGGCTGGGGTGGGGTGTCTAACTGCATGTCAATCCCTTGTGGGGGGAAGGAATTAGGAGACTGTTTTGGGCTTTAGCGGAAAGGGGGGAGGGACTGAGAAGTTGTCGATGTTCACATTTTTTGGCTAAGTCCTGGATCTGCACAATCCTACCTACGGCACCTTTAAATCGGTCTTCTGTAAAGCTACATGAGCCTGGGTTCATGGCAAAATGCACTCAACTGAAAATACATTCAAACTCCCAGGATAAGGTGGCAATACAGAGCGCAAGTGATTTAACCTGGAGTGAACCAACTCCAACAAATTACAGCTCCAGAATGTATGCAATACACTTTGAATCCACTAAACCTCAACTTCAGTACAAATAGAGACTCACCCATTGCAAAATCTAAACATCTTTCCCCCAAACTGAGTTATTTTTGTACGCGTGGAACAACGAAGCAAAGCCTAACTTGTCTGCAGCCCTTTGCCTTTTGTGGGGTTTGGCCTAACTGGAACCAGTTTAGAGATGGGTGACCGACCTCGGGCCCTGTAGTCCTCATTTATTGGTCTGGAGTCTGCCACTGCTGTATTTACTTTGGTGTTTCTTTTAGAGGGACATATTTAGAGACGGAGCAGACCTGTTATTTAATTGGAAGAGGCAAAAATCAGAACTGTGGCTGTCTGATGCAATAGCTACTCAGTGTGTGTGTGTGTGTGTGTGTGTGTGTGTGTGTGTGTGTGTGTGTGTGTGTGTGTGTGTGTGTGTGCGTGTGTGCGTGCGTGCGTGCGTGTCTTCCCACATGAGCTAAACCAGGTCAGAACTGGAGCGTGGACTGTGGTGAGAGTGACACACATTGAGTTTGGAGTAACACGTTTGGAGTAACCACTGTAATCCACTGCAGTGAGTTGCTGGAGACTGTATAAGCAAACTGAGCTGCTTTTCGCTCCATCTCTTGGGAAGCGACAACAACTGCCTCGACCTGTATCTCCATCTGCGTACATCCCAAGGTTACCATGATGATCAATGAGAAGGCTCAACACAACGCCATTGATTGTTAGGGAGGAATGACATAATTGACTGATTAACACAAAACTAACTAAATTCTATTGTATTTGTTTCTCGAATACTTTAGTGACATGTTATTCTACAATCATATTTAAACACCATTGCCGCGATTCGATCCAGCAGAGCATCTAATTGCCAACAACATATGTTATGCATTAAACTAAGCTAGTAGGCTAGCAGAAGTGACTGGGACAATAAAAGCAGTGGAATTAGCTATTGATTCACGATTAAAGTACCTTTCTCTACCAAGGTCATAACTACAGACAACTACTTACAGCAAAGGCATTGAACAGAGGAGATGAAATGGCCTTTATAGAAACTAGACTGCAGCTCCGCAGCTTGTTTGATGTAGAAGTTTGTTACTCTGTGTTGCATGTAATGTCTCGCTCTCTCCCCAGGCTTGTTATCTGTCTTTGTCAACTTTTGAATGAAGGTAACAATACCTAAAAGAGATCATCTTTTTTTTTTTTTTTAATGTATCCACAAGTTGCTATTTGGCTCCAACTGCCTGGTGTGGCTTTGCATTCATTTGTCTTGAAGAGCAAGAGAACTAAGCGGATACGAGCCATTAACAGCAGAGAATATGAACACTAATGAGTCAAACATAATGTGTTGATACTACAGTTTGAATCTCTTGTTCATTAGGGTAGAATAGATTGGGTTTCATGTTGTGCTGAAAAGAGATTATACATACTTTCCCTTCACTTTGGTAGATGTCTATTTGCTTGGATGTTTACTATTTGATCCCTGACATCTCTAAGCTACAGGGTTAAAGACTCCACGCTGTTACAAATAGTTGGAAGTTAGTTAGCTCAGTGCCATGAACCAGTCTCAACCGCAGCAAAGACCAATGTATTTGCATTAGTAAAAATAAGAGGTAGTCATTAATACTTACTGTGTATAGCTCATTTAGGACCTTCATCAAGTCTTCCTGGAGCTGAAAGGCTATTTCCTTGCTCTGAAAAAAGAAACAGAAGAACAAACGATGAGACAATTACAAATCAGTAAATTCAAACAAGTACACACAAAGAGTTCTCCTAGACCAAAAATATAGTTTATAGCCCATTCAAAACTGTCTGCAATGGTGAATCTACATCGCAAACACTGCAGCACACTACTTCTATTGAACTGAAACTGAAGTCTGTTTACTGTCTGTTGGGTTTTAAACGAAAGGTGGACAACAACCAGACATTGACCCGTGGTCTGAATGGTACACATACACAACAGAAGGGCGGATTTATCATCCTGTGTCAAATGAGTGGTTTCTGAGTGAAAGTGGTATCAGTGTCACGACGGCTTTTCCTTTCAAATCGGCGAACACAGCTTGAGTTTCACCGTCCACATGCTCAACACATTATCTGGCTTCCACACCTCATCGTGAACGATTTTCCCCAAATATGTTAACTCAATCAGCTGTGCCACAAGGCTGACTCAGTAATACGATCACACACACACACGCCCACGTTAATGCACCTCACGGTTGTGAGATACAGTTTAACAGTGACTCAGTGATGGATTTAGCTTTCACTATTAATTTAACTGTGGAGCTCACATATTTCCTTAACACTGACTCACATACTGTATCACATGTTTATGAGATTATGAGTCATGACAATGAATTTTTGATCTCTCTACTACAGTCGATACCACGCTCTGCTACCTGGATGATGTTACAGCCTCATTCCCGCACTCCAGGTCTTTCTCTAACCCAGTTATCCTCAGACAAATCTCATTTTGGGAGCCGCTCCCAGCAAAAGGCTGTAAGAGGGTTCTGCGGGGGTATTGAACCACCTAGTGCAGTGGGATAGAGTGGTGGTGATGTACGTCTGATCAAGAATGGAGTCCATTGCATGGCAGTGATTGGCAAAAATAAACTAAATCTACATCTACACTACAACTGTTTAAATTAGTCATGATCAAAGGTACCCTGTGGAGTTTGTTGACTACTAGCAGTGCTATGGAGTGATGTTTTTATGATTGGGTCCCTGTTTTATTGTTATACTGTCATGCACGTGTGCAAACAGGCAAGCAACGCAATACACAAGACACGTGCCAGTGTGAAAACAAATGCAAGAAAGAAAAAGACTGCAACCTACCGTAGTTTACATGGACGTTAACAATGCAAGTTCTTAAAATATGCCAAATTTGACTTTGCAAATGTTTAATGAGAAATACATTTTTTACAAGATTCCACCATGTAAACTTAGGAGCAGTTGTTGCACAGTGGTTAAAAGTTGGGAGAAAATATGGATGAAAACTTTTTAAAAGTCATTTGTAAGGCTGCTTGATGATTGTCGAACGTGCCCTGAACAGGATTTATGAGAATTATCCGAGCCATGTTTTTATAATAGTTGCAATTTATGGCAATATTATCTGCTTGTATTAGCTGCAGAGTCCAGTGCACACAGAGGTAGTTCTTTGTTGCATTGCGTGCATTTGGTTGTCCATGGCAATATTGCCCTTACAAACTGAACACTGTATATGGGATATCTTTACTTGAGCTTAGATGAGTCACACACTCCGTCACCTTGCACACGAGTGGCCTCATGTGTGTGTTGGCAACAGGTAAGAGGCTCTATTGAGCTCACACACCTGATTGAGCCAGGTGAGTTTACAAGCATGTTCATTCTGACCCACGGTTTTCACAATTTTCGGCTCTAAAAAGGACTCTGTTGAACTGTCAAAAAGTAACAGATCAAGACAAAAGCAATGTTGTGCAAACTTGTGAGCACAAACATGCAAACTCTCACTCTTGTTCTTCACAAGTCGCACAAGCTGCACAATGTCCAAGCAAGTGAATAGACAGCAAAGAGGATTACTCAGTTACCAGTTGCCAGGCCGGTGTCTGAAATTAGAGTCTCGTACTGGGTGACCTGACCGACTGGCAACATCTTCCTAACCACCACCTGTCAGTTCCCTAATTTGTAGCTCCTACCTAATAAGAGTGCAAACAGCCGTTAAGCCTGGATAACCAGAGCTTTAGAAGCACCAAACTTGGCAAAAGTCAAATTCAGGCATGTTTGAGAATGGAGTGTAGATAAAGGAGCTACAGTGATACATTTTTTTCCAGTAAATGATTAAATTTATAGTAGATCTGTAATTGTATCTCACAAAACATGACAGTACCACATTTTAACTGCCTATTAATTGTAGATCCCTGCATATCTTAAATATCATAAAAACATAAGGCCTTCTCCTGTGGGAAAACCCATTAGCAACTGTCAGTTCAGAGGATTGAACCTTTGACTATCTGTCATATCTAATACTCATCAGCTCTTCTCCATTGAGGAGGCTGGGAAGTGATCCAGAGCTCAATGAAAAGCCTTCTCAGGGATCACACGAGCTGCAAGAGTGTGCGTGTGTGAGAAGTAAAGGCAGAGAAGAAAGTAAATAGGAATTACATTCAAGACATGTTTAGAGTGTGTTCACCAGAGAAGCTTCACCTTACATAACGCTTTTGTGAAATAATCCCTCCTTTCAAAGTGTCGCTAAATGAAAACACACACACACACACACACACACACACACACACACACACACACACACACACACACCTCAAATTACAAGCAACAACGGCTGTTCACTAAAGCTGCATTTCCATAAAATACTTTCGGTATAGTAACTGCTCCATTCATCTCTTGCTGTATTTCCTCTTCACTGATGACGCAGAGGTATGTCTGCACCAATCACGGACTGCAATGTTTCTAGTTCCACCTTTTACAACCCCAAATCAGAAAAAGTTGGGACAGTATGGAAAACACAAATAAAAAAAGAAAGTAGTGATTTCTAAATGTACTTTGACTTGTATGTCATTGCAGACAATACAACAGCACATAATTTAATGTGTTCCTCATGATTTTTATTGGGGTTTTTTTTTGAAAAAAACAAAATTCCTATTTTGGTTCTTGCAACACATTTCAAAAAAAGTTAGAACACTAAAGCATTTACCACTTTGTAATGTTGCCATTCCTTTACACAACACTTAAAAGACGTTTAGGGACTGAAGAAACCAAGTGATGAAGTGTTTCAGGTGTAATTTTGTCCCATTCTTGCTGCAAACAAGTCTTACGGTGGGCAACAGTACGGGGTCTTCGTTGTCGCATTTTGCGCTTCAAAAAGCTCCACACATTCTCTATTGGAGACAGGTCGGGACTGCAGGGAGGCCAGTCAAGTACCCGTATCCTCTTCCTCCGCAGCCAGGACTTTGTAATGTGTGCAGAATGTGGTTTTGCATTATCTTGTTGAAATATGCATGGACATCCCTGGAAAAGATGTCTTCTTGAAGTCAGCATATTGTGCTCCAAAATCTCTATGTACTTTTCAGCATTAATGGTGCCATCACAGAAGTGCAAGTTACCTTTGCCAAGGGCACTGACACAACCCCATACCATGACAGACCATGGCTTTTGGACGTGTTGCTGGTAACGGTCTGGATGATCCTTTTCTTCTTTGGTCCGGAGCACACGGCGTCCATTTCTCCCAAAAAATACCTGAAATACTGATTCATCTGACCACAGTACACGTTTCCATTGTGTGATGGTCCATCCCAGATGCCTCCGAGCCCAGAGAAGTCGACGGCGCTTCTGGACACTGTTAACATAGGACTTCCTTTTGGCACAGTACAGTTTTAACTGGCATTTGTGAATGTAACTACGTATTGTGGTACTTGACAAAGGTTTGCCAAAGTAGTCCTGAGCCCATGTGGTGATATCGCTTATAGATGAATGACGATTCTTGATGCAGTGCCGCCTGAGGGATCGGAGATCACGGTTGTTCAGCTTAGACTTGCGCCCTTGTCCTTTACACAATGGAAATCCTCCACATTCCTTGAATCTTTTAATTATGTTATGCACTGTTGAAGGTGAAATAAGCAAATGTCTTCCTATCTTTCTTTGAGGAACATTGTTTTTAAACATTTCAATAATTTTCTCACGTATTTGTTGGCAAATTGGTGATCCTCTGCCCATCTTTGCTCCTAAAGGACTAGACCTTTCTTGGATGCTGCTTTTGTACCAAATCATAATTACAATCACCTGTTGACATCACCTGTTTCAAATCACATCATTATTTAACCAATTTACCTGATTACTAGCCCTAAATTGCTCCTGTCCCAACCTTTTTTGGAATGTGTTGCAGGTCTGAATGACAGGAAAGGATGTATTTACAAATGAAATTAAGTTGACCAGACAAAACATGAAATATTTTGTGTTCACATTGTCTGCAATGAAATACAAGTCAAAGTACATTTAGAAATCACTACTTTCTTTTTTTATTTGTGTTTTCCATACTGTCCCAACTTTTTCTGATTTGGGGTTGTAGTATCAGATCAGTGTGCTAGGTACCTCAACATAGGTTAATGACAAAATGGGATGGAATGGAGCGGTTCTATTGGTACCATCCACAAACGCAAAAATAACCATTGTATTGTGTAACAAACTGAACTGAGCTGAGCCAGACTGCTTAGTGGAAACTAGGCTTAAATGCAGCGTTTGCTGTGATTTAATTTTCACAACTAAGCCTCTTTCATTTTAAAGGAATCTCACTTGGGGGGTTTCCAATTTGGTTGAATTCATTAAAAATATCTTACAAATGGGTTTCCCCTTTCAGGATAATACCATCTGTATTCCAACCACATTAGAAAGATGAAACAACGCCAGGAAGGAGAAACCTTTGGGGAGTGGTGGGTTTCATATTACCACTGACATTAATCATGGCATAGAGATGGCAGTTGTATACCCTACGGGCCCTGTGCATGTGTGGTGCTCAACATAGATCGGAGCATCTTGTCACTATTAACACAGTCAACAGTCACAGTAGAAACTCTGACAAGGTCTTAGCTGATGTATTTCATAAAAACAATCTTTGACCAAATGACATTGATCCTTTCATTTAAATGCCAAAAGAATAGTTTGAAATGTTGGGGAATCCAATTATTTGTTTAATCTGTTACATGTTTATGCATTGAGTACAGAGCTGGAGTCCTTAGCTTAGCATATAGACTGGAAACAGGGGAAGACAGCTAGCCTAGCTTTGTCCAGTGATAAACAAATATTAAGCTGTTGTGTTTACACAACGTGTCGTGTTTGTTCAACCCAGACTTGAACAGAAACCAGCTGGAAGGAATTCTGTCATCATTCATTTTATCATTTGCCCCAGCACTTTCCTACTGTGACATGTCAGAATGTCTTTTGGTAAAAAATGCGTATTGTAAAATAATCACTATCCTGCACATGCTTTTGCCTGGGAAAAAGTTCAAAACTGCCTCAAGCTTTGGGATCTTCACCTTGTAGCTGCAGACTTCCATAAATAAAACAGGGCAGAGTAAAACAAAGAGCCGGTTGTATGAATAAAACTGAATGCATGTGATAACATCTGTCCAAGCATAAAAAAAAACGAAAAGAGAGGTCCACTATTTGACGCCTGTACTCAAACATAAAACTAAACACAAATGGGGTGTGTCTAAATGAATTTGTGACCACAATGCAGCACTGAAGACATAAATGCCCGTGGCAAACGGGTAAACCGGAGGATGTTGACAAAGACACCAGGGCTACTTTTGAGTCCTCCTCCGCTGTTCCATCTCACAGCATGAGACCTGAACATACAAGGAAATAAAAACACAGGTCTTTGATGTGCTGCAAGGATGACAACAGTACAGCTGTCTCCTCGAAGCTGCGAGGGAGCCCACATAACGAGGGGCACTTCTCTGTTGTTTGTGCCTCGTTACTGAAGCTCTGCTGAGATCAAAGGCTCGGGGAAGCTTTAATTAGAGGGCGAGCGGTGTCTCGGGTCTCATATGAACCGGGACCTCCCACCAGTCTGCACAATGTCACCTGGATCCACAGAGAAACTGCATTACAAACTTTAAAGGGACAATTTTCACACAAGACATTGCAGATTCCACAGCAATAATGATGCAGGTGGAGGTACCCTGCAGATTGTCAGGATTTGGCAAAGTGTCTTTAGACTCACACTAAAAATGAAAATCGGCATTGAAGGCAGTCAATCATTATGATCATCAAAGTGTGTTGAGTCAGGGTAGGCAACGAGAGTGAAGTGAAAAACGACTGTTTCACATCTGGTCTCATTAGTAGAACCATAATACTTTAAACACCATCAAAAGGAAATGGTTGCTGCAGTTTCCTGTTTGTGTGTTGGGGGTTAGGGTGAGTAGTTAAAGACCACGCCCCCATGCAATCAGATGAAACCACAGCCATCAAGAGAGGTTAATTACTTTGCGAACTAAAAAAAGGAGCCTCACTTTTACTTTTTGAATCTGGAGGTTAGATGGTCAAGGTTTGCAGTAAAGTAGGGCAAAAAAAAAAAAAAGAAAAGAAAAGAAAGAAAGAGAGGAGGAACAGAGAAAGAAAAAGTCGCACAGGCCTAACTGACACAGAGGCGCTCCTCTGAAGAAAAGCCACTTTGTAATTTAGGCCTGTGGTGAGTTCATGTGACTCCTGCAGCATAGGAGCTCATAATCTTTTAGGGAGTTGTCATCTTTGTGGTGGAAAAGGCAGCAGAGGCCCGGTTTCAGCCATGAAGCCACAGTCGTCAGACGGGAGAGTGAAGGCATACTGATCTGAAACTGTGGTGGCCGAGGTTCCTCTGCATTACTCTAATTCACAAAACTAAACCACAGCAACCCAACCGTGTTTCATCCCATCAGATGCAAAGCTGAATATATACTGTATGTATCCTGTATATCATGCTATCATGCTACATCAACTAAATATACTTCGTCGTCAAATGAATGGGTTAATTGAAAGTGAAAGACTTTTTTTTATATCACATAAGTGACTGGAGACACCGCTGCCCGCACCGACCGCCGTGGAAAATCTGGATTGTGTTAGTGGTGAGTTCAAAGTTCGGTTTTGTTGATCAAAGAAGAGTCACATCTGACCTTGTCTAGTAGATGTCATACAGTACAGTAGAAAGTAAAAAAAAGAAAGACTGAGGGAGATTGAAGCCGTTAAAAAAAGAGACTTCATGGGCATAAAGGGGACAAGGAAATGGTGAGACAGAAGTACACAACGACAGCAGGCTACAGTCTGTTACAGTCTGTGTTTGGAACTGGAGTGAATTTGTGTTAAACATCCTATACAATAACCCGAGTGAAATGAGCAGTGTGTTCTGATAGGTTAACAAGGCCTGTAAACGTAGCAATGTTTTATTTTGTGCACATAAAGTTGTTGATATCCTTGTGCCCTGTATGTTATATCCCACATTTATCATGACTTTGGCATTTTTAGGCCTTTATTTAACATGAAAGGGGAGAGGGGGGGGGATGACATGCAGCAAAGGGCCGCAGGTCGGAGTTGAACCCGGGCCCGCTGGGTCGAGGAGTATACCTCTGTATATGGGTGCCCGCTCTACCAACTGAGCTATCAGGGCACCCAGCACCTCTATTTCTGACCGCATTGGAAAGATTACATCACACCTCGTGTGACACAAGTCGTCCATAGGGAAATCAAAAGAATCCCCATTAAAACAAGGTTGTTACGTCATTTGTAGAAGTTGTCACTCTATTTTATTAACCAAAAGGGTAAGAGTGTATAAGCACTCCCTTTATGAGTGCCCTGACAATCCTCTTTAGCTTTGGTGTGATCCTAGCCTGTGATGTGATGTGTTGGCCCCCCTCACCTTCTTGAGTAGCCGTGTGGAGTCCTCACTGATCTGCATGAACCTCATGATGACGTTGTTGAGGTAGATGTCGCTCAGTGTGGCGTGGTCCTTACTCTCCCTCCTCACCTGGTTCAGCAACAGGTACCAACAGTTGACTGGGGACAGCAGGTTCTGGTCTTTCCTAAATAAACCAGGGAAACAATCAGGTGTCAGATCAGCTGCCAAAAGATCAAATGTGGAAAATCTCCTATTGTCATTTCCTAACATGTTACTAATACGAATTATAAAGAGCAATGACCAGTGTGTAGGAAAGAATTGGTTGTGTCTGTTAAGTCACATGTGTAACACATTAATAAACAAGAACACACATTGTCACAGTATGCGTGTCCTGTGTGTCTGTATCCATGTCAATTTCTCAGCCCTAACTTCTTTAGACAATATTTGTCGTTTTTACAAGGAGACACACAGGACAAGCATACTGTGACAATGTGTGTTCTTGTTTATTAATGTGTTACACGTGACTTAACAGACACAACCAATTCACAACCTGCTAGTTCCTCGACTAGCAGGTTGTCTACAAGTGCACCAGGGCCTGTTACAAAAAGCAGAAGCTGCGTCATAGGCCTCCCTTGGTGTTAAATGTCCCATATACCGCTTCTGGGTCTAAAAAGCTCTCCGTATATTACATGTGCTACGCCGTTAAGTTGGAAATACTTTGTACCGGTGACATTTCTGGGGCACAGCTTTTGCAATGCTATGAGCCAAGCTGGCTTCCTACAACCAGGGAAGAGTCTGCCACAGGCTTTAAATACAATTAGTGGAGTGAAGTTGGAGAAGCCATGGATGTATTTTAAATGAAGATGAAAATAAGATGTATGTAAAAACTGTGACAGCGGAAGACAAACAAGCAAGGCACGTGAAGTTACTGTAAATGGGAAATATAGAAATCAGAGTGCAAAAAAAGCTAAAGAGTGATATAGTGGAGCCTGAGAGCTGTTTCCTGTGCTGTGTGCTGGCTGCTTCCAAGCTAACTGTAGGACATTGTCCAGGCCAGAGCAAGCTGGGGGCCTGCATAAGCACTGGCCTGCAGGCTGACTTCCTCTAGTATAACCTATAACATTCCTCCCGCCTGCTAAGAGCAGCACAGAATATGAGCGTGTGCATGTGTGTGTGTGTGTGTGTGTGTGTGTGTGTGTGTGTGTGTGTGTGTGTGTGTGTGTGTGTGTGTGTGCGCGCGCGTGTATTAGGGGAGAGGTGTTAAGTTTTGGGTCTGAGGTCAAGTCTTGCAGGAACCATATGTAGACTCGCCTCTGCTCTTCCCTCACAACGTTTGTTTGCATAGACAGACATCACTTGTCAACAGAACAGGTGAAACTCTGCACTCGGCAAGTGACCCAGCCCTGAACTAGCCTTCAGCCCTGACACAACATCTGCTTCAAGAGCAAAAACGAAGCATGTCTGCAAATGAGTAACTGACACAAACATTCCAACCAGCTGAAATGCTCCCTGAGACGCTGCAAAAACAGGAAGCAAACTACATTTGATAAAGGCAGAGCCAAACACGCTGACATGCAAAACATCCGGGAGCACAGTCGCTTATCAAAGACACCAGGAAGATGGTGAATGAAAAAAACTGATTTAGCTAAAGATGAGTGGTGTACTAATGCCACATGCCCAGGCTACAGGACACGTGCAAAGGAAGAGAAAACCAGAAAAAGAAGAAAATAAGTGAAGCGGTCCCAGAGCTACAGCTGCAGGACTGCTGTACAGCAACACACACACACACACACACACACACACACACACACACACACACACACACACACACACACACACACACACTCACACACACTCACACACACACACACACACACACACACACTTTCTCCATTATGTATCAGCATAGTGCATTATTGGATCTACATATTCTCTTCTTTTCTTCAACCCATTGGACTCCCCACTGTGAAAAGTTGAACCTAATTCGGCATCAGTACATGCACAGGTCTTACATAAATTCAGTATGTCACACAATAGACAGTTAACAAAAGCAGCACTATTCATTAACATGAAGTCATTTTTTTTTTTTAAATGAAAGTCTAAAGGTCTAAAGGTGAAAACACAGGAATGACCCTGGATTCATTATAAAAGGAAAATTGTGCCACATAGTGCAGTTACAGAACTCTGGGGAAAGTCATTGATGTACCCAAGGTTTCAGATCTACTAAATCAAACTGCAGGCCTGCAGTGAAAAGAGTACAGAACGAGAAAACAAGGGGAGGGGGCTGACACAGGCTGTGACGACAAAATAACCTCTGGGAGTTGCTTACCCCACATAATGGCAGGAAAATCTCTCAATGTCATCATTTCCCCCTCAGCCAGGGCAGGAACTGGGTCAGACAGACTCCCAGAAAGATAGACGGGCCCCTGGGGGGCTAAAACACAGGTAGAAACTGATGTCCAGGAGAGGCAGAGAGGGAGATGAGTGTAAGCATAACTCATTTAGCAACTTGGCTCCTATCAATGTGTGTTTGTGTGTGTGTGTTCGGTCCATTCATGCAGTCTAAATCCAGGAGTCGCTGAGTCAACGTCAACATACTAGCACTCGCTCATACAGTAGCAGGATGCTGACATTGAATTACCACTTCAGTATGCAGGGTATTGTAACAGGAGCCCTTATAAGCATCAGAGGCAAAATGGCAGAGTCCTCTCGCACCTAACTGATAACGTCTTTCATTATTAAACTGCGGTGGTGACTGGGGTTCACCTGCAATGTAAGTGTACAGTTGCTACCAAAGCAAAGTGATCACTGCAAGTCAAATCACAAAAAGGAAAGTTCCAGTTTTAAATGTGAAAGCATGCAACAGGGTGTCAAAGCCTATTTGGTAATTCTAGCCAAGTCATTCTGCTAATAACAAATGGTATTCTTTGCCACTCAAGCGGAATGCGCTGCAGATAGTAATGTCTGCAGTCGCAGGATGTTCTTCACCTTCTTTTTTATCCTCACAGACAATGAGAGGAAGTCCCTTAACCTGACGCTTCATTCTGGATAAAGGCCATCTATTTAAGATGATCCCAGCAGTGGCTTTGGCAGTATAAATAATTCAATGATTCCTCTGCTCACCATCTCCATCTATTCTGATATAACCTCTAAATACAATTATGAATCTGAAAATGAGCACAATATGAGCACTTTAATGTCTAAACCCATTGATGTATCTGCTGCAATCACTAGCCGCCGCCGTCTTTTCTACTGCAGCGGCGCCTCACATCCTGGATGCTATAAGCTGTAACTGTTTTCGAAAAGCCATTCTCACCGGCTCACACAGACATGTTGCTGCTTTGACCAACATCATACATCATGTTAAACAGCATGTGATCTGTAGAGTTTCCAGAGTCAACTTTCTAACACCTAATTATCAAGTTTAACTGGGACCGTTTGCTGTTTTTTTTTTCCAATATTGCACACTACATTTACCTCTGGCGGTAATGAAGAGGAAAAACAAAACTTGCAGCCGAAACACACAAAGGCCTTTTCTGAATCCACGTTTTTCACCATTTTACAAACAACTAATCAAGTAATCTAGAAGATTATCGACAGATTAACTGACAATGAAAGTCATCATTATTTGCAGCCCATGTATTCTTACAGTCAAAAAAACCTAGTAGAGCTTCACTCACCATTCAGAAACATACACTATTATTATTTAAAAAAGGGAGACTTATTCCTTTGTAGGATATTTTCGCAGGGCATTTAGTTTTCCCTTTATTTTATAGTGACAGTGGATAGACATGAAAGGGGGAGAGAGACGGGGGATGACACGCAGCAAAGGGCAGCAGGTCGAACTTAAACCCCACGCTGCTGCAGGACTCAGCCAACACAGGGTGAACGCTATTACTGGGTGAGCTTGAGGCCTCCCCAATAGGTGTCTTTAAAAACAGCCATCTTACTTTAGAGTTTGCATCATCCATCCTTCCACTGCTGTCTTGCCAGGGAACTACAGCAAGTCTCCAGCAGTGAGCTGACGCAATACTCCTCAAAGCCTGTGCTTTCTGACAAACACTAACTATATCTGACTCCTGCAGAGGATTTTGGACAGGATTTTCCTAGCTTGGGCAGACTTTTATCTGTATAAGATATAAACATATTGGTGGAGCAATGGAAAAAATATTTCCTCTCCACCAGCAGAGGCCTAGCTTCAATCTCTCCAGTAGCGATACCTCCAGCTTGGTCATAAATACCAACAAACACAAACGGCAATGTTTTGTAGTTTGATTGGGAAGACAGTGTGGGATCATGTCGTTGTACCTTAGCAACATGGCCTTCACAGAGGGAGGTGGCACCATGGAGGGATAGCATCAAACTCCACCTGTGTTACACCCAATTGGTGAAGCTTTCTAGTGGAACCTGATAGTACTTATTGGTCAAAAATCCTATTGTCGGTTAACAGTTCATTATTAACATCGCTTTCAGAGGAACTGTAGTCTTCCAAAACAAACTAAACATGTCACACATATTGTATATTCATGCACTCTTGACTGTCAGAATGACACTTGTGAACTTGTCTTAAAAGAATGCAGCTCCACTGACAGCTACAGCCATGGCCCCCTTTTGAAAGCAGCTTGTCTAGACTAGTTATACACAGATTTAGCTGCTCATTTTAATACTACTTTAGCGTTTTGCAGCTCCGCCAAGCTGACCTGCCATATGAATACTGGCTTCAGGCTACACACAGAATAAAAACGTAATTTTTCACAGCACAGACAAGTCTGTCCAATGAAAACAACCTAGAGAATATGGAGAGCACAGAAGCCTTACTGTACATGTGTTGTTTATGTAAATACAAAAATACAGGCCAAATGATTTAAAACCCACAGGAAGGTTTTCAATGTTATTCAGACATCTTGTATTTACTTAAGAAATATGCTCCTCGACACTTGCCAAATGTTTACCCCGTGAATGAAATGACCAGACTGTACATCACGCGATGAAAACCACAGAGTGCCATAACAGAGTCCCTTCACCAGCAACATGGGCACACACAGCTGCTAGAGCCATTGGGGCTTCAGACAGAGCGCAGGGGCTATTTGCAGACGGCGAGGACAAACACACGTTTTATTTTGGTTCCCACCACAAGTTCAAACAATATGCTAATGTCTGCTTTTTCCATGAGCGGACTCCTAGTGTAATAAGGCCAAAAACTAAAGCACGCTTAACTGTGTCGAGATCCTCAAAAAGGCTCAGAGTCAAACTGTGATGCACCATGAACAATGAATCTCATTTCATTACATCTTTTCATATCTGCCTCCACAGCCAGGTTAACTCTCTAAGAGACAAAGACAGAATTCAATTCAATTCTTTTATACTTTTTCAGAAAGATACAGTACACTGTTTTATTATGTACAACTAGGGCGGGGTAACAAAACTAAATACTTTTTTTTTAGCATTGACTGAAATCTTCCTAAGTATAAGGTATAAAAATGTACATATTACATTGCATATTTTTGCTGATCTTCAAAAAAAGATATTGAAAAATTAGTTTTTGGTTTTGGTATTGAAACTTTGTGATTTTCAACAGAGATCCTCCATATTTGTATTTCACATATTTAACACCCTGATATTCATGCCTGTGAGAAAGTTTAGTGGCTTGCATACCACATGATGTATGTCAAAAAGAAAGCATAAATTCCCCCCAGAAAAAGTCTACTGCACTGCACAATACAGTGCTGTACTGTGGCACATAAAACAAAACAAAAAGGCAAGATGGATTATTCATAATGCTCCCCAGCTACATTAGTGTGACATAATGGGCTAAAACCACAGCGATAACGTAAACATTGCATAATGTGAAACAAAGCGATAGTTTTGTATAGATGAATTTCCTATGCTGGAGAGGTAAAGATAGGACTAAGAGAAAGAGAGGAGTCTGGCACTAGAATTTCAGAGGGCATAATATTTGCAACAAAGAAATTGGAGAATGATTAAAAAAAAAAAAAGACAGAAACAAAAATAAAACGTCACCCCTGAGCGGCTTTTCTGTCTTCATTTGACCAGCTTTGAATATAAAATGAAGATTAATATAGCTCATCAGCACAATAATCCTATCAGGACACAGACATCCCATCAACATTACATTGAAATACAGCATGACTTTGGTCTGGCTGACAAAATAAAATTAGACTTCTTCATTTTTTATTAGAAATAATAATAATAATAATAATGTACTATTTATAAATGATATATTATATTATAGATAAATGATCCCAGATGACATCATAAACAAATTGAGCACAGACAGACACTGAGACAGTGTCTCCTTACTTGTACTGCTGGTGATCCTTGGTGCTGCGAGTCTTTGCCATGAAGCGCTCGGCCAGTTTCTCCAGGTTTCTGGAGTATTCCATCTCAATCTCTGCCTTCTTCCTGAAGAAGTCCTGGAGGTCCTGAAGCAGCTGGACCCTCATCTCTGTCTGCTGGTCCAGACATTTCTGCTGCTCCACCAACTGGGCCCGAATCTCTGAGGAGACCAAGGAAGAGAACAAATCCATTAGGATGGAGCCAGAACCTGAAGGCTGAGAAATTAGGTCTTTCAGATAGAGTTTTCTGTCACAAGGAAACCCTTTCTGACCAAGCATAGGTGCTGTAGTCAAGAGCACACAAAGCCAGACAACGGGACAAAGGGTCAAGAGCTTCATGTTTTAGTTTGGCCAACTCATGGACATCAACTGCTAGCTACAGATAGCTCAATGTGGCTGTTATCGGTTGTAATTGAAACAGTCACAGATGTTTACCTTTTAAAACGTTTACAACATGACCATTATGTACTCACATTTTGAAATCTTAAAAAACTACTAAGGTGTACAACCCAGATTTACAAAGCAACATGTAGTATGCATCTTAAATCTATCCAAAAAAAATAATCCGCAAAAAGACGTGTAGTCATATTACAGTATACTGTATGCACACATCAGTACTACAGAACAGCCCAATGCAGCTTATTATCCTTTAGTTATAGGTCTTCTGAATGCTATAGAGATGTGAGGTTGAAAAACTAGTCTCAGGTGTTTCATTAAGGCTGAAAATATCTCCCAACACACCCAGTGTTAGAGCAGCACAGACTACGCACACTCACATCAGTGCTTATGACTGAAAACCCAAGCCACTTGAAAGCAGCAGGCCTCACTTAAACAAGTTGTATGTGCAGGTAAATTACCCTCTGGGGTCCTTTCGGAGGAATCACCCCCGTCAAAGCGCCCCTCATTTAAATTCACATCCTCAACATGACATCTGATCTGGGATCTAACACACACACACACACACACAAATGTATGCACACAGCCAACACAAATTGTTTCCTCTGAGTGTCCTCTCTGGCCGGAGCTATGTATAATGGATTTCTGCTAATGGTTGCCAGCCTGGGCCAGACATCTTCAGCAAAGGATACAGATTAATGAGGTGATTTAGAGCCACGTGGAACCCAATAGGGGCGGGTGGGGGGGGAGCACAGAAAGATCCCACATATTAGAGGCAAAAAAAAACACTAAGGCTGCAACATGCCAAATTATCTGTGCAACTCACTGGACTAGGTGCAAGGTCTTACTGGCACACCGACAAAATATGGAAAATAACAGTAATAAGATCAGCTGAACAGGACGAGGATAACTGTTTCAGGGCAAAGTTTAATGCGCATCGTATTGTCTCCACTTTCAGCTGATGTGGTAATGACAATGCAAACACTTATATGTAAAGATCAAGTACTCAACTTAAGGTATTGCCCCCTTTGAGAAAGATTCAAACCACGAAGAAGTGTTCTGAAACATGCATATGCTTTATTAGGCATTGGTCACTTTTTAGAGACAAAATCCTAGTACAGTGCAGGGATATTACCAGTGCGTTAACTGTTATTTAACACAATGAGTTGGGAGGCTTCAGAGAAATGATCCTAACACTGTATTCAATGGAGGTATACCCTTATTTTCTTATGCTGCACAGTCTGTCAGCTCCTGAATACCGGCTCTGCCACAATTACCAACTTTCTAAAAGTTACAGTGTATCAGTTTTGCTTCTTTTTGACATTGTTTAGAAACGGTCCTGTTGAGTATCCGTCAGTCGCTGGCCACATAAAAACATGTGGTCGTTTTTGTGGCTAATGGACTATAATTTGGGCACTGACAATTATTCTTCCTTTGATGTGTCGTTGCTGACACATGCTGCTTCCAACATAGGCTTTTCAACTTACTATATGTGTGTGTAGATTCAGATCAGATTTAGTGGTTAACATCACTTGAACTAGAGACTAAACTAAGAACTAGGGGAACCGCAACTATAAATCGCATGCTTGGCCAAGAGTTTGAATCCTGCCAGTATTTGACGAGACACTTAGACAGCAACAAATGACTTTGTAAAAAAGCTGAAAGATCCCTAAGAGCCTTTATGGGATGCCATCAATAGTTCAGTATGTCAAGCTACTTAATGGCCAATCAACCATTGACTCAATAAGAATGAGGCCATGTGTCCTTAATGCAGTAATCAAATTACCAAAAGGCTGCGCTCCATTCATCAGCATTAAATCTTCTCACAATCTTGATAAATTATCGATTTACGCCAGGCCTAGCAGAAAGAAAAAGGTTTTGCATTTCCAAGTAACAGCTACTTCCTTCTGGCACTCACAAGAAAATAAACCACGTGAGACGTTTCAGCGGTACTAAATCTGAATGAATGCTTATCACAGCAGTTCAGGTAAAACACAGTGAGCCACGGACATCATTAACCTGGACGATGGGATTTCAACAGCGAAGCAGAGGGTTGACTACAATCAAGAACTCAAAATTTCGACATCAAGAACACCAGGCCACTGACAAAACTGGGAGACCACCAATGAGCATTAAGAAGGAGGTTGGTTTTAAATAAGACTGCATTGAAGTCCACCAGGTCTTTTTGATGAATGGCTAAACCTTGCAATTGCTTCAATCTCCAGAGGATGTGGGGATTAAAACAAAGTTACCATTGCACTGACACAAAGAAGCGTACTGGATCATTTAACACAATTACATTCATGACTGCACACGGTAACTCATTTTCTGAGTCAAAGATTGGCCATTGAATCTGTAGTACCAAGTTGAAGTATGGAGTGAAGCGTGATGGATGCTTCTGCGTTAAATCTATGCCGTAGCTACGTACGCAGGTATGTGGAGACACAGACCTTACGCCGGACCCTACGCTGTAGCCTGACATGCACCTCTAGAGGGTTAACTTTTCCTGCTACAGATTTTCCACCGTGGTCAGGAAGCACAGGGGAGACACTTTTCTCTAATTATTGGTGTTTTTCCATTACATGGTACCTGCTAACAGGTACTTTTTTTTGTACCACCTCCGTTGAGGTTCCAAGCGAGCTGAGCCGATACCAAAAGGTGACGTGAAAGGGACAGACGGGGGTGTTCTGAACAAACCCGCCATTTTTAAATAGTTTAGCCAGCTGTTATTTATTTATTTTTTTGCTGCCTCCAGCTTCATTTGAAACAAAATGTGTCTTCTGGCTGCAGCAACAACAACACACCTTTAACGTTCTGTGTGTGTGTTGCGTTAGATCACGGCAGTTTCCTGCGGCGGCGCTATGACGACCAGTCGCGCTCACCTCACGCATGAGGCGGTACTAATCTGCAATGGAAAAAGGAGGACAGGGCACCGCGGCCGAGTCGAGCCGAGCCGAGTAGAGCTGGTACTAGCAGTGGAAAAACGCCATTAGACTCTAGAGTCGGTACTCGCTCCGAAGCTAATCGCCATCACTCTCTCACTCACTCTAACACACACACATGCCGGCCCTGCTGAGATCGACTCACACACCAACGCACGTATAAGTATAGTATAAACTAAGTATAAACTTCAGGCCACTTACGTAGGCTATGGCGAAAGCTCCGCGTGGAGCCTCCACAGGGCCATAAATCACGCTTTAAATGTTAAAAGACAACCACCTGTCAGAGAAAATTACAGGTTTGGCACTTCCTTAAAACAAAAGAGAGAAAAATCTTAGAATGGGTTATGAAAACTCACTTTTTAGTTTAAGAAAAATCAGCTGTGACAAGTTGACAACAAAGTTAAAACAGGGTCATTACTACAACAGTGCACACATTTGAAAATGCAACTTTTTCTCTCTTATTTCTGCCTTCCTTACATAAGATGGTGTTTGTCAACCCAAAATCAATGCTTTTCAAAACTGATTTCCATATGCCTACACGGCATGTTCAGAAGGCAACTTTCTGTCACAAATCTCTCTGTAACTGCTGATTTTAAGTTTCAATACAGTGAATCACACAACACCCAATGTCAACAGTGTGTCGTGGAAATGCGTATCAAGCAAGCTGATTGGTTGATCAAAGTCCTTGTGGGAGCTGTGTCCGAAACAGAGAAGAAAAGAAATGAATAAATGATACACAAGTTATACTGTGCGTACAAGTAAAAAAGAAAGGGCCATGCAGTTTTGCCAAGGTGTACCCGGGAGAAGCAGTATAACCTCTCGCACAGTAATTGCTCTAATGCACAATATTGTTGTTTGCCAACCAAAGGAGAGGTTATCTAATCCCATAGGCAAATATTTGAAATGAATAACTAAGTCACGTATTGTTTGAGGACAGCCAAACAAACCCCTTGCTTTTAAAGAAAAGCGATTGATTGATTGATTGATTGATTGATTCATTGCTTTATTTGAATGCAGGCAACACCATCTGTCTGACTGGATTCTTACAGAACTAACATGACCAGCAGACTGGCACACGTTTACACGTGTTAAAAAAATCTAACCACTGTAATCCAAAGTTTTTCTCAAGTTCGAGCTTACTGTCATAGCGAGTGTTGCTCTACTATTACATGGTGCATTCCTGTCGTTCTGAGGTCATCTGTATGGTAAACACGCGTGGAGGCCTCTGTGCCGAGGGATTTGGGTGTGGGGAGAGAGTGTGGAGGGGGGCATCAAAGCCCTTTGTGATCCCTTTCAAACTGGGAAGCTGAGGGGAAATGTGAGCACCTGCGCACTGTGTTGAGAAATGACACTACAGGATACAAAAAGAAACAGTGTAATGTTGCAAAAAATAATAACTGACACTGTCACTCCATTTCTCTCTCTCCACATCTATGTATCTAGCAAGCAAACAACCTGCCAAAGCTCCACAGGTTTTTATAACCATGTTCAGGTACATGTTGAGTGGGTAGGAGCTTGCAGAATTAAAGCAGGGCCTATAAAGTTGTCAGCAACAATTTCAGCTGACTGATGGACATCCAGTCAATGTGGCCCAGAACGCACATGATATGGACAATGGGAGAGCACCGTTTGCCTCTTTGTGGTGATCAGTTTGGACCAGTGCCCTTTTGTTTCTGAATCTGGATGTTATCCAATTGCTCCTTTGGAGGCCACATCGCATACTTCCCATAACCCCATTCATGGCAACAAATATGTCCAAAGTTGCAGTTCAGAATGGCTTCTGATTTGCCAGGCAGGCCTGTTCTATTGTCAAAGAAACTGCCTTGTAAGCAGGATGGGTACTGACCCACATTGTTGTCCTACAGAGAGAAAAACTGGGCTTCAGTTAAAACAACTCACCCGCTGTCAGAGGGCCGCGGAGATGTAATAATAATAATATGTTTTTTCCTTCTCTCTTGAACCTAACAATATGGTCTCTCCTGATATTCCCAATTAACCTTGATCTGAATTAACTTGTCTTAAAAGCATCTGTTACTTTTGCTGAGTGCAGAAATGTATTCCTTAATGGTACCATAAAAGACAGGCAGACAAACTCTCAGAGTTTCTACAGTTTCTCCTTGTTGATTACAGTCTCCACCAAGCTATCTGGGACATGCCGTACCACATCAGTCCCAGGGCTGCATTTCCACACAGAAATACTGAGTGGCTCATCAGCAGCACCTGAAATAGCAGCTGAGGCCTGGGAAGGGACAATACAGGGGGGTGCCCAGCCCCACCATCTGCTTCAGATCTTGGGTTTGGGACTGGGGGAGTCGTCCGTGCCTCTTCTGGAGGCTGGATACAAGACAGGATAAATACCATCAGCTGTAATTACCAAATGGCCGATCAGTTTTTAATGGAGCACAAGCTTTCAATTACAGTTGGAGTGGGATCACATGCCAGAAGGAGCTGAGCATCTACAGTACGTCTTCCTCTGACATTTTTTGAGTATCCTGACAATCCAACAAGGCTCTACTGCCATACTTAATTACAGTGGGTCAATCATTCATGTTCTTCCTTTAAAAATACATGCCATGTGGCAAAACATATACAAAAAGCAGTTTCATCCAAGCAACTGGACTGGTAAAAGATGGGCCGAACACGTTGCTAATTTCCATTGAGCATGACTCACTATGCAGCAAGTTAGTTTTTGTGCCGAGTCTTGTGGGGGCCAGGGATCTGTTGTTTGATCTGGTTTACCCTCTAATGTCTGTACACATTTTGTTAGGAGTGTTTCAAACATAGACTGTACACTCATTTGCAAGCATGCTTGTGAAGAATGCTCTCTTGTTGTTAATGCATTAATGTGCCAGTACAAAATACAGTAAGAGTTTGGCTTTGAATATACCATACAATGTTTAGATTAGATATTATAAAAAGGAGAAACATGCAGGAATGATCGTAGATAGGAATGTGGGAGATATTAAGTTGGGCTCATTCCTGTGGCCGCACATGGCACACACCTGTGCCAACTGTAGCTACCAGCACAGTCCATGCAGTCACAGTGTTCAAGAGATTCCCACTGATGAAAACTGGCGAGACTCATTCCTTAGCGTTCCCAGATGTAAAATACACTACACTACTGTAAGCACTCTGAACCCCCATCCACCTCTCATCTTCTCTCGCCACCTGAAGCTCAATCTTTCCTTCTCGCTCCACTCTGTTAACGAGAGACAGATGGATGTGCACTATAGGCCCGCGGGGTGACTGACTCTTTACCCGCACTGTTCCACTAGGCTGACATGTTGTGTTATATCACCAACGCATGGATGGCATGCCAGGCCCCGGACCAGATGGGGGGACACTTGAGGGACTGCTACGACAAGTATCTTGTGACCGAGGTAGACGATGGCTTTTAGGTAGGCTACTTGTAGCATGAAAGTTATAAAAGGCAAAGTTATTAGACCAAGCATGATCATCAGACAACACAACTGCTCTTGGATGTTTGAAAATAAGTAGTGTAAATGAAATGAAGTTCATTAGAAGCACACATAGATAGATGGATAGATACTTTATTGATCCCCAAAAGGAAATTCAAGACATACAGTAGCTATGTCACCTAATAAATGCATTCTATACCCTCAGGTAGTGCGTTATACGTCTATATATTGGCCCTAAGACCCTGATGTTCTAACAGTGGGTTCAAGAACGAAATTGCAATTTATTACCTTTTTTTTTTTACTTCAAATGTTTCCCAGTTTCAAATTATTTCCCCAAAAGGAAACTTTGTCAACATCTGTTTTATCTAAAAAGATAAACTTCTGTGTTTGTTCATCTCACTTCAATTGTATTGCTGCAAAATGGGATTGTCAAGCAGACAAACTGACCAACACATATATAATAAAAGATTGATACCTGGCGTCTGTGTGTCGATCCAGTATTGTCACGGAAAATATTGCGATACCATGCTGTATCAACTTTCCCCCCCACCCCTATTCAATAGTCTATTCTTTGTTTTATCATGCATTAGTATTACATTTTATGTTGCTTAGTTACAATAATAATGGAGGTGAAGACCAAGCACAATGGTACTGTAGTAAAAAGTCATCAAACGTCATTTTTCAATAATTGTTTGAAACATTAACGGGAATATTTAACCACTATTTATGAAAACTCAAAACAACATTGAGCCGAAACCCTGAGGCACTAATCACTAGCACTAGTGTTGGCTAGGTATGCCCACTGGTCACCTGACCAATATCATGATGCTGTAGCATCCTCAAGAGTCTCCCAGATGAGAGGCGTTTCTGCATATGGCATCCTGACTCATGAGGACCAATATGTGACGGCGCAGAGAGTCACACACACAATACACAAACAATGCGCGGTGACTAAAGCAGTAGAAATCACACGGTATCCTTGTGAAGGACTTGTGTAATGACTCCATTACACTGGAGGGACCAGTAAGAAATTCATCATGTGCTTGGTATGTCAGACATTGTTGGACCTTGCCACCCACTCTGCCTTACATCTGGGCATGACTGCGGAAATGTGTCACTGATTCCTGTGTGTTTTTTGTTTGAAATTACATCACGACTGAGATTGAATTACTAATATCAAGGTCTGTCTGTGATAAAACATATAAAGCACTGAAAAGGTGACAACCCCCATTTTTGGTTAAAATAAAGTTGTCAGGGACACAGTTAGGACTTGAGGGATAGCCGCGTCTGTCTGAAGTAACCCAGACTTGCCAACAACTCTGAACAGATTCTCTCCGATCACATAAAGCGCAGCCAAACTACACACAGCATCCTGCCAGCTTTACTAAAGCATTTTATCTCAAAATATTACAGAAATGGCAATGTGGTCCCCATTACAACATCTGACTGACATGTTAGCAGTTTCCAAAACCACAGAGCGAGCTCCAATGGACTGTAGGCTACTGTGATCCAGAGAATGACTGTTAAATCAGAGTGGAAAAAATCCTGGCCCAAAAGCCTCTGCTTCTTGCAAACTCTTTGAGCTTAACCAACGTCCTTTGGGATATGTTATGATCCAACAGGAGTGTGGTGCTACTCATGTGAAGTGACTTGCAAGAGGTGTGTTTTACAGCAGCTTATCTGCAACGGCAGCTTTGTTTGTTGGTCACTGCTGCCACATCCATACTGCTGAGGGTAGGAAGACGATGAGCTGCTATTAGCTCGCCTAAATTATGGTTTCCTTCGCCATGGACACACACACGTAAGCGCTACTTCTCTCAACAATTCCAACACACACACAGGAAATGCAGTAGTGGCGGTGATTTGAGTTCTTGTGTTTTCTCTTGGGCCCAGGAGTATCGTGGGCGGCAGACCCAAAGAGCTCAGGTTCCTTCCTGCGCTCTGGTTTTTATAGTCTGATTCAGAAACAGCTCAGCCATGGTGGCTAACTGCGCTTACTGTTCAAACACAATACACGCCAGCAGTCAAAAAACAGATGTCTGACTGGGCAAAATAAACACTTAAATCAATGTCTGTTTCACTCACTGAGGTAATATTTAAATGTGTAATTTCAATAAGTGAAATGCAATTATCTCTGCCAAATTAGATTCAGCTCTGCCAAATGGCAAATAAGCCCAAAAAGCCACAGTTGCTAAGGCAACACCCCCACATGCGAGAGGCCTGCAGCGACCAGGAGAGAGATCAATCACCGCTGACATTACGGTGGCCTGTGAGGACCATCGTTTTGATCCAAACAAAATAGAGTGAGGAGCTGAATGCTGGGAGAAGTAAGCACACTTTAGCGGCAGAGCTGTTTGTTCAGCTGCTGGCTAACATCTAGACATTCTGTTTGATCTGGACACCAGTCTGGTGTGTGTTTGGTCCGTCAGATGGACCTGCCGAGATTTGTGTGGCCGGATGTGTGCTTGTGTGAGTCCGTTTGAGTATGTGTATGTTTGCCCGTGTGTGTTAATGCGTTGATATATGCATGCATGTAAATGTGTTTACACTATTACAAGAATGCTTCACCTGTAAGCTTGTATGGTCGGTCTAAAAAGATTGTAGTTTGCTCCTTCCCTAGGAGCAGAAACTGCAGTCAGGTTGGTTGCACAGGAGTAACAATGGATTGCAATGGCGACCCAAAGTCATTCCAAAACGGTGTTTGTTCACCCCAGGAAGCAGCACAGTGAAATTCACCCACGTCTTTCTGAAATATGTGGTTCAAGAAGCTTTGTGATATAGGGACTACTCAGGTGGCAAGTTGCTGAACTACTGTAGTTAGCTGGCAAGCTAACCGCTAACTTCTCTCTAATGGGCTGTTTACTCGCGCTTGGGATTTTTGTTCTCAGTTCTCGGAGCTAACGAGCTTGCTGTTAGCGAGCTTGTTGGCTTGGTCACTAACTGGAACCAAACCTTTTCCTCTTTTGTGGAGCAGTTTATACGCCGACAGAGGAGGTTAAATAAGTCAATGGCGCAACACGGCTGATTTTGTCAAATTTGTGTGTCAAAGGTCACCAATGTTGAATTTAACGTCAAAGATTTGTGCACATGTACTTTGCCCACACAAGCGCATTCACTGATTTGCAGGAATTCGTAAAATGTTGCCTTTTTCAATACTGGTGGGACAAGGGCTTTATACAAAAGAAGCTGTTCTGAAAAGTTTTCTTTGGACAATTTGCTCCTTTCTTTCTTTCTTTCTTTCTTTCTTTCTTTCTTTCTTTTTTGCTATAACTCTCGGTCACTAGTGGAATTTGTAACTGCTGTGAATCAAAGCTGACAGATGCTGTCCTCTGCTAAGAAGCAAGCTACAAACTCTTCAGAGCCTGCAGAGTTAGAATTTTGACACTCAAAACAATAGATTTTCAGCAGAATTTCCCAAACAGAATGAGAGACAAAATGATTGACGCTGCTTCACTTTAACACTGAGGATGATAAAAATGTGGACGACTAATGCTAAGGACAGGAAGTGGTTACATCTGTGTGGCTTAACATCAGAGAAACGAGAATCTGCGAGAAATACATTGATCTCTTTCACTCTCTTGGCCATGCCTCACCCACTTTTCTCATTCATGTCTAAACCATGCCCAGCTGCTCTGTCTGCTGCCCTAAAGTGAACAGTGCGGGTGCTTGTGTGTAAAAGAAAGAAAAAGAGACAGATAATCTGTATACTGAACAACACCAGTCTAGGCAAAGGCCCTCTTGTTTAAATTTAAACACTGAGGTTTAGAAAACTACACTGGACATGCAGTGTTTACACCTCCTTTTTCCAAATGAAAAACGACACCTCGCCTTGTATTTGGCCTGCCTTTGTCCTTTTGTTTGGGGATATTAGTGATGAGAGAGATAAAGCTGCTAAAGCTCATATGTCAAGGCAGCCAGTCCGCCTCCCATTCTCAACAAAGCTAACCTCAGGCAAAAGACTTGGCTTGGCAGGCCTACCGCTCTTACAGTTGGGATGTTTGTTTGGGGTAACTACTATACTATACTATGAAAATTCTGCGGTGGGACAGCTGAAGAGATAAATGCCTCTAAAGAGGGTGTCGCACAAGAAACATCTGGAACGGAGGCACACAAGCTTTCATCTATAGGAATAGTTACTTCCCCTCGCAGTAAACGAATGGAAACTAAAGAATGCTGGTAGAGACTTGAATAATACAAACTCTGAAAGATGAACCTAAAGAATGGCAGAGCCATTGTGTGGCCTGCGGTGATAAGCGTTTGAAGGTGGGGTTGTTTCTAAGAGACTGTAGATATATTCCCTCCTTATAGGACCCAATGAGGCAGGAAGGTGAGAAAGAGACAGAGAGAGCAAATAAATGAATAGTCGGTCACACAATGTGGCTCCTCATCCATGCACCTGCATACACTCTCAACACACACACACACACAGCCACACACACACACACACACACACACACACACACACACACACACACACACAACAGGTAGAGGGGGTAGTGCGTGCACCTGTGTGGGGGTTAAGTACATTACATTGCAGGTAAGCAAACCAGACTTCTGAGACATTTCCAGTGGGGGAGATGAAATATATTTGACAGCTTGGTCTCTGCCAACAAGCTCCCCGCCCTCCGTTCCTGACTCTGCCGTGTATCTCCTGACCTCTGCTCTCCACCCGTCTCCCTCCACTGCACACTGGACAGTTTGGTCCCAGGTCAAGTTCGTCAACGGCCTCTGATGGCATTCAGAGCTGCCAAGGTCTGCACTTCAATTCTGCTGCTTATTTCTGTCTGTAAGTCAGTTTGTTTGCTGGTGTCTCTATTACAGTGCATTTACCTCTGTTTAAATGTGATCCAATGCCCAAAATTGATAGCAACAAGAGAAGAGAAAACCAGAAAATCTCCACTTCTACGAAGTTGAAAGCAGTAAATGTTTTTGAATGATTTTTTTCTTGGACAATAAATCCATTGCTAAACTGTTCAAGTATTTTTTTGTAAACAGTAAGTAAACAATTTAGAATTTAACTATGACAGTCAGTGTTCAAATATTAACCAAAAAAACAATCCATTTTTAATAAAGACCAATATTATGCAAATAAACTGAATCTGGATACGTTGATGCTCGGATACAACCCTGACTGGGGATTTACACAGGCTGCATAACCGCTGCGGAACGGCTCCGGAACGTCGGCGGAGTCAATCGGTTTCCATTAAAGTCAACGTGTGTATTTCCACCAGCTGCATAACGTCTGCGTTCCGACTCCGGCACAGCTCCGGCGGTCGCAGCCCTGCGCATCAGATACGCAGAGCTTCTATTTTTGCCGGACGCCGGAGAGCTCCGCAGCAATTCAGCACACGGCAGATAGTGCGGGACAGGAAGTCGAGCACAGAAACAAAATAAAACATCCGGTTAACTTTCAAAATAAAATACACCATGCTCACGAAGTATCATATTTCTCTTCACTACACCTTGAAAACACGGCACGGAGTTGTTTCCTCTCTACTCCTCGGAATAGAAACAAACTGTTGGTGGTTTTGTGGTTCTATTCTGCGTGAATTCGCGAGATCTAGTGGGTCCGTGACTACAGCTGTCAGTCCTGGCCGCAGCCGTTCCGCAACAACTCCGGATCCGGTGAGTATTGGGACCACGGAGACGTTCCGCAGCGGAGCCGTTCCGCAGCGGAGTCGTTCCGCAGCGGAGTCGTTCCGCAGCGGTTACGCAGCCTGTGTAAATCCCCAGTGATTGTATGACTGTTTGTCTTCAGGCTGTCAGCCTGTTTGCCTCTCTATTGTCCATCCACCTGTCTGTCTCTATCCAGACTATCTACATAGCTGCCTTCCTACGCCTCACTCTGTCTCTCTGTCCAGCTGTCTATTCCCCCGATGTGTTTGTGCATCTGCCTTCCTTCACAGTATGTACACCTCTATTTTGAAAGGCCTGTTCTTTTGACTGTCTCCCCACACAGCAGCGTGGAGACACCAGAGCTGGGCAGGGACACCAGGATCCATGGCCCACAGCCAGCTGGAGACGCTGTGAGCTTGGGTTGACAACGTGTTCCCCCCACTCGGGACACTGTGGCACCGATGGAGGAAAGTATAGGGGGGAGAGGAGATGACTGTACACAGCTACAGCTGAGGTGTTACTGACAAAGCTGGACCACCAAGCCAACATACAACCAAAAAAAGCAAAAGAATGCACTTGGTAACTCAATCAAATTGAAGTAACCTCTTAACTTAATTAATAAATAAATAAATTTCCTTTTTGTTGCCATACACTGGACAACACTTAGTGGATACAGGTATAACCATGCTTTTCTCCAGCAGAGTTATGTGTGTGAGTTGGGTGCGTGCATCAAACTTCCTATGACCTTTGACCTAGTAAAAACTAAATCCCATCATTCAAAGCCAATGAGCTTCCTTCAGTTACAAATTCAATGTTTTGTCTGAGCGTCATGCAGCCAATCCATCTAATATTGCTGAAAATCAAAGCACAAAAAGGCAATCGATGAAGGATAATTTGCAAGAGACTAACAAGCTACCGTATTACTGTTGAGTGCTTGCTAACATCCAGGTTAGACATATCGCTGGCTCAGAAAATTAGAGAAACTAGTCCCAGTCCCACGGAGATCTCTGTTAAAGCCTCCCTGGCCCCCTTACTACACACTCCATCTCCATAAACACCTTCCTCGATGTGTCCCTTCAGACTCTTCAGAAACAGAGATAGTGGACGTCTCTCTACGTATTACCGCAGCAGAGAAAATAACTTGGGGGCTATTTTCCATTCTCCTTCTCTCATGCTCAAATATTTCATCTTCCAACTTAATGAAAACAAATACCGGCAAGACTATCCCATGATTAGCTCAATCCTTCTTTTAATGACTCCAAGAAAAGATCAGTAGATGAAGGGAGGCTGTGAACTTCAAAAATATGTTAATGCAGGAGCAGGTTCAAACTGCAAAAACACAAACACAAAAAAACACAAGGCAGGAAGAAAGTAACAAGCAAGCTGATAATGGTTTGAGCTTTAATCAAGGTTTGTCCTGCAGTCACAGCCTGCATTATTACAGTATATGTAAGAGGTCATCTGGATGAAAACAGTATTTCCAAATGTGTCAGGGCTAGTGCTGAAAATACATTAAATAGTCTCCCTTTAAGATCTGTCATCTACAGGTATAGAATATAGCTGACTGCTGAGTGGCAGCATTAATTAGTCAACCTTGTGGCTGTGCCAGAGGAAAAGGCAGGGAAATCACTATCGTCATAAGGATATATTGATTTGGAATCACAAATGTCTGTAGCAAATTCTGTGCCAATCCAACCCATAGAAGTTAACATATTTCATTGGAACCTCTGACCTGCTGGTGGCACTAGATTAAAAGTCTGAGGCTCGCTAAAGGTATAAGGATTCACCCTCTGATTGATGACACCTCCAGGACAGGAAACAGCCAGCGAGCATGTGTGTGCCAGAGATGGCCAACCTCAAATTTGCACATTAGGGCCGACATCAGAGGGGCACACAAATACCCTGAATCCAGAGCAAAACCCCACATGGGAAACATCAGCCATTCCTTCATGGTTTGTACTGTATCCAGTAAACGCCAAAGGAAAGCATCATCCTCTGCATATGTGTTTTCCTTCTCGTTACTGACTGACCCCCCCGCTGCACCCCTCCCCTCGACCCGCCACAAAAAAACAGCACTTCGCAGGATGTGTGGTTTCTGGGTCTTTGATAGGGTTAAGCTAGTAGAGGAGCTGGAGGGGCCGAGGAGGAACAACCCTACTATTCAAGACCAGGCCTGTAATTCCAGAAGCAGGGACATGTGCTGCAAGCCCGCTGAGAAAGAGAGGAGGCAGAAATTGCAAAAGGCCAATTACTAGTTGAAAAAAGTGAGGACTGAGGGCTCTAGTAAATTCTCTCAGAAAGAAAGGAGTTGCACAGATTGTTGTGGAGGCTGCAGGCTGTATAATTCTTTCTGACAAGAGAACTCTAAGGTGACTTATTCTATTTATATTTTAAATAAACTGACTGAAATAAATTACAGTTAGTCCAGGACAGAGAAATGCAAAGGCATATTTGATAGGGGTGGGAGTCTCTGCACACCTCACGATTCAGTTCTGATTCGGAGGGCTACGAAGCGATGATAAAATGATTATCTATGCATCAAAAATGTTTATTTCTATCCATGATTTATTTTTTCCCACTGTGACTAGGGCTGGGCGATATGGACAAAATCAAATATCACGATATTTTTGACCAAATACCTCGATATCGATACCGCAACGATGTTGTAGTGTTGACTATGGGTGCTTTCACAAAATATTTACACAATGAGTTGTTTTATAAATAATCATCAGTAATGTGGATATGACTAAGTGGGTAAAGGCAAATCATAGAACAGCTAGAACCGTCTGGTATGTTGAGAAAAGTACATAACTTTACTATAATGCAGCCTTTAAAACCAGGAAAAGACAACACTTATGCCATATTACCATATTACAATATCCAAAATCTAAGACGATATCTAGTCTCATATCACAATATCGATATAACATTGATATATTGCCCAGCTCAAACTGTGGCTACTTGCTACTTTTAAAACATAGTGTAATGTCTAGTAAACCATAATTAAAATTAACAGATGCATTTACTTCCATTATCTTTAGTTAGACTTGATTATGTATTATTATTTATTTTTCATTTAAATCAAAAATAAATTTAAGCTCATTGGCCATAATCTTACTGTTACTTACACTTAAATACTGGCATAAGAAAAAAATAAAATAAATAAATTGATCAATTATTAACTTTTCTGGATCGAGCCATAATGTTTCAAGAGAGAATCGTAATACATCTAAGAAATGATTTTTTTCCCCCACCCCTAATAATATTTGAAGTCACTTTACTGTTGGTGTACAAAAGCCCTTACAACTGTACGCCAACAGACAGAAAGTTAGCAAGACTGCACATGTCAATGTTCACTCCACAACAAACAATGGGGTCTTTTCTCCATTGTACACAAATTAGCTTCCATCTGTTGCTCTCTTTTAGCTCATCTGTAAATCTGAGAATTGCTTTAGTTGACTTTCTTGTCCCTCTTCTCCACGTCTTTCTCATCTCCCACTCCAAATGCAAGTTTTAGAAGAAAGAAATCCCAAATTCAATTTAAGCTATACATTTGAACAAAGAAATAAAAAACAAAGATGGATCCCTACGGAGACTGTCAAATCTTGTAATCGACTCCCCAGTCTCATTTTCAGATCGTCCTGGGGCAAATTTAAAGAGACAAGGCTAATTTCAACAAGGTCAAAAAAGATGGATGGAAACTCTTATCTGCAAAGGAGCAGCTGGCTGAGATAAAGCACAGCTGAAAGTTTGTCCCATTATGCACACTCCATGTGCACACCACGCACAGACACACATGCACATTCAGCCTTCTCTAAAAATACTTTTACAAACCCCACTGTGTCTACACACAGGCGATATTGATAACTAGGATGATGCCTTTAAATTAGACTATAGAAGTAGCACACAGCATCCTTGTGTGGTAGCCCAGTGAGTGTTAATAGTATGCATATGTGTGTGTGTGTGTGTGTGTGTGTGTGTGTGTGTGTGTGTGTGTGTGTGTGTGTGTGTGTGTGTGTGTGTGTGTGTGTGTGTGTGTGTGTGTGTGTGTGTGTGTGTGTGTGTCATTTGTCTGTCTGTATACACCCATCTGTCATTGTTTTCTGTATGAATGAATGATGGGGCATTTGACCGAAAAGGATTCCCAGGTCATGAGAAAAGTTCAGCCCAGCATTAACAACCAATAGGTATTTATCCTCCCTATTCTAAACGTTTCTGTAGTGCGGATGGGTTGAAAACATTGTACAAGAAGCAGAGACATCCCCCAAACTTCTCTGAGGAAAAACAGTTCATCTTTCCCACCTGGGTGCACAGAGTTGTGACAGCTGAAATAATCCACTCTCAGAGACGGCTTCAGCCTCATGTAAACATATTCACTTTGGGGAATGTGCAGTCTGATCTCTGACAGGAAGGACAGAGTGATATAGGAGTTGTCTTTCAACTGCACTTAAACACGTATAGGGTCTTCATTAAAGTGTTTGCGATGTCTGAGTGAGAATAAATGTTGTTATTGAGATTATAACGAAGCAAACTGTAACATCAGTATTAGTACACTGAGAGCATTAACAGATGTGTCAAAAGGTACTTAATTACATTTAAACAGTGCCTCAAGGTTGGAGTCTGTCTGCCTGCTAATGCTCACAAAGCTGAATCCAACACCTCAGTCAGCTTCAGAGCATCCAACCCTCTCTTTACTAGATGTTGTTAAATGCCATGGCTAACACCTGCTGAACACAATTAAGAATGTTAGCCATATGAAACCAGCTTAACTAACTTAAGTACTGAACTGAAAACTGTTTCTACATTTGTTCCCAGTGAGGTTACCTAAAAGTCATGAGTTATGTGGTCATCTCTGTGCACGGTGGATGACTTCACCTCGGTGGGACATGGGGATCAGAGGGAAGGCAGATCACATACCTGACGTATCTGGACAGCTGCCGTCCCATGAGGAAGAATGGGAGAGCTGAAGCCAACTGAGTCGGATGAAGTCTGCCTCCTACTTTCTCTGTTTAGCTGTCTCCCTCACTTGTGGGTATGTTCTCTACACCCTCCATTGGCTCCCGGTGCGTTTTAGAATCGATTTGTCCGATATTTTAACCATTCGCGAGCACAACAGGTCATTGCGATCAATAAATCGACTGGTTTTATAGGTCCCAAAGTCAAGGTACAAACTGTGGGGTGATCGCGCTTTCGCAAATGTTGCCCCCAAGACTTAGGAACAGGTTACCCCCTGACATTCGCGCTATTTTTAGATAGATATTTTTAGACTCCACATGTATTTATTTAGAATGGCTTTTAATACATAGCAGTATTCTATGTGTTATTCTTTATATTGTATGTTATGTTGTTTTTTTCTTGTCTTTGATGTAAAGCACTTTGGATACCTGCTGGTTACTGTAAAGCGCGATATAAATAAATGTTGATTGATTGAGGTTTAGCTATGACACTGTATGTTTTGTTTGTTTAATAAAAAAGGGGGGAAATATACTGCACACTGTGATTGCATTATGTTATCTGCCATGCAAGAAATTAGTTTGGTCCGTCGGTTTAAGTTTTGTTCTTAGTTGAATTTGCTCTGCAAATAGATTATATACAAATCAACTGTTTTTATCTACAATGCTAACAAAAAGTCCTGTAAATGTTCAAAAGTTGGTACAATCACCCCATACACTATCTACACTACTGAGATTTCGACACCAGTGCGCTAATTTAGATTTGTTAAGAACGCCTTCAACAAGTGTCAAGACCTGAACATCTGCTCCCTCCAAACTAAAGCAGGCCTGATCACAGACTAAAGAGGCTCACATATAAAGCTTAGATCGGGGCCCAAAAAATCAAGCCCGACCCTACCCGAGCCCGTGCACGTTGTGTCTGAGCCCGGCCCGGCCCGACACATTAACTGTAATTATGAGCCCGAGCCCAATTTAAACCAATTTTTTAATACGTGGGCCGTTATAACTGATGTTCTCAACTACAATTCCTTTTACCTGTGGGTAACAGATCAAGGCAGCAACATAATCAAAGCCCTGGAACCATATAGGAGACTTCCTTGTCTCGATCACTTAATTAATACCGTCCTTCGCCACGGTCCGCATGCCGACGCACTGGCCGACAACGCACCATATATGGGAGAGACCATATCTGCTGCTAAAGGACTCGTGAGATGTCTGAAACAACCTGGCCTGGTTGCTCAATTATCGAAGTGCTACAGATGGGGGAGACTTGATTTAGCACAGTTTACCTCACACTCAAGTCAGTGCAGGACATAAACCCAGAGCTGCGGGAGAAGCTGGAGAGGCATAGTTTTCTCCCCACCCAATTAGGCTAATAAAGTAATGATTAAAAAAAGACACAAATGCTTGCTCAAGGGCCGAGTTTGGGCTCGGGCAGAGAATCTAAACTCTACTCACATATAACCTCTCTACATATTTGACCTGGTCCATTATTATCTTTTATATATATATATATATATATATATATATATATATATATATATATATATATATATATATATAGCTGACACCTTAAATCGGTCTGAATGTCAAGAGGAAAAGCATCTGTATGACTTTTGCCTGAGTGTGGCTGGTCACAGGACTGGAGACTGGGGGGTTAAGGTTAAGAGTGGCAGGTTGGGGGTTAGAGTAATGCGGTGCACGGATGGGTGAGCTAGAATGGGTAAGCTGGGATTGAAGATTTAGGTTAGAGAATTCAGGGCAGGTGGAGGATAGTGGTGGGGGCTTTGCCTAAGAGGGACCCCCCTGGTCGTGATCTTATTAACTGTTTTGAATAGTGATATTATGGACAAATGGATACATAACATAATATATGTTGTTTACTTTTAAAAGGCACTATAATTAGCCAAGTCGATGTTGACAATAAACAAAAAAAGGGGGGAAAAATGATAAAAACATATATTTAAGCTGATTCAACAACACGGAGAGTCTTTTACTACGTCACAGAAAAACGTCGCTGACATTTTGCCAAGAGCCAAACTTCAAAGCACAAGCATAATCTAAAATCAAAGAGATATAATTATGCTGATATGATGCACTTACTTTCAACCAACTATGCACACGTGCATTTTTAATGTCTGTTTAAGGGCTGTAAATGAAGCCTACAATTATTTCAGACGTTCAAGGAATTGAACAAAATATTAAGTAGAAACCCATGTTTCTTGAGCTGCAACTAACCACACTAACAGCTCAAAGCAAACTTTAAGAAAACAGAAATCGAATGCTGTACTGGTGGATTTGAGTTTTTCTTTTTGTTGCTCTGTCTGATGCAACAACATCTATAAGGCCAAAGCCACACTGTGAGGGCATAATAATGAGGCTGCCTTGATCGAGACAGCTCCCTGCAGTGCAGTCGAGTGTGGTGGTTTAAACTGAGGCACGGATAAATATTTGCTCCACATTCCTCTTCTCAAACCTTAAGATCAACCTTAAGAGATCCTCACCTGACAAAGGAGCGGGAGCAGAAACAGGCAGGATAATTACATGCTTATGTCAGATTGAGGGCTGCACCCTCAGCCACACAAGCAGCTGAGCAAATTTCTCAAGAGGAACGCTCAGTTGTACAAACATTTGATAATGAAGGTTTAGATTGTGTCCTGTGCACTAGGAGTGGCTGAATTCATGTCCAAATACATACACACATATATATATATATATATATATATATATATATATATATATATATATATATATATATATATTAGTGCTGTCAAACAATTAAAATATTTAATCGCGATTAATCGCATTAATGTAGGGATGCACCGATCCACATTTTTTCACTTCCGATCCGATCCCGATACCTGAATTTGGATATCGGCCGATACCGATACTATTCCGATACCAGAACTGTTTGCTTTAATATTATTATTATCATTATTGTTGATTTTATATGATGCTGAAATAAACTCCTCTCAATGGGCAAGTATGATATGTACGTACGTATGCATGTATGTCCCAAAAGGCAACTTGAGGTAAGTATAAGGTCAGAAAAGGAAGTCAGAAAAACAGGAAAAATCTCATTCTGAAAACAGATATGCAACTGTAAGGGTTTCAAATTGATTGTCATGTCAATATTTATTACGTTCCCAAAATGTCAAATACTTGAGTCTTGAAATATAAGAAAAGTGCAAGTGTAAAAACACTATCAATAAAACAGTGTGTGAACAGCGCAAATCAAGCACACTGGCTCTTGTAGCATCAACAAATCAAGGTTTTAAAATGTAAAATATTTGAAATATAAGAAAAGTGCAATAACTGTAAACATCTTACACACACACTTAGTTACACACACACACACACACACACACACACACACACACACACACACACACACACACACCTCTGTTTTCACGGCTGAAACAGCGGCCGCCGGGACACGTATGTTCCGGGGTCTCTGGGGGACGCAACAACGGGGAAATGAAATGCCAAAAGCCAGCGACAACACCGGGACAGACGGTTGTGAAAGTCCTGTTTTGTTTTTGCATGTTGCTGTCTTGCTCTGCGGTGTTTCCAGTGTGAAGTATTTCCAAACAGCGGACACACAGGATAGCATTGAGCTAGCCACAATGCTGGTCATGCTACTATCCTGCTAACTGGCTGCAAACTGCGGAATGGATTTCCTGAGCGGGGGCGTGTCTCATAACTCTGTGTCTCATTGAGCCGCGCCTCCGTTCAGGAAATCTATTCCACAGTTTGCAGCCAGCCAGCCAACCAGCAGACCAGCCGGCAGGAATCACTTTTGGATCCATTTCAGCAGACAACGTTAAAGTGCAGACGTGGCTCGTGGTATCGGAAATCTCCGCAGGTTGGATCGGGAAAATCCGATACCTGAATTAACGCTGGTATCGGTCCCGATACCGATACTGGATCGGATCGGCCCCATCCCTACATTAATGTCATAGTTAACTCACGATTAATCGCAATTAATCCCACATTTTTATCTATTCTAAATGTCCCTTGATTTCTTTTTGTCCCATTGTATTTTCTCATTTTAATGCTCTTATCAACATGGAAAAGTGGATCAGCTGATTTGTGACAATGTTTTTTTTTTTATTGAAAACAACATTGGCATGTACGTAGTGTTCAATTTCACACTAACATTCACACTTCGAGCTAATAATCTTTCACACAATGTAACACTGTTACCTCGATTTTACATTGCACATAGTACTGCCTCATGCTCGTGGCTCATCGTCATAGCGACTATGGTTTCCCCCGACTCATTTCCTGGTTGTCCTTCTCCATAAACAACGTGAAATCAAGGAGAGGGTTAACTTTTCCTGCTCCAGGTTTCCCACCGTGGTCAGAAAGAACAGGGGAGACACTTTGTTTCTCTCACTATGACTCTAGAGTCACTACTCGCTCCGAAGCTAATCGCCGTGACGAGCCTACAGTACTAGCTACACGGCTCGCAAGCCCAAACAAGTGTGTGCGGTCAGCCACGCCAAGACCCGCCCTTCAATCACTACTATTGATCAGCCCCTACTGGATGGATTGTCATGCAATTTTGTGCAAACATTTTTGTTTTCTCAACAAATACTGGATAGCACTATCGTCAGGTCAAAGCTTTATTTTATACGACCAAATACCTGCAAAACTAATGACATCCGCCATCAGCCAACAGCTGTACTCCATTTTTAGTAGGGCTGGGATGACATGCTTTTGTCCCGATACGATTCTTTCACGATACATGGGTGCCAATTCGATTTGTATAGCAATTTTTATTATTATAATATATTTATTGCAATTCGATAGTTTTGTGTATTGCGATTTTCTTTTACTTCTTTAACCAAAACAAAAGTTGAATAATACACTTCTTAGAGACAATATATCATGAGACTTTTCTAAAAACTAATTGTGTTCTAAGAAGAATGCACATCACGTCAGTCATACAGTCTGACATTTATTGTAGTTGTAAAGTACCTAACATGGATTTTCTGCATTTTCTGCTTTCGCTCTGTTTTGCTGGAAACGGATATGATGTAGTCTATGATACGGTACCGCCAGAGATGAATCATTGGTAAAAATAAAAAAAATCACTGTTCTAGGGAAAAGAATCGATTTTAAAAATCGTCGCAAAGAAATGCATATGATTTTCGATTCCTTTTTACGGTTGTGCGGAGGCTCCATGCAGAGCTTTCGCCATAGCCTACGTAAGTGGCGTGACGTTTTGTGCGATGGTGTGTGTGTTGAGCCGGCATGTGTGGGTGTGTGGGGAGTGTGTTTCAGAGCGAGGAGGAAGTGAGAGAGTGACGGCGATTAGCTTCGGACCAAGTACCGACTTTAGAGTCATAGTGAGAGAATAAAAGTGTCTCCTCTGTTCTTTCTGACCACGATGGGAAATCTGAAGGAGGAAAAGTTAACCCTCTCCTTAATTGCATGTTGTTTATGGTGAAGGAGAACCAGGAAATGAGAAGAGGGGAAATGCAAAGCTACCAAGCCACGGCCGAGCGCCGTGCATCGCTGCGACGCGCATCGCTGCGACGCGCATCGCTGCGACGCGCATCGCTGCGACGCGTAGTTACATTTTGAGAGGTGCACGTCAGGCTACGCCGTAGGGTACGGCATAGACGCAGAAGGGTCTGCGTTTACCCTGCGCCGTTGATTCTACGCACGACCATAACAACCCCTTAAGTCTTATTTGACTTACTTGCTACGATATGTATGTAAAACTTGAAAGTGGTGGCAAATTGAATGGATGAATGAACAATGCTGCTATTCACCCATGTTTCTTTCTGCTATATGTTGAGCTGTGCTTTTCTTTTGTTTCTAAGCTAAGCCATTCTCATCGTTTCTAAAACTGCGTAGAGCTGCGTAAATGATCAAATCTCCAAAATAACACCAAAATACTAACTATTATAAGCATAATGTGTGTAGTTTGATCATTTAGAGGTTTTTCTCTGTGCCCAGCATTGCTGAAAAAGACATAAGGCCTAGTTCAAATAACATCCTGATCTTTCCCCTTACTCAGGTTTCAAACTGAGCTCCCTCACCACGTCCCGCACTGCAGCCTGAGGCCCAATCAGTCCCCTTGTCACACTCCCAGTCACCGCCAGCAGGGATTGATTTCTCACAAAGCATCTACAGTGGAAGCCAAGCCGTGGAGAATAAGGAAGTCCACAATGACAACCCCCTTCCTCACAGGGCACCAGAGACCAGGGCAGGCTAACATGATCAGCTGAAACACACAGACATTCACAGAAGAATGGGGAGGCTTCACAAAGACCTCATTTCCAGATAATTATAGTGGAAGCCAATATGGAGGAAGTGACGGAGAGTTAGGTGCTGTTATCTCCTCCGACCTACCCTCAGGGAGGCTTTAGCCTAACTGCCAATCCTCTCCCAATTTTCTAAGTCCTGACTCTGAGAGCAGGCTCTCAGTCTGGCTCTCAGGCACTGAGATGAAAAGTATTCCACTGAAAATATTTCCGTCCATCTAAAGCTTTTGTCCTCATCCCTCCGTGAACACAAATTTGACAAGACTGGACAGGTGAAATCCAATGCCAGTTTTGCCTACAGGGGGGGGGGGGGCAACGCCACACAGAGCCACCTAATGCTTTACCACATGAGATCTGAGCCGAGCGCGGCCAGAGAATGTGACCGACCTAAGGGCAGCTGCTCAGAGTGCGAGAGCGAGGGACAAAGAGGGAGGAAAAAGAAAAGAACAGACAGATCAGCTTTCACTGCTCTTTGTTTCTCTACACTATACACAGCAAGACTGGGGCTTTCTCTTTTCTGTCCCCCACAGAGCTGGGAGACAGAGGCCATACTTTCGTGAGTGTGTATGTGTGTGTGTGTATGTGTGTGTGTGTGTGTGTGTGTGTGTGTGTGTGTGTGTGTGTGTGTGTGTGTGTGTGTGTGTGTGTGTGTGTGTGTGTGTGTGTGTGTGTGTGTGTGTGTGTGAGAGAGAGACCACAGCCTAGTCATGCATGTGTCACACACCCAGCCAGGTTGCCATGCATCACACCCCTGTGACACGCCATTAACCAGGACAAATCACAGAGCCCCAGGGGAGACAGTAGCTTCCTCCACAGTGCCTGATTAAAAAGTAAGATATATGAGGCATGCCCACAGTGTCTGTGTCCGTGCTGGGCAGCTGACGGAGCATATGTATGCGCAAACAAACACACATACAGAAACAAACTAACTGTGGGGACATTTTCAAACTGTTCTAAACAATCTTATTCCCCCCGCTACAATGGTGCTTCAGCAATTTATGTCATCCTGCACCAAGAGCAAATCATAATCTATAACTGAGGAGATAAAAAGTGTCCTGCATAATATTTTCTTCATGGCCAATTGTGTCACATAGGCTTTGCTCTACTTAGGGTTATGAGAAAAGGGGCAGACCAGGACAGTGTCAGGCTCGTTCTATTTCAAGATCAGTTTGATCTAAAAAACTAACTTGCTTTGCAGCACATGGCACTCCTATTAAACTATAATAAAATGGGCTGACAGGAGTCTGCAGGGACTTCTTCCAGAGAGCAATGTGCACCACTTCATCTTAACCTAAAAGCATCTACCAGAAAAAGAAATCACACGACAACGATTTCCAAGAACTGAGTTGCCGCTACTTGCGATTCTACCGTTCTCTGCCAGGCCAGTTCCTTCACAGGATTTTGTCATAGACATCATTAAAACAATTAGTAGATGGAAATGTGGTAATGGCCGCTTAATGCTAAAGATCAGCCTCTCACTCTACTGTGGAAAAACACTAATGGTCACCGTAGGAATCAATAGAAACTCAGGAACCAATTTTCGAGCAGAGTAACCAGAGACTAAATTAGTTTTTGCCGCCACTGGTATCAAAACTAGAATGGGGGAGGTGGACTTATAATGATTGACGTAAAAAAAAAAATAGTGTTACAGTATGTTGACTCATGTAAAGAGAAGAAACGGTGTGTTTGCGAACGAGATGAGAGCATGCAAGAATGAAGGGGAGGGAGCGGTGATCTAAAGAGCTAGCCAGTGAACAAAAACAACTTAATTTGCCGATTGACTCCTCACAGGTACATACTCAAGCATCCGTTCATTACATTCATCCAAACGTCAGAGTTGTGCCACAGTTAACACCAACAGCAGTTTTAAGGCTATCAGACTAATTTGCCAAAATGTTAACGGTTCTGAAGATGTGGTGGAAACACAAACAGGAATGCACAAAAGAGGATGACGTCTTGTTTAGTTCCTGTGGCTCCATATTTCCTGGAAAATTTTGTTTAAAAAAAAAAAAAGAGCTATAATTTCCAGGAACAGGTTTACCAGTTCTTTGCTGTTGAGTTACACATAACAGTATAAATCTCTAACTGAAAAACATGGGATTAAATACTCATTCATAATTGCTTTGAATGGCCAACGGGCATCCATGATCCCTGCTGTCACGCCATTTAGTTGAACAGAGTTGGCAGCGCTGTGGTCTGAGGATTCAGGTTAAGGAGCATAGGTCAGTGGTTTGGTGACCAGAGGGTCAAGTTGTCCAGGGCTGCCAGCAGGGGGTCGGTGAGAGGAAAGAGACAAAGGGCAGGACAGACAGAAACTAAATACCAGATAAGTTGCACGTTAGTAGCTTTTTAGTTCTAAAAGGAATTAGTGTTCTGTGTGTCTGTGTGTCTGTGTGTGTGTGTGTGTGTGTGTGTGTGTGTGTGTGTGTGTGTGTGTGTGTGTGTGTGTGTGTGTGTGTGTGTGTGTGTGTGTGTGTGTGTGTGTGCGTGTGCGTGTTAGAAACAGTTAATGACTCAGTTGGATTCCCTTCTTTCGTCGGACTGTATACAATGGGAAAAAAAGAAGATACAAAGAAAGCTATTTCATCTATTGCGTAATAACCGCATGACATGAGGTCTCATGACAATAAAATAATTGTGTTATTTATAGAAACGGCTGACCGACGTTGCACAGCAGCTTGGAGAGTTTTCAGAGAATGTAAAAGCTTCACAAATGCTTCAAAAGATTAAGAACACTACAAATAGTTAACCCATCTTCATCACTCACCCTTAGTTTATTTATCTGTTTAATATGAGCTGTTAGCCATGGAGAAACTCTTTGAAGCTCAGAAACTGAGCGAGTGAGAAGGGACATAACGCAGCCAAAAGGAAGACTGAGACTTTCTCAATGCATCACCACTGGCAGTGGGACACAATGAGCAGTGGAGGAACATGGCTGACAGATTCTTATCCGTAAATGGCTCTCTTTTTTAATACATTTCCAAGCACCCCACATATCCGTGGCTGGACCCGCAGCTATGGCTCCAGTTTCCATCTCGGGGGAGGGTGGGGGAGAGTTCAGGCCAGAGCTCACAAGACCTGCCTTGGGCTGCTCAGACACCAGCCACGGCTGCACACTCGGCTTGGGCCTCCTCCTGCTGCAACCCACAATGAGCCTTTATTGTGAGGCCGATGAGCTACGAGCTGAGAGACCATGGGAAACTCTTCTCAACTCCTCTCAGCACTACTAAAAACAGACCGAGTGCACTGAGGGAACCAGAGACAGAGGGAGAAGTTACCACATGAAACGGTGTAGACATTTTGGGATGTCCGCAGCAGCGAGACTGCATTATATTTTCAAATAAAAGACAGGGTTGCCTTCTTGGCTTTAAGCTATAATCAATCAGGCTTACAGACACAAAAGGGATGAAGCCGTAAGATGACATTTCATTGACCGCTTCGTTTTATAACACTATCCCCCCCCCCCCCCCTACCCCACCCTCCTCAAACTTCTCCGTGGGGCAGCAGCATAAAATGGCAGCCGTGCCTCAAGGGGTGGTCTCTGGTTATTGATCAGGAAGGCAGCCAGCGCAAAACCTGCTTGCCTTGGGTCATGAGGTTAAGGTAGAAGAAAGGGAGGGGGGGCAGGAGGAGTCGCGTGATCAGTAAATTAAACTTCTGTTCATCAGTGTTAACGGTGGATGGGAAAGAGAGTTTTCAAATGAGGGCGGAGAGAGGAATAGTTCTATAGAGAATAGAGAAACACTGTGTGAAACTTTACACTTCATGTAAATGCCTCTCCTTTATTATTACACTCCAAGGAATCTTTGAGTTTTTTTGTATGTGTGTTATCATTGAGGTCAGAAATGAGTGACTTTATAGCCGCGTTTAAAAGTGATGAAATTTGCAATAAGTTGTGACAGTGTTTCAAATTGAAAGAGGCTTGTTGGGGGTTATACACTGCCTGGACGCTCGCCTCAGAACACAACCTCTAGGAAGATTAAGTCCCAGAGGATAACAAGTATTGGTAAAGAAGTTGGATTGTTGAAATCAGGACAGGGATTGATTTGGTCTGCCTTGCGGTCATAACTTTGGCTCAGAATTGGATTATTTATGCAGAAAATAACACAGATTGGAAATTGAAATTTAAGGAGCATTCTTCCAATGTGAACATTTGTTGCAGAAACACTGGGGAGTTGGACAAAATTGCAAACTATTAGATACTGCATGTATCGATATCTACTTACTTAAGCATACAGTGGGAATGATATAAGAACATGCTTTTTCTTTTCTACAACACAGCAAGTTGCCAATGGAATTGGGCCTTTCTTTGTCAGGTGCAGGAAATATGACGAGCCATTTGATGAACGCAGACAAGGCTTGACTTGTCAGCACAATAAAACCTGCTTTCATTGTTTTGGATTGCATTATTTCAGGAAAGCCCGCACGCTGAGGGCAGAAAAGGTAGAGATATATACAGGCACAAGTGAAGGCCCAGGATCAGATAAGGTGAATACAGCACTTTAGTTGTTACTAGACACTGTACATCTTTTAGTTTTGACGTAAGGCATTTCTTATCACTTTGGGTTTTGGATTGTTTATGTCTCACTGCTCTAATTAAGTCAAAATATTACAGAAAACCTTGTCTCATTTTGGACAAAAAGGTGGAACAAAGGGGAAATGTTCTCAGTGTGGGCACTGAAATGTGAAAAAACTCGAGTGACGCGATACAGGTGGCAGTAATGCAGTAAGATATACAGCAATGCATCAACAAAGGCAGGGAAAAAGAAGACTGCAATATCATAAACATGATGATAAATGAAAACAATGCTGGATGTAAAATACTAAAAATCAGCTTTGCAAATGCATCAAATACGTGTTAAAGCTCAAATATAAACTCAATGAGTTTTGGTGAGTAACAGTTTAATCATAACTTTTGGTTGGTTTATTATTATTTTTTATACTGTTTGGCTGTTTCCCAACAACATTGGCTACATTCTCCCACCACTGCTAGCCATGCAGCTATGCCGCTGTTTCTTCAAATCCAAAGCTCTGTAACTCAAGATTATGCTGTACACATGCCAATAGTAACTCAAAGGACAGACAAGTAAGCCAGTTGTTAATCTAGTTGTGTTTACTACAACTACAAACTTAATGTGAGTAGGATAACCTGATTACAGTGTTAGCATGCCTGTTGCAATCATCAGAGAAGTGCTTTACTTGGGTCATAATCAAATTAGTGGAGTGGATGTAAAAGCAGTGTGACATTCACTTATGACACTCCTAATCTGAGCACATCAGCAGTTGATCTGATGACTTAATGACTCACTGGTTTACATCACATATGCATTAAGCTCTTTACTAAGTATGACGGCTGACTGAGAAAAAAGTATTCACCTGTCCATAAATGCAAAGTAAATGTGCAAATGCTTGCTCTTGGGGGAATTACTGGAATTGTTGGGTCTTTGTAAATTATAGAGTGTGGTCTAGACCTACTCTATCTGTAAAGTGTCCTGAGATAACTCTTGTTATGATTTGATACTATAAATAAAATTGAATTGAATTGAAATGTAACCAGGAGCCGTCCCATATAGAGTTGAGATAAGATCTTGATCATAGTGAAGCTTTGACAGCGGGAGAGGATAGAGGACATGGGAACGCCGTAACAAGAAGGTTAATGAGACTGGGACACCTGAGCCAAGCACCACGGCACAGCGTGTGAACAGACTGTCATCTGTCAAAGCTTTGACACAGAAACGAGGAAGCCAAAGTGGTAGATGTCACATTGTTTAAGTGGATGCAGGGAAAACTGGCGAGAGACTTCACTCATAGCATGTTTGCACTCATCTTAAAAACCTTTCGCCCCTGCTCAAAACATTAACGGCTTAAATTCGGCAGATGAATGGGCTGAACACACTCAGAAGCAGATTAAAACAAGTCAACCAAGTCAGAGCTTATGACCACCGCCTTCACTTACTCCTCCACTGACCTCATACCGTCCCTTCCCATCCCCCAATCTCCTTCCCCTTAATCCAGCCCTATATACTGGGTGGCAGACAGCAGCATGGCCTGATGGTCAAACTGTGTCTGTCTGCCTTCCTGTCTGTCCATCTGCTGGGCCCCAGCAGTAGTTCAAAGGAATTAAACTTGTCCAGTAGGCTGCCAAAACTTCTCCAAATCCCCCCCCCCCTCCCCCTCAGTTTTAATTCTACAGTTTTACTTTCTCTAAGCACGGGTCAATTCCATTAACACCATGTACCTCCTATTAGCTAATGCAGTGAGCTACACAGTGAATCTCATCCAGCTCATTACCAGGCACTTCATTCCCACACAGGGATTCTACTCTATGGCCCAACACCACCTACAGAGGGGGGGGGGGGGGGGGGACTAGCAGCAGAATATGGCATGTGCAGCAACTTTGTCAAAAGAACGGTTCTCTGTCTCTGTATGCTTCACTCACAGGTAGAACAGCCTCAGTCTGTGACGCTACAGTGGTTTCGATTTGATCCTTTCTGGGAAGAAATTTAATTAACCAGTGTGGGTTACAAGTGGAGACAATACACCAGGCTTTCTGTGTTGTCTTCATCGGCAACAGTGCCACTTGAATTTCAGCCTTTTTCCCTGGTTTAGGCATGCCAGGGTTGGTCTGGATTTATTTTTTTCTTAGGGGGAGGTGAGGGATGGGGTGGGGGCCACAGTAATGTCCTGGTGGCCTTTCTGGCTACAATGAAAAGCACAGCGGGGAAAGTGAAGCCTTGCATGTGCTCAGAGTTTATTAAAACTGCAAAAAGAGTGAGTGGCCACAGATGGTAATGTCAATAACCATTCACCCACCATGCAAATGCACACTCATGCACAAACACACAACAATGTCACACCCCATGCCATACCACCGGGTGAGAACGCACGCACGCACGCACACACACACACACACACACACACGCACACACACACACAGTTACAGAAGGAGGGTTAGTAACAGATGGTAAGTGTGTGAATGGATGTGTGAGGTTGTGGAGAAGTGCTCCAGGGGCATTTGGATCATTCCATTAGTCTTGCAACCACTAACCTCCATCAACACCTCTGAGAAGCTGTTAAGACGCTGTCTCTCAATCCACATCCAAACTAAGCGCGTATCTTTTGCTACGTTTACGCCTGGTGTCCACACTACTAAAACGGAGACATTTGGAAACGCTGCTGACTCAGTTTTATTTTGAAAACTCTGGGGTTGCGTTGTAGTCTGAGCGGGCAGAAACGGAGATCTTTGGAAAATGATGGCGCAGACACATACGTTCACTCCGTGATTGGGTCTTATCAGTCATAACGTGTCCTTCCCTGATTGGTCACACCTGGGCAATATTTTGATATTATATGGATTTTGTGATATAAGACTAGATAGATATTGTCTTATATTTTGGATATCGTAATATGGCTTAAGTGTTGTCTTTACCTGGTTTTAAAGGCTGCATTACAGTAAAGTGACGTAATCTTCTGAACTTACCAGACTGTTCTAGCTGTTCTATTATTTGTCTTTTACCACTTGGCCACATACAGTACCAGTCAAAGGTTTAGACACACGTTCCCATTCACTTGAATGAGAAAGTGTGTCCAAAATGTTGACTGGTACTGTATATTTAATCCACATATCTATATCTACATTATTGATGATTATTTATCTAAAATCTAATTGTGAAGATACATTGTTAAAGCACCAATTGTCAACCCTACAATATCGCCGCAATATCAACATCAAGGTATTTGGTCAAAAATATGGTGTTATCTGATTTTCTCCATATCGCCCAGCCCTAGTCACACCCCTATCACGTGACCCTTACTGGAAGAAAACAAACAACATCAGCCTTGACTATCAGTTGTTAATTCAACATGGATAACGAATCATAGCCGTTTCTGACCTTGTTGTCAAAGCTAGCAGCTGTTGTGCAGTTAAATTCTGCATTAAAATGTATAATGCCACTACCTACATGCGCAAGAAGCTATTATTATTGTAAAGTTATTATTCAAGCGATTTGCGACAACTGCCGTGTCCAGTGGAGTTCTGCATCCCTGCCGAGGAAAGTACTGTTTAAAAACGACTGAGAACAGTAGTAGTATTGCCTTGCTGCCAGAGAGGTGGATGCAATTCTGTGACTCTCCAGATGTCACATATGTGTGACATCTGGATTGTGTAATGGACAGTGATCAACACATACATGCTCATCCTCTGCCACGCAATTGGATGTGAACTGAACTCCCACTGTTACTAATGTAAATAAACTAAGGACTTTTTAACCACAAGACAAATCCTTTTAATTTGAAAGATAACTAAGACCACACCACCCCAGAGCAGTTTCCTGCCTTTAATCCCCATGCATACAAATATGGGCAGACCACTCTCTTTGAGTATGCAGAAGGGCAGGGCTCTGATTTCAAACAGCAGTGAAGGCAGGTCAAAGGGGGCAGCCTTTATGATGATCCGGGAGAGGACCCCTGACAGAGGCTCAAGGGGTCCTGCCGTCGGAGTCACGACCCCCGGGCCACAAACAGCAAGCCACAACCTGACATCAAACCAACCTTTTGCCCAAGAGAAAACACGGCAGGGTTGCTATGCCCTGATCCACCAGTCCACAGAGAATACCAATGTACCCACAACCTCCCTTCAGTCTGCATTAAATGACTTAAATTGACTGCAACCGATGTGCTCCATAAAGCACAAACAAATTCCACTGTCTTAACCCAATCTTCTTAATGTTTTTGTTTTTCCAAAACAAGATGAGTCTTGATGTAGATGATGCTTTTAGCAATTAGCAAAAATTAAATCCCAATGCTCCAGAGCTTTGTCAATAAAAAAAATAATTTCCTTGAATTGCCAGAATGCCATGCATTTTCATTTCATCTGTGGGAATAAAAAAAAAGGCTGTTTGGAGGTACTTAAGAAGTGAATGTCAGCTGAATGACAAGTCTGGTTTGAGAACTGTAGTGTCAGCCACTGTAGGGAGGCTTTCAGACAGACAGTCACCATAGAAAACTACATTAAATACCTCACATCTACTTCCTTGAATAACAATGCCACTCCAAACAGTGACGCTGCCATGACTTTGAAATGATGATTCTCAAAAGAAAAGGGGGAATTGTTGGTGTAAATCTGCATAACTGCTGAATAACTGGATGATGGCAGACGACCACAGTGTTATTTGTCAAAATTGGGACAGAGGGCTTCAGACTATAGATCAAAGAGTGGTTATGTAAGATGAGTCAAAACTGGCAGCCAGATATTTGTTGAAATATTGTGATAATTAAAACAAATATTCAAACTGTGAGACAGAGAGGATACAGGCCAAAGGATCAAACATGAGCTCTGGCTGTTTTCCGCGCTGCTTGTTGTTCTACTTCATGAGTAATCAATGTCTGTTCACCAGAATCTGCCTCTAGCTATCACAGCTACACTGCAGATGTGATCCCACTCATTATGCAAACTCTTAACTCATAAAACGCTTTACAGCTGCGAAAATCAGGAGCTGCTCTAAAACAGAATACTTAATGTTGACTGAATGCATTTTCTTCAACTACTAACTACTCTAATCTAACAAGCCTGGCAGCTATTTTTCCAGAGCAAAAACAACAACAAGCTTGACAACTATCATAAACATATAGGTTTTGTTGTTGAATATGCATGAAAATGTGTAACATACAAGTATCTCCATGGTTAACCGCAGTGAGTCGAGTTCATATAAAGACAGAGCGGGCGTCATAAGTTGTCAATGCTAAATGCAATGCAAAAGATGGATCTTTTTATGGATCAAAAATGTCTTTGTCCAAAAACTTTATTTAAATGATGACGAAATATAGCAACTCTCAAATGAAATACACACAAGCTATTTGCAATGCAAAAAGAACAAGTACAGTACATTTTGCAAAAGAAATTAGCTCACAGGAATATTTACAATGAATGACAAGACTCAGTGTATTACCCTCGGAATTGAATTCTGCATCTTCAACAAAACAATAAACCGTAACATTGATTTACTGAGGCTCCGGTGGTCCCATCTAGCAACAGCTATTCTCAGCAGCATCAGGTTGTTGTTATTACCCCGCTGGGTTCTGCATGACAAATGGGAGGCTTCGTCATCTCTTGTTTAGCATCCCCTATGACTGTGCATCATCCTCTATTATAGGCTGAAAGCCCTTAGTCATCCTCACAGGGAGAAGAAAGGGTGCTGAAACATTCCTTGCAAATGAGAGCTTGTGCTCAACCACATGCAATCTTGTAATTCCTCAGCATTGGTCCCTTCTCTTCTCTACCCACCCCCACCCCCCGACCCCTGCTAACCTTCCCCCTTTCTCTGGATTTAAGGTTATATACGGGGACATGAATAGGTGGTATTTCAGCATGCTAACAGCGCCGAAGAACAGAGCTGGTTGGCTGGAGGCCAAATCCCCATGGTTACCCTGGAGCAGCAACTGCCTCTTTCCTGTGCTGGTCTATCTGGGAATAACCTAACTCTGCTCTGCATGCATAACATAAGTTAGGGTGGCATCATTATGGCATCTTTCAGACCTCTAAATCACGCACCTAAATCGGGCCAAATAGCAGTAGTATGCTTAGGAGTGAGGCTTTTGACATTCAGGGGGGGAACAGAGAGGGCAGAGAATAGTAATAAATGGCACAAGCAACCGCATCTTCTGAAGTGCCCCTGAGCAACACACTGAATCTTACGTGATACAGGTGTTCTGTCTGAACATGTGCTCTTCCTGTCTTCAGTTGCATTATCGTGCTGTAATGCTGTGGGAAAAGTGCGGTTACTACATAGTCTCACGCCAACTCTGATAGTAACAGGTTGTTAAACACATCAACATAATAAAATGCACCAGACCATGAAGGAGTAGTCTCAGCAGATAAAGACCGTAACCTGATTGGACATACAACATAACAAGATTACTTGATAGGCTATATCTGTGAAAGATATTGATCTCTACTTTGGGCTAATGGCGAATCTATTGTGAGCACCTCCATTGGCTCTCAGATGCAAAACAAAAGACTAAAAGCCACTCTTGAACACAATGACTAATCTTTTTTATTTTGCTAATTAAGTTCACACCCTTGTAATGCTGACATAAATGCCATTAAATTGTACCAGGCCTGTAAGTAACTTTACAGAAATCCAAGTTATATAAAGATTGATGTTAGATGTTCTGGTAAAAAAAAATGTTTGAGTTTGCCTTGCTGTAAAACAGATCATGTTTTACCAACTTTTTGTTGTTGTAAATGTAACATACACACCACATCACTAGCTATATGCAGGTAGTGGTGAACTAACGTTAGCCTGGTCCCAATTAGTCTTCCAGCGGCTCCAACAACCATTTCCCAGCGAAACATTCACTCTCCCTTACCTTTGACTTGACTCTCGTAATCCGCGATGATTTCTTTATCCTTTTTGAACCTCGGCGTGGACATTTTCTATCTTCTTGTGTCCGAAGCTTGTTGTAAACTTCTTCTTTTTTTATTTTTATTTTTTTAAACAGTTTGTCAACAAGCGGGATACTACAGCAGCCTACGCATCCCACACAGGACGAGGAAAATGAACGCGAGGGAAAGAAGAGGCGCGAGACAAAATGTCACTTTGAAAGGATTTAAGTCGGCAACAAGCTCGACTTGGAGCAAGAAGAACACGTTTACGTTAGTTCTTCATTGTTTCTCTAACCTCCGCTCTGGATAAGCGGCAGATATACAGCGGGGTCCAATGCGCAATGCTGCTCCAACCAATGGATCCGCTCAAGTATCAGAGCAGTCGGCACGGCGCAACAGCTCTGCCGCTACCACATGAGAAGAAAAAACCAATCGCGCAAGTTTCAGGCTCTCCGTGGCGGGTTTTCACAGCTCTTTGTCCGCAGGGCTTTAAAGTCGTTCGGTATCCTGCGTGTGTGCTTTTTGGTAGTGGTTTCCAGTTTGGGACTCGCACGCACACACATACACACACACACACACTTCCCCCCTTGCTCGCTCTCCCTCGACGGTTTCTCCCCCCAACTCCCAGCAGGCTCTGAGGCAGACAGGGCAGGCCGACTGCAGCACACAGCAGCTGGAGCCAGGCAAGCAGAGGGAGGAGGGATCTGCAGCTAGTGGTCACCAGGACTGACACTCTTCTCCCAAATCTGAAGGCTTTTTTTTTTCTTCTTTTTTTTATTTGTCCATATTAGTCAGCTGTTACAGAATATAACATCCAGTGTAACTATAAAGCGTTATAATACACTAATGAAAAACAGACTTCTGCAATTGATACTTTTTCGTATTATTTGTAATGGAAAACCATTCAAGTGTTTCCATTTCTTAACAAATACCCAGGCATGTGGCATTTCAACTCAGTTCACATAATGACAGTAAGGATTTGCAATTACTTTTACGTTTGCCCTTATTTAATCCAAAGAAAGATCTCATAGCCAGCCCAGAACATATTCAAATGTATGGATACAGCAATAGGTAGGGACCCATAAAAGGTCCAGTTAAAATATACTCAGGGGGCCTGTATTTCAAGTAAGCTCTTATAGGTAATAAAGGTAATATATAATACATGCATTTTATTAAGAAGTTTCTCATTGAATATTCCAAACAGACAATAGTAAAATACATAGCAAATACATGATTTGTCTTAGTATAAGTTTAACAAACTTTGCAGATACCAAACCACCATTCTTTCGCACCATTATATTACCTGATTGGTGTTGATTTAGTTAAGTTGAAAGTCGTTTCCCTTTAATTTTGCCCAACTTAAAAAAAACTTTTGCCTTACATTTCAACTGAGATCATTGTAGCCACTGAAAATTAACTGGTCCACGGCGCCATCTGCAGGGAAAATAAAAGCCCAGGACAAGCACAGCCACTCATTTCTCCTCAGGACAACACTCATTTATTTTCTTGCACTGTCTAAAAAAAAAAAAAAATCCATGCAGCACACCACTGAAATAAATAAGAAAAAGAACAAAGGACAAATTACTTTGTCATGTTTTGATCAGAAAGTGACACATGCCACAGCAACAACACACATTTTTAAGTCGCTCACAATACAAAATAATAGCTCTAACTACCATTTTCATACAAGGCATAAAAACACATTATCATCCCATTTTACTCCTTATGTTTAGTGTTTGTTTTTTTAAATCACAATATTAAGTGCGTACAAACAGATATAAAATTGAAATGAATATAAGGATTACAAAATGCAAAGGCAGTTTATCATTTAGTATTTCTAAACGCCTGTACATTCCACCATTGTAAACATTAAGATGATAAATACACAGTAATGTCATTGGGCCCTTTACTGACTAGTAATGGCAGCTTCACAACATACATAAATGGTTTCATAATAACCCGCACAGGAATATTACACTGAACATCATCAGGTTCACAACACCAGTAGTAGGTCACATTTCTCCACAAACAAATAAATTAAACCAATACTGAACGTCTACCCCTGTATATCTTTTAAATGTTTGTCAGTTAAGAACAACGGTCAGCCGCTCTTGAAGAAAGTCTCCTCGATGACCTCAGTGAACCTCTCCTTCATCTGCTGACGGAAGCTGGCGTACCACTCCAGCAGCCTCCTCCTCCTGTCCACCCTCTGCTCCTGGCTCATCCCTCTCTCCCTCTCCAAGATGGCCGGCAGCTCTTTCCAATCACTGATGAAGATGAAGGGTGCTCCTGCAGCTTTGAGCAGGCGTAGTGGGGAGCTGGGCCCTGCCGCACAAGTCCCAGGTGTCAGTACATCTTCCACCACTGGCACTGAGCCATACGAGCAGGCCTCGTAGATGCGGTAGCACTCGGTGTTGATTCCAACTGGGCAGAGAGTGAGCTCGCTCTCGGCCAGAGCTGTCTGATAGCGTCTCAGGCTGTCTGCTGTCTCCTGAGGGAGCCACCTGAGGCAAGGAATAAACATAATAAATATGCAAGATATATCGCAGTACTGTTCCAATGAGACAACTCATGATTCAGATATGTCACCTCGACTCTAAAAAAAAAAAAAAAAAAAGAGAAAAAACACAGAAATTCTACATTGAAAACGTCCAAACATAAATCTAGCTACCGACAACAGCAGGGTTCCCTGACATTATTAATCGAGAAAAACTCATCTCAAACTGCATTATGTACCACATACAGGAGTGAAACCTGGTCAAAGAAAAAAGACTAACCACAGCCCTCTGTGTGAGCAGCAGCAAATGTCAAATGTGGGTAAAGTTTGCAAACTGCTCACATTTAAGTAAAGTATATAACAGAATTCTAATAAAAGTGATGGGGGACAAACGTATAGTCCTCTTTCTGTGTAAAAATGCATTCTAAAGTTCAGTGTAATAATATAAGGTTTAACCTCTTCAGCCTCTGTGGTGTCTAATTATAACTAATGTCATGTCAGTCCCTGAAATTTACTCTACTTTCACCACACAAGACCTTGAAAATACTCTCAAAGCCCTTAAATTTGATGCCCCGCTAAGTGTTAGAACCCCGATGCCTATTAACAAATATAGGTTAGATACAATAGGAAGGTCTCAGTGAGAAGGTCTTGATATTAATATTCTCAATATCAGTCTTTTTAAAACAAGACACTATACAAGTAATACAGTCATTAAAACAAAAATTTTTCTCTTCTCTTTTCTCTTCCATATGAGTCCTAAACAATGACTTACTTATCCCTGGCAGTGGTGATGCATTTCTTTTCCAGACCAGATTGTTTCAGCACCTGCATGAGAGTCTCTCTGGAGGAATTTTTGTAAACAGTTCCTAGGAAATTGCAGAGGTATGGCCTGTTGGAGGTAATCAGTTGGGCATTTGGCCTGATCATAGGAAACTGTCGATATCTGCACAGAGACGAGCAAAACAGAGCAACATGTTAGACGTTATTCATGTAAAAAGACAACTCACACACACACACACACACACACACACAGAGACAGACACGTAGGACTAGTAAGAAATAGCATACGTAGCGACACCAAGAGGCCACTGGAAGACATCCTTGTCGTTGACCCAGGGGCTGTCGTACACTAGAAACAGCAGTTCCACAAAGCCACCATTTCTCTTTAAGTAAGGGGCAATGAAGTTGTTGTTGCAGTGCTCGTTGCCCAGCAGGACCACAGCCACATGTGACACTGTGTGGGACTGTACCAGAGATTGGACATGCTCCAGCCACCGTGTAGAGTAAGAGACCTTCTGCTGCTCGCGGCCGTTCAGAACCAGCACCAGGCTGTGCATATCCAGAGGGACATGGCCCTGGACCACAGCAGGACCTGTGTAGAAACTAAAGATAAAGAGGCAAGAGTGGAGGGAGAACAAGTCAATTTAATAGTTCTGTCTCATTAGGTAGTTATTATATGATGTGATGTATTTCGCAGTCACAAAAGCAGAATACATTCTTGGGTTTGGCAGTATCGCATTTCTGACTTGTTACCTAAAGTCAATCTTTCCTGACTGCAGCTCTCCTTCTCTCCATTGTGCGATCTTGTCAGTAGGGTTGAGGGGTCCCTCTAAAATATGTTCCCAAAGGTAAAGCCCTGAGGAGCAAAGAAGGGTTCAATGCATTGTGCTACCTGAAGTTAAAATGTCAACATGTGCAGTGCCATTATGTTGTTCTAATGTCTGACTTCCGCAGCAGAGCATAAATCAGTTTTATATAGTTTTTATCTACATCTACTGTATGTTTGTGGACTAAATTAAATGAAGTATCCAGCAAAGGGGAGGGGAACATGTTTATTCCAAATGATAAATAGAATGATGTCATTTTCTCACAGGGAGAATCAGTTGCATTCCTCTTTCTCATGCAAGAATTTAGTTTAAGGAAGAATTATGCATTAGAGAGATTATTTAAAATCCATCAAAACATGTTTGAGCTATAGCTTCATTTGGTGTTTGTTCCTCTGTTATTTGCTCTTTGAATCTGGTTGACTTTATTTTATTTACACTCCGAGCTACAACCAATATGATTTACTACTATATCTACTTTACGTTTGGGCTACAAAAAGAATTGTAGATAAATATGTTTTAATTCTGGACAAGAAGACATTCAATATCTCTTACACATTTTGCTTATTAACATTGATTCCATTTTTATATTCATTTAGCTTTGTATTGTTTAAAGTACAATTTCCCCTATCCAAACCTATCAGCTTGATCGCCAAAGTATCTTCCAGCCCTCTGCAATAACATTGCAACTGTAATGTATTAATAACGTTGAAATTCTCAAATAGATAATATATTTAGGAAACTACTACTTTTAATACAAGTAATTATGAATTTGAATACATTTCAGTAATCATTTATTTTCAACTTCTCCACATCCACTCGATGTGCGTGTATCAAATGTTTAAAGTATTTTAGTTATTCCCATAATTTAAGTTTTGTGAAGTTTAAGAATGCATGGCTGCACAATGTGAGTTAGTAATGATGGCAATGCTGCTGGGGTTACTAACACAAGGAGGAGCTGCCAGAGCTTTTTTCCCCTTAGTTCTTAGACTTGCTGCATGTTGTCATCACACTACTCTAAGTCTGTAGTTATTTGTGAAGTTTTTAAATGATATGCAGTTGGATTCTGTATTCTTTTATACATAACACTCATAACATTTCTTATTGACCAATTCCTGTATTTCTTGCACCTCTTCTTAAGTGAGAAATAACATAATGTCCTGCTGTATAACTGTATGTATGACTACAGGACAAACTTGAAATGGAAAATTAAAAAAAGGTATATTGTTGTAAGAAGTATAACAACCAGAAGCCAAAGTAAATCATCAATCACAAGACATGAAAAATAAAATTCTGATTTTTATTTAATTCAATATAAGGGGAAACATTTTTATAAATGCTCTGTACTTAAATGCACACATGCAGATGAAAATTGATGCCACTGTAAAGTCACAGTATTGTCTTTTCACACCCAAATCAGAACACAGACCTTCGCTGCAGGCTCGGACAGATTAATGACACCTCATATACCATGCCTTACCTATGGCAGCTTTCCCCCAGATTTGTACCCTGTATCTTTTGGGTTTGTTCTTGTCAATTCGACCCATGTACTGTTTGAAGGCCTCCCTCTTTTTGGTCAGAGCAGAGTTGTAGTCCACCTGTTCATCCTCCCACGGATTCCAATCACCTGCTAAAAATGGAGCAACAGCACCGCCATCTCTGACACCACCTGCAAACATAATACACAATTTCCATCCAGCTTTGCATTCACCTATCATTAAAAAAAATTGTTTCTAACTGTCGATTTATGAAAATGTTAGGCAGTTTATTTGCAATCGGAAGATTACGGTTATTCCAAGGGATGATTACCCGAGAGTGCTCCAGACTCCTTCTTTACCACCCTGTGAACACGGGAGATTACTTGGGTGCTAAAGAAGACATTGTATGCAGCATAGAGTGAAAAAGCCACATACGCAAAAATAATTAGAAGGAATAGTTTTCTTTTGGGTATTTTCATTTTTCTTTTCCTTATATCTCATTGTGTAGCTAGCTCTCCTTATTTTGTGAGAGGACCCTTGTTTACATCAGGAGGACCCCTGGAGACAGCTGACTTTGGATAATGCCTGTACCAAATTAGTCTTTATGGTACATGTATGTATGGCTTCTACCGTTGTATATTTAACTACCGCCATATATCAACACTGAATATATAAAGTGTAATTCTAGCATGAAATAATAACCTCAAAACTATGTAATAACTCGATATATTAGGAAAGGAGCGCTTTGGTCAGACCGTACGTAATGCAGAATGTTTTAAAGGCGGGGCGGTTTCAGGTAAAGCAGATCAATGCACGTGAAGTTTGTACACAAGAAGGTCCTGTCCCCAGCTGCGGTGTAGGATCTCTTATTTTGAGCAAACATGATGTCCATAGGTGCTCGGTCCGGGGCTCTTGCTCCATACTTGCATTCAACAAAACACGCAGTTAAAAGCCTGGTTACCCCTGGAGCCAAAGACTTGGCGCCTGCTGCTGGTAAGGGGGGTGAAAGATGGATGTGTGAACTGCGTCATAACAATAAAACTGAACTTATTGACTTATTACTAATTGTGATCGACAGAAAATGTCGAATAGTCACTGGTTCCAGCTCATCAAATGTGAATATTTGCTGGTTTTCAGTGATAGCAACCTAAAATGAGTTGCTGGTTGTTGGTTTTTGGACTGGACGGACAACAAGCAATTTAAAAAATGTCAACTTCAATTGTCTTTGGCTTTTGTTATATAGCTAGACCAAACGATTTATCTGTTATTCGAAAACAAAACTAATCAGATCAATCGATAATTGTTAGCAGCTGTGTCATGATTTCTAGATCCAGTGTAGACCTGATCTGATGTGCTGTGTTGTAGCCACTGTAAGGGAAAGTAATCCTATCCTTGACTGGTATGATATTGTAATTGGTTTCAGTAATCTATAACGGCAATGCGTATATGGATACAGCATAAAACCAGTAACGTTATATAAATCAATCATTATTAATTTAATCCAAAATTAGATTCTTTACCATTTTTAAAGTGAAGTGATCCAATTTCCAAGGTCACATTAATGCAACAGAAATCATTTAGTTTGTGTGGTTTATGATTATTAGATCTTCTATTAATTCAGCCTATAGGAGAACACGGTGTGAAAGAGAAATGCATTACTTTTAAATGTTTTTTGTAAGATACTGAATATTTTACAATCCATCTGTTGTTTTTGTCTTTTAAAAACTGCGTCTTATGTCTCATTTCCAGCTCCTGGGGTGATCCGCCTTGCCCACACAGATATCAAGATTCCTGACTTTACAGACTACCGTCGCCCCGAGGTTACCGACCCCAACAAGTCCTCCCAGGACAGCAGTGATGCAAGAAGGTCGTTCTCTTACCTTGTCACTGGAGCGACCACTGTGGTTGGTGTGTATGCAGCCAAGACAGTGGTCACCCAGTTTCTCTCCTCAATGAGTGCGACAGCAGATGTCCTGGCCCTATCCCAGATTGAGATCAAGCTCAGTGAGATCCCTGAAGGCAAAAACATGACCTTCAAGTGGAGAGGAAAGCCCCTGTTTGTCCGCCACCGCACAGAGAAGGAAATCGCCACAGAGGAGGGTGTGAATATGTCGGAGCTGCGTGACCCCCAGCATGACAAGGATAGAGTGATTAACCCCAAGTGGATGATCGTCCTCGGTGTGTGCACCCATCTGGGTTGTGTGCCCATCGCCAACGCTGGAGACTTCGGAGGCTACTACTGTCCCTGCCATGGTTCCCACTATGATGCTTCAGGAAGAATAAGAAAGGGCCCAGCGCCTCTTAACCTGGAGGTTCCCTCCTATGTATTCCCTGATGAGGACACACTCTTGGTGGGATAAATACTGGAGCTCTGTCTCAGTTCCTCTATGTTATATGTATTTTTTGATGGCTCTGTGTGAGTGTTGAGGGTGCAATAAGATATGAGTATTTAATAAAGACATATTTCCAACTCTATGAATGAGTTATTGCATCTGTTCACTTGTAAAAAGTCAGTTCTTTCTTCCATTGTTCTGCATCATTTAGCTTGATGTCTTTGATTAATTGCATTTTTATATTGGGATAAATAAAATACTTTATAGGTTTTTCTTATTCCATTGTTATTCTTTTTTTTTTAATCAGGAAAGTCTTAGTTTCGATATGTGACTCTTGTTACTTTTAATGGATTTGTGTCGGACAAGATGACAATTTTATACCAGTAATGGCAGCAGCAAAGAGTGTGAACTGCCAAGTGAGATAAAGCACTATTGTTTTCACACTCGAATCACAGATGGATTTAATCCTGATGAATAATAAGTAATAAGTGTGCTGTGGAAAACTGAACCAGAGAAATACACAAGCCTTCTTTTTTATTGATGAAATAATTTAAATATAATATACTGTGCACATATGATGGCCAATTCCTAGTCTTAAACTTAATAACTTTATCAAATCAAAAATATTTCACACTGTACATGTAAGTGCATAATTCTTTGTATTGAAATCAGTGTATCTGAACCATGATTCAATGAAAGGCTTAATGAATAAATAATTCCTTCAACTGATGAGTACATTTCACATAATAAATTAATCCAGTTACACAGCTGTTTTCACAGTAATTTGCTAACCTCATATTACCCAGTGTAACCTGTTACCAGGACTGTGATATCTGTGCAATTTTACAAAATGTGATTTCACATTTGATAAAGTCTCTCCAGCTTCATAACATCGGTTCACATTATTATCAAAGACTCCGTCCTCCTGAGCATGTGTGCCCCCCGAGCCAGTTTTTCCACAGACACTAATCCACGTAGTGCACCTCCGCCTGGAGCTCTTTGGAAATATACCCGAGAAGGGCGGCTGTAAGATGCTGCTTCAGGGTGGCGTTGCCCATCACTAGAGCGGTTAGCTGAGCCAAATCTGTCCACTGAATGTCGCCCAGGACGACCATAAGATCATCGTAAAGCTTCTGCTGCTGCTGAGGACTGAGCTCCATTATGATCTGAGGCAGCGGTTTGAATTGCCCACTGGTCAGCCAGCAGCCCAGCAGGCCTCCAACAGCACCGCCTACAGGGGAACAGGGTTTGAAATTTGTTAAATTACAATTGTACATAACACATACATTTTGTATATTTCTGTAAGTCAGATCCCACTTACCCACTGCAATACCAAGAGGGCCCCCAACTAACCCTCCAGCGAAGGCCAGTCCACCAGCTGCTGCTGCTCCCTTCCCTGAGCCTTTCACTGTGGTCTGGATTTGCTGATTGGCAGATAACTCAGAACACAGCTTCATGACATCATCAATTCGATGACTCATACTGTGGATCAGAGTTATATATATATATATGCTTTTAGGAGACATTACAGAAAGTATAACTGTAAGATACTTAACAATCTAACAATAAGCGTAGAATAAGAAATTAGGAAAATACTGCCAGTTAGAATAGTTCAAATACAAGTATTTGTTGTTGGCTATTCACAAATCAACAATTTGGAAAATCCCATCAGACACTGACATACACTAAACAATTTCAAACATAGAAGACTAAACATGGTCCTGCATGTATTGAATATAGTGGCACAGAGAAACGTTCTGAAGCAACCATTTACAGATACCAATATAGGAGTGTGATAGCTCTGATTGCATCAGAAATCTTCTTAAAAGGCAAAGGTTGACGTTTCAATGTAGCATCCATACTTCCATAGCCCATTTCAACAAAACATTACCCATTCGGCCAGGTCTGCTGTAACAATCACAGTAAACACTACAGGCGTACCTTGCTGTGTTATGAGATCCTCATCAATATTTGTAAGGCTGTTGTTATAATGTTATTATGATGTATCAGCTTTTTTCTGATTAGCCGGTTACTCTTTAATTTCTGAGCTGACTATGGCCGCAATGCCTGATGGGAACAACAAAAATGCTGCGTTCAGGAACATTCGGCCAATCCCCATAATAGAATTCCCTGCATTTTGGAAGGAAAACAACCAGTCTATGTAAACAACCAAAGACACAAGTTTTAGGTTAGTTAGGTCAGTAAGTCACCGAAAATGCTCATCACATAATTACAGAAAAAAGATTGAGACAAAGTAGAGAATAAGGATATTATTCTATTATTCTACCGTAATAGTGTAACACAGCAAATTAAATTATTTCTATTATTATAAAAGGCCTGATTATTAATAATAACTTAAACTGATGATTCAGGATACATTTGTTAATTAAAGGCTTTGTGAATGAAGGGGGCTATTGGGAGTTAAATTGATAATGGAAATGTACTAAAATATCTCAGATTAATGTGTAATTTGTGGGGGAAGTTACTTATCTCTTATAACTTCTTCTTAATTTGATGAGTAAAGGCTTTTCAAGTGGTATGACTTTTCAAATTAATGGACAAATTAAGGGACATTTCGTTCCCATACAAAACATAAGAGGTGAATTGGATTATGTGTTTAAGGTGTTCTTGCTTTTATGACCTGTACTTTGATATTTCCGACAGCAATTAAAGGCAACAAAAACAGCCAATGAGCGTCTAACAACAAGGGGGCTGGAACCATGGGTGCAGGATTTGCCTATATTCATTTTCTGAAACCTAACTTGTTTATCACAACTGCCCTGTCTGAGCTAACTAAGGCTATATCTACTGATAACTATGGGCTATTATGTGAATAAGTGTGTGTGTGTCTGTGTTAAAATATTATCTGTAAGTACGTGTCTGTGCAGGTACAGGCGATCAAACTGCTCCTTTTCTTATAGATACATCGCTGACAGTGGTTGTGCTCGTCACTATTTTACTCTGTGTTGGTCAGTGCTGCAGGATTTTTAGCTTGCTAGGCATATATGTCGACTGTTTACTTTTGTGCAAACATCCTTCATTTACCCAGAGTACACTGGGAGACACAGAGGGGCAGCTGCGACTTCATATGGCTAAAAAACGGAAAATGCAATGTTTTGTCTTCAAAATAAAAGTATGAAACGGGACTTAAGAAAGAGATGCTTTAGAGATGCTTGTTTTTTACGTGGTCCATCTTATGCTACATTATCCTTCTATTCCACTACATTTCAAATTGAAATGTACTTTTTACCCAACTACATTCATTTGACGGTTATGCTGCAGAATAACAGTTCGCATGCACACATTAAACTACCCAAGAATGCATTTAATTTAACTCAAAGAATTAACACTGCACTGTCAGCATTAATGCAACTGTTAATGAATCTGTTCATCCGTTCGACGGAGCACATGTCATCAAAAATATGCAATAATGAGCTGTTAGTAGAACATCAAGACCTTTAGAAAAGACGAGGTCAATTGTGAGACCCTTTGTATGCATGTATTCTGAGTTGTTGCTGTCATCTACATGAATATTGAAATCACAGGAAATTATAATGCTGTCAAAATCAATAGTGATTTTAGATTATCTATATATTTTTTTAAAGGATATACTCTAGTTTGTGATGACCAGTAATGATCTCATTAACATTGAAAGTCTGTTTGGCTAGAGATCTAACATTAAGCAGTGCAAGTTTCAGAGTGCAGGGACATACATAGAAGGCACAATTCATTTTCCTAAACAATGATGACAAAGGATGAAATGCAACAATACAATGTACCATGCAATACAATAAAAACACAATAATACAGCAATAATTTAACACTACCATTCCTTATGATGAGTATTTTTGTTACATTTTGGACAATATGTGCATACTTTTACTCTAGTCTTGATTGTCAACTGCCCTCAGACCCCTATAGGGGCCTAAAAAACTCCAAAGGGGCGGCAGGGTGATATTTTTTGTTAATTTACCAATTCAATTACAGGTTTACCTCTGTTAATTCATCGGTATTTTGTTCATTCTGTTGGTATTTTAATATAAAAGCGACATACCAATACCATGTTTTATTTTGAATATTTTGAACGGAAGTTCCGGTGTTACTTTGTCTTCTTGACATTGGACCCATGCATTGGAGCGAGGTGCATGTCGCAGCGAGAGTGACGAGGAATATTTGCTAATCTTTGGATATTAAAACCGTGGATATTTTTGGAAAAGCATGCAGAAATCTTGAAATGAGAGTGTGAAATGGTATCACTTCCGAAAGTGAGGATTATTATCACCGCCTCATTGATGAATACAAGCAGAACGGGTCTCAGGAATAGCTGCTGCTGCATTCATAAACACTTCTTTAGGACTCACAACAACCCCTGAGCTTTGTTTTGGGGTCACAAAACACCACATATTCCTGTTGTGCACGTGGGTTGACAATGGCTGAAAAAGGTAAAATGAATATAGAGCATCTCGGCGGAGTTGCCAGGCTCCTAGAGGAAAACAAGAAGGTAAGGTAACCATGTGACACGAAGCATTTAGCTGGCTAACGTTAACTAACGTCTGAAACGTTAGCCAAACCACGTTGCACCAGCAGCAAAAAGGTCTTCAAACCTCGAGTGGAGCTAACGTTACTAAAGTGCTTTTTACATGAAATATAGACGTTTGTCCACTAACTGCACTAACAGATATGTCACATTAGTAAGTTGTGAGTGTATTGCTTTGACTGTCCATGTTCCAGAAGCTTCCTCTTGCAGCCACTCGTATGTTCAAGTTCATGTTAACGCAAATGTTGCCTGCAGGGAGGTGTGTTTACTTTCGTTTCTCTGCTGCTAGTTTTACTTGAGGCTTGACGGATTTGTTGGCCTCTATAGACTTTGGGAAACTGACTTTTTTTTTAACGTGTTTATGAACTGTCGACCAGCTTGTTTAATTATTAACAACACGTAACAGTTATTCTACAGATAGTCATACAGGGAGTCCCCGGCTTACAACAATACGAGCTGAGAAGTTTCACTTTTTGATTAGGAATCTGTATGAGAAAGTTAACAAGCAACAAACGTTGGAACATTTTGGTTTGTAACATGTACATGATATATCACCATATCTCACAGTGAAAGGGTGTTAATGCTGATGTCCTGACCATTTGCATGTAACGTTAGCCTAGTTTAGACAGCTGCGTTTGTCTTCCTCTCCTGCTTCCTTCATCTGGTTGGGTGTTTTGTCTGTTTCCCTGTGTGTGATTATGCCTTTCTTTAATAAGTTGTGTATTAGCATTGTAGTATTTGCATCACCAGTAAAACTAAACATAAAATGTTTAGGAATTGGAAAAATCTGCTTGTGGCAATAATCACAGTTGTCATTTTACCATAACTCCTTTAGGCTAGTAAAGCCTTAACACAAGACTGTGTACATTTAATAGATTTTCCACATGATTTGAATTGAAATTATCTGTCCTAAAAACAGGTGGTGAAAGACTGTGAAAGTCGGATTCAACACTGGTAAGCATTAAGAAATCCCATGTTCTATTTCAACAGTTGCATAGTGATAGCATTCTTTAGTTTTTTTGCTTGCTTTTGTGTGGCGACCAGGGATGGTAGTAACACATTTTGTTTGAGCATCAGTAACTCAGTGGTTGTTGTGTGTTTGATACACGGTTCCTAGTGCTGGGCGGTATACCGGTTTTAATTTCCCGTACAGTATGAATTTTCACATTCCGCCACAACTCCACAAACTCTACTGGCGGGCTAAGCTGTGAGTGACCCATATTAAAAGTGCATACCCTTTTCACTCATGAGTAGGCCATACCTTTATTACTCAACAATTAGTCTTGCATTGCCAGACCTATCTCCACAGCGCCGTGGAGAAAGGTCTGGCTACACCACACATACATTCTGGAATAGGTGGAAAAACGCAGAGTTCTTTAAACCAATCACAGTTGTTTTGGGCGGCCCTATGCTCTGGACGCAGCGACGGTGAACTTGTTTTGGTGGAACATTTGCACCCCGCAAAAGAAAACGCCACATACAATATTAAACGAAGTTAACTGTTCACACAATATAGTAATGTGAGCTATTTAAATTAGCTTAAACATAATTTGCTTTTACCAGTCTATCACCGTACGTGGATTTTGTCCATAGCAAATCTCCACCAATCGGTCCCAAAACGTCCCAGTTAGACCGTAAACATATTCTTTGTACATTTTTTGCATTCATTCCCCAATAGAACCAAGCAGACCTGCCGTATTGCACAATCCAGATTTTCTTTAAAACTTGCCATTTTCAGCGTGAGGCTTGCTTGAAGTTTGTTGTTGTTTCCTGAAACGGACGGAGTTTGATAACGGCAACACACAGAGAGTGGAAGGTCGGGAACATCGGTCAGGCAATTATCTTAGAAAGGTACTCCGTTGATCCAGAATACCCACAATCACAGACTACTGACAACAATTAATAAGCAGCAACTTTAACAGGGTAAAACACCACGGCACAGAACAATTTGTGACACATAAACACTTTGTAACACTAATAATTGTAAATTTACACCCCCGAATGGCATGCTAGGTAACGTTACAGCAGCTAGCCAGGTAGCATAGTTTATCAGCTCGGAGATGCTCCTTCACTGGTGCACATTCAAGAACAGAAAAAAGAGAAACGAATGATGAAGATAGAGAGATCGCAGATGCACCAGAAGAACGTGTGCCCAAGCGAGGAGCTGTCTGCTGTTGGGAAGTTTTTTTTGGGTGTTTAACCAATCACTTTTTCTGGGATTTGGGTTGTTATTTTGTGTCTCTGGTGCTTCCACACGCATACAAACTTGTGTGAGCTGTTCAAAATCTGCACGGCTTTTTACGTCACTAGCTGAAACGACGGACTAACCACAACCGTACATGTGCGCCCTCCTTTAGAAGAAGTCTCCCGGCTAATCCTGCCTTGTAACTGACCAAAGTTGGAGAAACAACCTTTCTTTTACTGTCTATGGAGCTAACTGACATGATCTACGATCTGAGCTACTGAGCATGTGCGAGTGGAATCAAAGATGGTACAGAAGAAAAGATGATTCACTCTGTCAGCTAAAACAGAGACCTGAACACAAGGTGAAAAGAGGAGCTGCAGCAGTGAGAGGGAGATGTGCAGTACAACAAAAATATGGTGTTTTTTGAAAATTAAACCATGTAAACCTATTCTGGTACAACCTTAAAATACAATTATGAACCTGAAAATGAGCATAATATGGGATCTTTAACGTTACTGTCACCTCTGAAAAGCAAGCAGTGGAGCGACACTACGAACACAAGAAAAATCCACCAGACAAGGACATGGTACATGCTAGAAAGACGGGATCAGAACAATGATTGAAATACTGGATTCGACGTACGTCCTGCTGGGGGCGAAAATACTAGCCAAACTGCTATGCCAATTATAACGCAGAAGAAAGCTGGAGCTACTTACCGTCGCCCACAACAGCAGACCTGTGGTCAGTTTATAGGTTTTATACCACTATATTAAACTATTTTGTTTTGTAAAGGAAACTATGTTAAAGTTGTTGACATATCTATTAATTTGTAATTTTTTTTTCTTTTACTACGACGCAATTTTCACAATAAAAATGGTTTGTTCTGCAACTGTTTCATTCATTCTGATTCCTTCGTATATTGAATAATTTTGTGGTGCAAAGCAAACATAACTATAAACTATAGTAATCAAAGCTTTCGGTATACATGATGACATTAAAATTATTTTTATATTCAATGTACTCCGTTCAGTAGCAAAATCAACTATAAATCTATATAAAGGTCCAGTCAGGCAAAAAAAAATAAAAAATAATGCAGTGAAACAGCCAGAATCTTTAATAATACCGTGGTACAAATTTTTGGTCATACCGCCAAGCACTAACAGTACCCATATTTATCTTCTATGAATAAAACTCGCTTGGATACGGCTCAGGCCTTACCGCAGCGGCCTGGGTTCGATTCCGACCCGTGGCCCTTTGCTGCATGTCATCCCCCTTTCTCCCCCCCCCCCCTTTTCCTGTCTTTAGCTGTCCTATCAAAAAAAGCCCCCCAAAGTATCTTAAAAAAAAAAAAAAAAAAACATTCACTTGGATTTCTACTACCCAATCACAGATTATGTGAGTTAATGTCAAATACAAAGAGTTCTGTTACAAACTACCCCACTACTGGGGTGAGTTGTAACACTAGCTGGAGATAGATGTAACAATGAGAGGTCATTTGCTGAGATAACAGCCATACTGTCCAATTTATGTAAGAACGAATTTGACCAATTTAAAGTGACAAAAAACTCTTAGGCCCTATTTTTTTCGAAAACTTCAAATTTAGCACAAAAACAATTGCTGTGAGTGTTGACTGTATTCCTGAATGTGCATGTGTCACGTAAGGGTCCAATCACTGTCACAGTTTTGGCAAGTGTAGATGGTTGCCCCTAGGGTGCAGGCTTTGTTGGCACAGAACTGACAGATGTACACGTGCATTTGGGTTTGATGTTGGCATGACTGCAAAGCATCAAATTAAACGAGGGACACTTTAGGTAATGTAAGTCGAATCATTGCTTCTGCAATACAATGAACGCTATGTAACGTGCCACTTCTCCTGTGAGTTCAAAAGGAAATGGGAGTGTATGATATTTTTAAGATTAACAATCTTTAGTTTGCTTTGGATTAAAATACAAAACGTACGTCTCACAACATGGACACATCCCCCGCCCACTCGTCGTCGCCACTTGTTTAGACAAAAATTAAGACTAACCGTAGTATTCAAGACAATACAATATAATGGGAGTGTACAATATTGATTACATCACTGCAGCTCTTTTCTGATTGATGACACTGACTGGCTGAGTGTAACCCCTGCACTATAAAAAAATAAAAAATAATGAAATGTCGCCACAAGGCAAATAAAATGAGCTATTACATTAATGTTGGTTCTAATATGATAGCTCTTCCAGTAGAAAAAAGAGAGTTCTCTGCGCTTCTGCAAACCACAACAATCCGGTGCAACCAGGGCAGGACAAGACAGTGTAGAGTAAAAAAAGGTCGCCGGTGCAACACAGATGTCTTCTTAATTTGTATTTTTATTTATTTTTTAAGGTGCAAAACAGTCATGATAGCTCTTCCCTTGGAGATAAAAACAAACAAACTTAAAACTAAATATATGTGAAAAGAAAACATTCAAAAGCTCAGTAGTGTCATTCTTAGAATTTACTTAGTAAATGTTAAAGGCAAGTCCCATCTGCACAACTCTTGATGTATAAAAACAAATGGTCAGCTGAGATTTTTATGGCTCTGCACTTGCTTGTCCCTGAGTGATCAATTTACTTTTTATGCACGCTTTTATGAATACAACCAATTTGAAAATGAAATTAAATGGATATTTTACCCAGAAATGGAGCTTTTGTCATTATCCACTTATTTCCTTCAGTGAAGTTTGTGTTTAGTCGAGACGCAGTTGGTATAGCTCCACGCTATTACTGAATAATTTATTGTCTAATAATAGCCATGAGTTTGGCTTCCTCAATTAATCAAGCATGATTGTGTGCAATATTGATGCTTTGCGTTTAGAGTGCTCGCTCTGATCAAAATCCACAAATTAGACACTCCCTGTCCCAGACCAATCGGAGGCATTTGTTTCAAGTATGCTTGAAATGATGATAATTAGCCAGTTTATTTCTGATTCCTAAACACAGTTGCAGTAGCAAGAAGGAGCATTTTCAGTTCACAGCCAACCTTAAAGGTTCCGTATTATGCTCATTTTCATGTTTAAACTTGTTTTCTAGCACATGCTTAAATGTTCAAAACACAGTATTTTTCTCATACAGTCTGTCTGAATATACCTGTATTCACCCTGTCTGAAACGCTCCACTTTAGCCCCTCCAAAAAGCCCAATCTGCTCTGATTGGTCAGCATTTCCATGTCTCTCACATCTGCGCTCTCTTTGTCTGCACCGTCATTGCAGCCGGGGAATGACTGTAACAGCAATGTAGCTGCACTTTCTACACACACATTTATATTATAGTTGTGACATCACAACGGGCCAACTTTGAACGCTGTGTTAACATACACCAATCGACAAAAGTAGCATATTATAACTTTAAGTCAGATTAACTAAAAACATTCCCGTGGATGTGCAAGGTCCTTAATACAAGTAAACTGAGTAAACTTTTACTGAGTAAAACAAATAAAAACTGAGTGGTGACAAAGAGCAACCAAACACCATAAAACAGTTCTCGCCTGTTTGTGAATTCAAGTGTTGTGATGCCAAATTATTGTTCTGTGAGTCCAAAAATCTAGCACACGTCTCTAAACTCTGCGCTTGTACAATGCACCTGCAGTCTGTAGTTACAAGTGGAGCACACCCGGTCAAACCAAGTGGTTGAAACAAGTGGACAAGTGTATTTTTCGTGGTAACAATTTGAGACACTCTTTAAGTCAACAATCTAACAACACTCACCAGTTTTTGTTTGAGGGTCCATTTTCCTTTTTGACTGAAAACGACTCAAATATATGATACACTATATGTAAGGTAGAGGTTTGAGATTACATGCAACCAGTGAGGAAAATGTATAAGATGAAGTTAATAATAAGGGCTTTCGGAAGCACATTGCTTTCATCTGGCTATGACACCCTTTGTTTATCATGCAAAGGGCATTGCATAACCTCCTAGATGTGTTACATTTACAAACTGGTGTTGTGACTTTAAATGGAGAAAGTAGGCAATCTCAAAACATTTTTTTTTAGACTTCTTTAAACCTTTAGAGTAACTGTACATATTTCTGTGTTCTTTATCTGCATGGAAGACAGCATCACAGTATAATGTTAGCTGTTTTTTTGTTACCAGTGCTCGAAGTGGGCCGGTACGCACCGGTACGCAGTACCAGCACTTCTACATTTTACTCTTAAGCGTACCTGCACTTTTTCTTGCGTACCGCTACTTCTCGCATGCAGCCGGTACGCTACCACTGACAGAGAAAGCGTCAGTGCCAGAGAGATGACCCTAATGTTACATAAACTACACTACCCAGAGGGCACTACGTGTTTACATTTTAGATCTTGACGAATCACGTAAAGGCAAGCAGTCCGCCCACCCAATCAGAAGTTCGCTTCTCCACGGACGCTAGTTTGAAAAAGCTGTCAGCGTGAGCCTGACCATAACACATTTTTCACTGCTGAAAACCTAGAAACTAAAAATAAGTGTCTAGTTTGTAAGTCGTTATGTTAGCCGCCTGGCTTCAGAAAGGTACTAAAAGAACGCGTGTGCCAGAGCCAGACACATCAACAGAGGTCCAAGTCCAACCACTAAACATCAGGAGGTAGCTTGTACGATTCATGAGCTTCAAGCTAGCGTTGATGTGAGCGCAACAGCTGGCGTTGAGGAGTCTGCCGCTACCATAGACAGTATATAAAAGGCCACTACCAACCTTAACGTCACACCGACGTCAACAGTAACGTGAGTAACGAAACACACGGATGGCCTGACTGTTGGTCAAATTATGTATTTTTGCTCCACAAACAGCTGGCTTGTTTTTAATGATAACAAACTGGGCTGCAAAACATGATGTAGCAGCATCCTGTCACTAGCTGCCCAGACAGAGACACACACGCACACTGAGAGAGACTGTTTTGCATCTGTTTGACCACCAAACTATTGTTAAAATGTATAGTTTTGATGAATGAATGAATTTTTTTTCTTAACATGGCTCCAACATATTAGCAAATATAAATCAGCTTATATGTGGAAAAAATAAACAATATTGATACAAGCCTATATGTAAATTAGTCGCTTAGGCCATCCATAGATAGTTAATAAGCATTCACTGTGCCACATGTATGTTTAAAATCAAAACATGATTTTTTGAATAGCTTACGCACTAAAGTTATGTAAACTTGTTTAAATAAATCCATACATTTATATAGTTAATAATGACAATAAATTGTTGTACCAGCAATATCTCCAAGTTTTGGTTTTCACTATAGAAATCTCAAATGTCATGATGATCTGCCAATGCAAGAGAGTACCGGCACCTTTTTTTCCCACTTCAAGCACTGTTTGTTACTCTGCTGTCATGGTTTTCTCTGAAGTTTTACATTGTTCAGTGGCAAATAGATACAGAACTCTTCTCACTTCTTTCCTGAAGGGGGAAACAGGCACTTCCTAATTGCTCCATAGCTGTTGTTTGCTTTCCATTGTTCTGTTTAACATCCCAGAATAAGTCAAACAAACCAATTTGGATAACAATTGCTTCAGAGGAGATGTGGCTTTAAATGAAAACCATCATGCATTTGCATAGTTGTTGGCCTAACCATTGTAAATCCATGCTTTGCAGGCAAAAGGTGTCAGGTGACTATGAAGCCCTGAATGAGCGCCTTAAAACTCTTCCAGATCAGCTGTCTTATGACATCATGGTGAGTGCTGACTTTATTAAAAATGCACAACAAGAAACACACACTCACACGACTTGTGCCGTGTAGGTTAGTTTTAAGATGAATGGCTGTTGCAAGTGGCCAGTTTACCATTTACAAGTTTCATGAGCTGGGATGATATTCTTAACTTTGCAGAAGTTTACCCCAAAATAGTTTTATTTCTTCTTTTCTCCTACTTTCACGTCCACTTTCTGCCAGCTGCTTTATTAACCGTTTCTCTTTCTCCATCCCCTGCGCTGTGAACAGGTGCCGTTTGGCCCCTTGGCCTTCATGCCCGGGAAGCTGGTGCACACAAACGAGGTCACAGCGTTGCTTGGCGACAACTGGTTCGCCAAGTGCTCTGCCAAGCAGGCGCAGAAAGTTGTCGATCACAGGATGAAATGTGAGTCTTGTTTTTCAAAAGACTGCTCTCTGTCCTCCAAAAGAGAGGAGTCATTGTTTAATTTGAATGTAACCGCTCGACACTGGCGTTCTTCATCCAGCAGAGGGTGTTGTTGCATCAAGCTTGTCTGAAGTGACAAACTTACTTTCAGCTGAGCCGTTATTTGCCATACCTTTTTGGAAGAAACGCTTGAGATGCTTGTAGAATTGAGTCTGTTTTAAGGATATGTTAAGTGGACTGTAAAGCTGCTTCTAACAACTGTACTGAAATCTTGGAGCACGCATGATTTTAGGCATACGCGGGGGTACTTGATTTCACATGTGGTTAAAGGGCTGCAAGCTGTAAGTCACATTCGCATCACTTATTTGCTGTGCTGCTCTTGCACTCATATTTGACATGCCGCTGTTGTCACTGCCTCTGTTGTAAATCTTTTCCTCTCCTGTGGTCAAATCAAGTCCTGTAAATGACTATTGTTTGATCGAGTGCAAGACGTTTTGGAAGAAAAGAGAGGCGTCGATTCTAACATGGGTTGTGTGTCTTTTCTCCGCTGCTCGTTCTAGGTCTGAAAATCTCATATCGAAGTTAAATGGGCCCAAGTAACGATTTATGATGTGAACATTATTAGAGTGTTTAGTGAAGCAGAAACATGCTGCCACAGCCCATCCGCAGCCGTCTGCCACCCACTCCCCCCCCCTCCTATCTCCTGACCCAGCACACCCCGCTATTACAGAGCTAAGTGCTGTAATACAAACATAGCTGGCTGAAATGTGTCAGACAGCGGCTGAGTTGTCAGGCCTTCTGTGTTTGACCTTTCCTCACTTCCAGTTGATGCACTGACTGGAGGGGCTCCCAATCGCCATGGAAACAGGGGCCCTCTGCTGCTATTAGTAAAAGGGCTTAATTGTTGTCTAGATTTAATGATCCGGAGTAGCATTGAGGGCAGAAGATATTATGAACTGTTTGTGTCATCATTTTTCAATTTCTTTCCCCCCAACTTGTTTAGGATTTTAACTCTTTAGCCACTGATTGCCATTGGTATATTAAATGTTCCATTTAAATCTCTGTTAGCCTGCAGCCAGTTTCTGCACATTGGCTTTTGTCAGTCTGCTTCAAACTCTCTGAGTGCACATTTTGACGATAGTGTACTGTACCTGTTTTCTGCAGACGTGAAGCATGAACTTGATGATCTGTCAAAGACGATGAAAAACTTTGAAGCCAGAGTTGGGCTCGCGAAGGATTTGGAAACCATCTCATCCGTATGTTGCATTATTACAAGTCGTCTCCCAGATGAGATTTTGCATAAGACAAAGATGGGGACAGATGTATTGATTTTGCTTCCTTTTTAGAGTAAAGGGGACTACGTTGACATCAGAGAACACACCGGAAACAATGACGCTGCTGTCACAAAAGGTATCTTCGTCAGCCTTTCTTCTGTCTTCATTTGACTTCTTTTTATTTATTTATTTCTTTTTTTACTAATCAAAGAAAGCTTAATTTTACACCAAACTCAGATTGAGATTTAGGCTGAGAAAAGTATTTCAGGAATTTCTTATCCGTCTTGCCTGCTATTAACAGGAAAGCAAAGAATAGCTCGCAAACCAAATTCTATGCCCAAGATGGATGCCGTGTTGGAGCTAAAAGAGGAGAATGAAGGAGAGAGCGGAGACGGAGGGAGCAGAAACGGCACCTTGACTGAGGAGGAGTTGTGGGCTAGATTGGATGAACTCGAGAAACTGGAGGAGCTACAAGATGAGCAGGACAGGTAGATGAACACACTCGGGGTGTTTTCTTGGTAGCCGTAATAGTTGCACGTTTTCTAACCTCGGGCAAAATGAAACCGTCTCTTGGAAATGTTTCTTCTCCAGATTATCTGATAATGCAGACATGAATGGTGAGGACACGTCATCCATTTCCTCAGAAGAGGAGAAGGAGGGAGATGCTGCACCCCCGGAAAATGGACTGAGTCTGAAGCCCAGCTGGACCTCCCGGCCTCACAGTGAAGCGCCGGCGAGCGCAGACAGGAAAGCGGAAGAAGACGACGACGACGACGACGAGGAAGAGCAAGAGGAAGGCAGCTGTTTGCCTACCATCTTTTTCTCTCACACAATCGAACCCAAGAAGGTAGGAGCGATACATCACTTTGAATATTTTACAGATTAGTTGTTAAAGATATTGTTTCTTCTTTTCTTTCTGTTCTGCAGTTTAATTCTGCCTTGGCGACTGTCTCTTCACCCTGTCTCTGTCTTCTGCTTCAGGTGAGGATAAACACAGGAAAAAACACCATGTTCAAGTTCAGTGAAAGGAAAGAGCAGAAGGAACACTCGAAGAAGAAAAAGAAAAACGGCCACAACAACGGACACTCGCATCACGAACTTCACAAGATCACAACACCAGTGGACATTTACAGGTAAAAACAAACACCAAATTCAGACATATCCCAGTTTAAAAAAAAAAAAAACTGATTTCAGTTATGAGGTCTGTTTGATGAGGTTCCTCTCCTCTGATTGGTGAAACTGGTCTGCTGTCTGCGTCAGGTTGTTTGTGGATGTGAAGAACGGGGAGCCCGTCCCCAGGAAGTCCATCCTGAAGTCTCGTAGCCGAGAGAACAGCGTGTGCAGCGACACCAGCGAGAGCAGCGCCGCAGACTTCGAGGAGCGCCGGGTGATTGGACGCAGCTTCAGCCACGACGAGGCGACGCACAGCGACACCAGTGATGGCGTTACGGAGGAGGACAGTCCCACGGCGGTCCCACTGCACCCCGCCAGCCGATTTGAGGTAGGCGACACATGGTTGTCTTTTAGTTTGACTTCTTAATGCCTTTTTTTGTTGTTGTCTGAACAGATCTCAGTCAAGTTTCTTCGTACAGTCTTTAATCTCAGTTACAGTGTGAAGGAATCTGCAATATTCCTATATTATGAAACAGTTTACAAAGATTGCACCTTTGAGCCACAGATCCCTTACTGAGAACATAACAAAACTCCCACAGAAGCCTCTGCGGCTGCGTGGCGTTTTCTGTGTCTCTGCACACCAGAAACGTGTCTGACGCGGCGCTGCTGCTGCTAGCCTTGTCTGTACACATGTATGTTTCCCATTGATGAAATGAAATAACAGCCTGTTCTTCAACTTTATTTTGTCAATATTTTTGTGTTTGTACATTTGTTTGCACATATTTTGATATATATATATTAATATATATATATATTTTATATTTCAATTCTCTTTCCTGAGATAATAAAGTACATGTTATTGTTTTATCAGAATCCAATTGAAATACAATTTTAAAAAGGAGTTCAACAGATTTAGCTAAATTGTTAAAATGTTAAAAGCATAGGCCATCCTGCAGTCCAGCATCCCTCTTTCTTTCCCTGATTAAAAAGCTGTAGGTGACGTATTTCCAGGGAGGGCTATCTCGGGACATAGGAGTTGTGGAAATGTACTGCACTGCAGTAGTAGGCTATACTTCATGTTAAACATAAATATATACTGATTTGATTACAGCAAAGACAATGTCGGCAGTATTGACGGCAAAATAGGCTACAGAATATATGTTCTGTATTGACAGGTGCAATGTTTGAAAATCTTTTTTTTTATTGTTGAAATGTTTTTAATTACATTTATATCTGCATTTATGTCAAAACCTAGAGACTTTCAGACATCAAAATGTCATTCATTAAATGTATTTGTGTCAAAATGACATATAAACATCTTTTCGTATTCTATTTTGCCTGTCAACGCTTCCAACACGCTTGCATGTCACATGAAAAATGGGCGTCGGTCCGATGTGTACATGTACACTCACCTAAAGGATTGTTAGGAACACCATACTAATACCGTGTTTGTCCCTATCCTATCAATATGGGCCAACATTTCTAAAGAATGCTTCCAGCACCTCGTTGAATCAATGACACAAAGAATTAAGGCAGTTCTGAAGGCGAAAGGGATCCCCCACGCCATCACACCACCACCACCACCACCACCCCCAGCCTGCCCAGTGGTAACAAGGCATGACGGATCCATGTTCTCATTCTGTTAAACGCCAAATTCTGACTCTACCATCACGAATGTTTCAACAGAAATCGAGACTCATCAGACCAGGCAACATTTTTCCAGTCTTCAACTGTCCAATTTTGGTGAGCTTGTGCAAATTGTAGCCTCATTTTCCTATTTTTAGTGGAGATGAGTGGTACCCGGTGGGGTCTTCTGCTGGTGTAGCCCACCCGCCTCAAGGTTGCGAGTGTTGTGGCTTCACAAATGCTTTAATGCATACCTCTGTTGTAACGAGTGGTTATTTGAGTCAAAGTTCATCTTCTATGAGCTTGAATCACTCGGCCCATTCTCCTCTGACCTCTAGCATCAACAAGGCATTTTCACCCCCAGGACTGCAGCATACTTTTCCTTTTTCAGACCATTCTTTGTTAACCCTAGAAATGGTTGTGCGTGAAAATCCCAGTAACTGAGCAGATTGTGAAATACTCAGACCAGCCCGTCTGGCACCAACAACCATGCCACGGTCAAAGTTGCTTAGATCACCTTTCTTTCCCATTCTGACATTCAGTTTGGAGTTCAGGAGATAGTCTAGACCTGGACCACACCCCTAAATGCATTGAAGCAGCCGCCATGTGATTGGTTGATTAGATCATGCATTAACGAGAAATTGAACAGGTGTTCCTAATAATCCTTTAGGTGAGTGTATATGTCATGAGCGTGTGTGTGTGTGTGTGTGTGTGTGTGTGTGTGTGTGTGTGTGTGTGTGTGTGTGTGTGTGTGTGTGTGTGTGTGTATTTCTGACTTGTTTTGTAATGTGTGTAATAACTAACAACACAGTGAAAAATGTTTAATTTCCTCTTGCAGGAGGAAATAAAGTATGTCTTAATCTTAATCTAAACCATGAGTCAAGTCATACCACATCAGCGGCGGTTTCTTACTGCGATTTCTCTCGTCCAGGCCTTTTCCGGTACAGTGGTAGAAAAGGACCCGATGCCTTCAGCTGTCCCCCATCTGACCATCGTTCCACCAGCTCTGCCGACCATACTGGAGAGGAAACAGGAGGAGGTGGCGCCTGACGTCATCCCGCCCCAGCAAGCCCCGAAAAGGGTGTCCAAGTTTAAAGCTGCCAGGTTGCAGCAGGTGTGACTGTTAACGAGTAAATATCCATATTTCACAATAACTTTTTGATAGTTTTTGCCTGTTTCTTTTCTACAACTGAACTGCACAAACCACCCTCCTCTTTCTTTCACGAGGCTTTCCCTTCTGTCCATACAGGATTTCGTTCATTGAGTGTGACCTTTCATTGAGAAAAAGTACAGTAGCAACTCCTTGTGTAACAATCTGCTTTTTAACAAGCTCCAAACACTAGTAAATGCAGTCTCTTTTGATATCCACTCCTACAGTATAAATGACACTTAACAATTGTGTCTGTCTTTCTGTGGGGCTTTTTTTAAACAGACTGCTTTCTGTCATATGTTTACCTGTCTCCTGCTTTTCTGTTGATCAGTGTTTTTGCCAGCTTAGGTAAGACTCTAGGCTGCACTTAGAATCAGTCGCCTTGTTTTGTTTCTTTTTCCAAGTCATGATTAATAAACAGAATCAGGTGTCTGCTAGCTCTCATATTACCTTCACTCGACCTGCCTAATGAATGTATGTATTCCTTTGTGACGAGCTTTATGTAAAGACAAAAAAAGACTATTGATGGAAACTAAAAGGAAAATAAACGATTTTGGCTACAAGTCTTGTTTCCTATTTCTTCCTTGAAAGAAAATATCTTGTTCTTCCTCTATGTCATTATGTTCTGCTGACAGTGTTCTGCTAACAGGCCTTTATTCCGTATCTGAATCTCAGTTTGGAAAGATATTCTCAAATAGTTTCTCACACGCATAGTAAAGGTATGATAGTATGATAGTAACACGTTTGCTCCTGATATCTAGTGCAAATTGTGTTGGTCTTTAAACAGCTATTACCAGACACTGACTGAGCTTATATGGTCTCCTATGAATTATTGTTACTCTTTGTAAATTTCCCATTGTGCATTAAAATTTGACGAGCTAAGGAAAGCACCCTCCCCACGCTATATTGCAGCCAATTGCAGCCAAACTTTGTAAGCGAGCAATAACATTTCATCAAAGCTGTATCGCAAACAGAGCACAGAATGCATGTTCCAGTTATCAAAAGTACAATATAAGTGCAGCCTTAATAAGAAAGAGGGAGTTTCCAAGCCAACCACTCTGACAACATATCAAGTTCTGCCCGAAAATAGAATGTAACCGCTGAGGAACAGAAGAAAGTCTGATTTAGAGTCACATTCAAGTCATGTTCATGGTTGCCGTCAGTGATCTTAGGAAAAGCATAGAGTGTAAAACCGCTGTATGATTTGACATGGATGACGGGATGTATTCAGATCCAGTACCAGTACAACTATACATAAATATTCCATTCAGTAAAAGTACATGGGTATGGGTGACTGGGTAGCTCACCTGGTAGAGCGCGCACCCATATGCTGAGTGGCTGACTCCGACCTGCGGCCCTTTGCTGCATGTCATTACCCCTCTCTCTCTCTCTCTCTCCCCTTTAATGTCTTCAGCTGTCCTATAAATAAAGGCCTGAAATGCCCAAAACATAATCTTAAAAAAAAAAAGGTACATGAGAATTTACAGCAAAATGTACTTCAGAAGTAAAAAGAAAGGTGTGGCGATATACAGTACTGTGCAAAAGGCATAGGCAGGTGTGAAAAAATGCTGTAAACTAAGATATAACTAATGATTGTTTATTTTTATCAATTTACAAAATGCAAAGTGAGCGAACAAAAGAAAAATCTCCATCACATCAATATGTGGTGCTACTACCCTTTACCTTCAAACCAGCTTCAATTCTTATAGTTACACTGTAAAAAAAAGTCAGGGATTTTGTAGGATTGTAGTCAGGTGCTAAAACTCATCGATGTCACATGTAGGTTGAAACACAGTCATTAACTGAAACAGAAACAGCTGTGTAGGAGGCTTAAAACTTTTGCACAGTACTGTATGTATATATATACCCGCCAAATGCTGGTAAAATATGCAAGCGGCTGGTAGATTTGCTTCACTCACCAGCCAAAAAGACGGTGGCTGGTAAAATTTGAACATTCACTAGTGGCTGGTGGGTAACCAAGTTAATTATATATATAATATATATAATTATATTACATATATATTGTACTCAGTTTTAACATATACATCATGTATGAGTAGCATTTGACTAGTTTTAGTGATTCCCATCCAAGGGTAAGGCCCCTCCACAAGAATGGTCACAAGATGAATCTGAGGCACCGTGAGATGATTAATAGTGAAGGAAAGAAAAAAAAAATCTAATCTAATCTTTGCCTTTTTGTTATTTAAAAAAAAAAAACTCTACACAGTTAAATAAAACCACGTGAGAAGTGGGGAAATGTTTCTTTGGTGGAACTGCTACAGACTCAAAGACATCTGAAACATAACATAACAAGGTTGGAAAGCACCATTTTAACTTTAACAGTGCTGTATTTTAAAAACTTATCATGTATATTTTTCTTATACAATTCTAATCTGAAAAGTAACTATAGCTGTCAAAAATGTAGTGGAGTAAAAAGTAGAAAGCAACAGAAATAGAAATAGTACAATATAGTAAAGCACAAGTACCTTCAAATTGTATTTTACTTGTATAAAAGTACTTGTTGATTGTTGTTTATGACTTTGAGGTTATATGACATTACTGGTATTGGTATTCTTATGTAGATTTCTTTAAATCTACACACATTAAACACTAATTCATTATTGTGGGAAGTTTTTTTTTATTCCCTCATAGATGACTTGGGTGTTTTTTTATTTTCACATGTACAGTATATAGCCAAACTAATCATTCATTGTTCCCTGCCGCTGACGGTTTGGTTTGTTCAGTGTATGTTTGGAGTTTAGGAGATTAATAAGTTTTAAACCAGGGGATTTTTTTTTCTTCTTTAGTGAACTTAAAAATCACTCTGGACTGAGCTGTGTTGTTTGATGTAATTTTTGGGGCAACTCATACACACCACTGTACTTCATCTCCCCCACAAGCAGCTTTAATTAAAGCTGTGGCTTGTGAGTTGAAAGGCTATCACTCCCCTTTTAGTTAACTGGTGGGAATGCAGGTCTCTGATAAGAAGCTTTGAAGCAGGTCCTGAGGTGACTCTACCCCCCTCCACTTCATCAGGATTATTTCTCCAATATGAAAATCCAGGTAGCATGAGACAGATTAGGCAACGCTTAACATACTAGATTTGTATTGGTAAGACACGGATCAATGGTTTAATGTAGGTTAAGCTGTGAAGGTATACTGTATGCTGGAACATAGTGGAACTACATTACAAATAAATCTAGCATACAAACTATGTAATGGGCTGGAACACACACACACACACACAAGATCTACATTTTAGGGATTAAGAGGGATTTTAAGAGTTGTGTGATGAAGGATTCAAGCAGGTTTTGTTGTCCAGACAGGTGCTCGGGCCTGAGAGAGGGGGGGGGGGGGGGGGGGGGGGGAGAGTTGCACTTAGCTCCAAATGTCAGAGGAATGGATTAAGCCAGCATATCTGCTTCGCTGCTATTTGAACGTACGATATTAAAGATCCAGCCACAAAGTGTCTCATAATTACATCGTTGGCCTATAAGAGGAACTGGTGGAAATCCCAGGAGAGAAACAAATGTTCAGGTCATCCACGATGATGCTGTTTCCATCCTCAGATTCCCCTCAATGTCTTTCAGTTCATCTAAAAACCATTCAAAATATCACTTTGATTTTTGTCCATGGTCCTTCTTAGGTTTAGTGTGTCTTTGGAATAATGAAAACTCAACAGTTATCAAGACATCACTCTGATGTTTTTGTAAATAATTAACTATTCGTTTTAAGTAGATTTTCAAGCAAACATGTCAAAAAAATGGTCTGGTTTCAGCTTCTTTAAATGTGAGGATGTGCTGCCAATCTGAAGACATCGCCTTGAGCTCTGGAATGTGTGATGGGCTTTTTTTTCACAATTTTCTGATGTTTTATGGAGGAAACAATTCATTGATTAATTGAGGAAATCGTGAAATCAGTGGTGTTGTCTACGTGATACGCAGGTAAGAAAGCTCCAGGATTTCCATATACCCACTTGAAAATGCCCATTGACACGCAACAACATACTTTCTATTATATTTTTGATGTAATTTGAATTGTCATCTGTGTTTTTTTTCTTCGCATAGGCTAAATAAAGGTATTTCCACCGTACATTGGTGGATAAAAGTGTGTCGGAATGCAGGAAATGAAGTCTTTGACGCTCAAAATAACCCTGGGGGAGGACACTCAGACCCCCCACTATGATATGCCCCCCCTCCCCCAAAGGCAGATTCTGGCCCATATATAGACCAATATATTTATATACAGTACAGTATGACCACTACAGTACATTAGACTACACCACTGCATGAAATAATAATTGGTTGCTATTTTAATCATTATTGTGACTACTTTTCAAAATAGCTGGACTGCTTACAAACCTGTAGAAGCCTATAGGTGCTTTGAATTCCAATACAAGAAAAACAAGAAGAATTTATGTAAACTACAGCAAATCAAACCGCAGCATCAAAATCAAGGACCCGGCTGCTGTGTTGTCCTTGTCTGTTTGTTTTAGCTTTATTTCTGAATGTCTTCTGTGATGTATTCTGTGAGGAATATGTTTGGAATGCATTCACTTATTCAGAGTTAGAAAACTCTTCCTCACTTTGGAAGAGAATCCACTGTGAAGGTTAGCAGGATGCTAGAAATGTGATAGATGTTACAAGCATCCAATTAAGCTTTCTTAATAGAGCCATTTACCAACTAAAATGCTGAATCACTGAGGTCATCCTTTCTTCCTTTACACAGTATGCCAACAAACAGTTTGGGTACATAAAGCAAGATGCTGCATAATACATAACACACAGGATCAGCCTGTGTAAAGAAAATCTGCATATTTATGTATATAAAAAGAACAAAATCATGCCATCATTACATGCGAATCCATCATGCTTTCACAGAAGTTTTCACAGACTATAAAAGTACTACTCTTGCAGGTAATCACCGTAACAAATTTGACATGCGTAATACCACGTGATACCTTCAAATGCATGCGTCTCAGTAAAAGGATGGATAAAAAAAAAAAAAAAAAAAAAAAAAAAGGATTGATGAGGTTCTGCGTCCTGGAGACAGCACATTTTACGCACGGTGCCACTGTGTTACACTTACACACCAGCGGCCAGATGAGGGAGACATACGGCTTCGGGACATGTCGAAGTATCCCGAGTAAAAAAATTTTTGATAAGATTTCATTACCTCTTTCTTCAACTGGAAATACTACAGAGCAGAGCGCACTGCTGACGTCGTCTGGCGAGAGCGTTTATAGATTGTTTTTTGTTGTTGTTGTTTTTTAGAGGGAGGAAGCGTCAGTTCAATGGGGGAGATCTGGGTCCGACTATGTGCTGGGCGTTTATGATAAAGCGTGTGAAGCGTACAGTCCGTCAGTCAGTCAGCAGTCAGTCATTCAGTTCACCATCACTCTCCGCTGAACTCCAGCTGTCACCTCGAGTCCTCCGCGCCTCCTCGCTTCGGCCAGGTAAGGAGACATCACCGATTCACATTTACTCAGGGCATTTGTGAAAAAGTGAGTTTAAGTTTCTGACGTGTCGGATTCTGATAGACACGCGTTCCCCAGAGCTTTTTTTGTTTTGGGAGGGGGGGGGGTGAAAAAGTAAGTCATGGCGAAGGCTAAATCGGCGGCTATGGAATTCAATTCGATACGTTACCGGAAAAAAACAAACTGAAGAAAAATGCAGAAATCAGCTGCTGTGTGTGTTTCCTGGGTGTTCCTTTGTAGGTTACATAGCCTGTGTTGTGTGTACAGTAGACCGTGAGCCATATAATGTTTTTTTAATGCGACCTTTTTTAATATCATATAAGTCATCATAACGTTTGTTTTTAATGTCAGATTAATATCTCATACAATTAAGAACTATATCCCAAAATTGAAAAAAACAAACAAAATAGGCTACCATACACGCCAGACCTCATACAAAATATGGGCCAATGAAGTTGTGTGAGACTGAGACTAATGATGCAAGGTGTCTGCGCACTGCAATGTACAGTTTCCCTAAAATTTATTATTTCACTATTCACAGGTTTTTAAAAGCAGCACCTTTTACAGTTGTACATTTTTTTTTAAGTAGCCATGCTTTAGATAATGTAACCTTTTTTTTTTTTTTACTGTCACCTGCACAAAGTAGCACCGCTACTTTCAAAGCCAGCCTCACCCTCTGCCCCCCTCCTTCCTCCTGTTTCCAAATGCTCTCCTTTGAAGCGATGATGCCCCATCTGTCATATGTGAGCAAAGAGAGACCATGCTCTGCTCTTCTCAATTACTGAATTCTCCTCATGCCAGCTCCGGTGGGACAGGAGGAGGAGCAGGTGGGTGGCAGTCAGTTCGATCAATCAACATGAAATATTCAGCTTTGAATATACACATCATTTACTGCTGCTGCTGCTGCTGTCCTTGTTAGAAACATCCCAAAAAGAGTTGGGGCGTTTGTCTGAAGCGTTTTGTAACTGGGACCATGTGTGCGCCGCCGTGACACAGTTCCGGATGAAAGATTGGGGCCTGTGTATGTTCCGATGACACCATATTTTTCTTTTTTTTTCTTTTTTAAACTGCAGCCTGTATGGAGGCTGGAGGGATATATCTGAAATTATTATCATCATAACTGAGAGGAAATTAGAGAGAGGGAGGGTGAGTGGATGAAACTGTATTAAATGTAGTGCCACAGCCGCTTTCTCATTATGCTGAAGTAAATTCATACAGCTTACATGACAAAGCTCTGCTTGGCAACTTTCTCCCCTGATAGAGGCACTTGTTTGAACATGAGGCTCATGATTTGAATATCTCTAATCCATGCTGAAATCAACAGGCCAGATGAACTTTTTGGCACCGTCTTACCAACCACATTGAGAAGGATTTCCTCCCCCCACAAATGCCTAAGCTAACCTAGACTTAGGCTTAACATCCCTTGAAGGGAGGGGGGGGGGGGGGGGGGGGGGGGACAAAAGTTATTTGCTTTGTCGCAGAAGTCCTGTAACTTTGAAATCTTATCAGAGAAAAATCGGAACCTTTTCAATCATTGCAAACTCTTCAGGAAACTTTTAATCTCCTAAGTGTCTGCCTTGTGATAATAATATCTCTGTGATGTTGCCTCATGAAATTTGCCCGAATGCCATGGCCCTAAGTATTTGAGCTATGAGGCAATACAGTGAAAAGCATAGCCCCCTCATATGAGAACACAACAGTGAATAATTAATAACCTTGCTCCCAATTCCAGGAAAACAATAGCATATTGTAGGAACACTGCACTAATTTAACTAGAGGAGAAGAAGAAAAAAAAAACAGTCGACAACTTCGACAAAATGTGGACTGCATCGCCATTGTTATAAAGAATATCTGCATGAGTTGTAGTTGTAGTTATTGTATGTGGGTTTTTTTACACTTTTTATACCGCAGCGTTGCATGTGTATATGCTGTGTTGCATGCTGTATGATATTGTAGTGTAATGTTGTTTGCCTTGGAGATTAATCAGAACCCATTAAATACCCCTCTCTCACCTGCTGGCAGTATGTGAGGTGGAAGTGCACATGCAGGAAGCTATTTTCCACAGGCCTCCTCTCTTGGCTGTCAGCTCCCATTAAGGGGGAAGGTGTCATATCTGTAACACAGCTGAGTGCAGATGGCAGAGTGGAGGGGATGGCTCACCGATTTAAACAATGATTAATGAACAGAGATGGAAAACAAATTACATTGGACTATTGGAGGCAGGGAATTGTTTTTATGAAAATGTTAATTGTGTCTGCCAGGCTGATACCAGGAGTGGTGGGGGGAAGGGTGGAGTGAGGGCAAGGCAGGGGGGCGACCAAGGGGCTACTGATAGGACGTCTACTACTCCCCTGGCTCAGATTATCGGCATATCTCAGCATGCAATGTTTAATACCTTACCTTGGCTTTAAGACCTCTAATGTGCCATAACTTTCAAGGTTTGGCTTTTTATGATGAACCCCGTGAAGAATTGTCGCCCACCACTGCACCAATTAGCGTTATCTTTAATAATAAGTGGTTGTAAGTGACGAAAGAAGGCGCCCTGTTCTAGTTGTAATTATTGCAGGCGGGTGCAGCTGCACTACTTAGGGAGATGATGATAATTATTTTTCTTCTTTTTTTTTCCATTGCGGGTTGATTATTTAAGAGCATCATACACTCATCAGAGTAATCAGGAGAGAGTGATTAGTGAAAATCCACGAGGCTAACAGCTGCCACATTAAACACTTGCCTCTGTTGCCAACACACGGAGCCAGAGCCCTTCCACAGGACAGAGACGAAACCAAAGCACTTCACCTTCAACTCCACGACCACATGTGTTTGTTAGAAAGTCAAGGCTCAGGGCACACAGAGAATTAGAGTAAACAGAGCGCCCCATGAAAAGGCGTGCTGTTGTGCACCAAGGTCAATCTTCAATGCTTCAATTCACAAGTAGAGGAGTGCGCTGAGGGGGGAGTACAAGTTTGATATGGCATTTTTGGAAGTGTGGGAAATAGAGATCGGTACTGCGCAGTGACTTTGGCCTCCTCCTGAATTGGGTCCTATTGTATTAAAATGAGTGAATGCTCTGGAAAACGAGGGCTGTTTGATAAGACCCGATCTGATACACAATCCCTCTCCAAAAAGAAACGTCTCAATTAGAGACGTGTGCCACGGCCATGTCCGGTGTTCATGCTGCGCTGCTTGCCACTGTGTAAGGCCTGCTAAACTAAAGGCTAATTCTCTTAGCCCAGATGTTGCCTGAGCACAGTCCTGGGATCCCACTGGGTTGATGAGCTCAATCAGTGAAATGATGAAAAGATGATTTTGTCCCTGTAATTACAGTGTGTAAACTACTTAGCTAGGATTGCAAAGGAAGTCATTTTCTAATTACGCTGGTACCCCGTTGTCTAATGGTGGATATTTTGTTGTTTTAGAGAGCACGGGAAAGAGAGAGAGAGGGATCAAGAGGAAGAATATGTGTGAGAAAAAGAGAGAGAGAGAAAGAGAGAGAGAGAGAAAAAGGGAGGAACTTCACGAGTGGTCTGTGCTCTTCTGCTGCAGCTGAAAAAAAGACCATCATAAGGGCAAGATGGCTGCCAAATGAGAGTTCATTGAATTATCAGCCCAGTTAATGTGCCTTGGATTATGCTCTTTGTTTGTCAGTTTTTTTTCTCCTGTAGATGCCATAGCTTAATGAGATACTGTAAGTGGCATTACCAGACTCCTGCTGTGATTTTGTGATGACTCGTTTAATGACTTTTGTTTTAGTGCCTCCAAGTGCTTTCGCAACTGAAAGTAGACACATCTAGTATTTCCTCCATGTCTGCCATCTCTTTGCAGTTTTGCCAATATTGAGCAATGTAAAAGACGATGTAAAAGCAAAATTATCCTGTCTCTTTAAATGATATAGTGACAACAGTTTGCATGGGAAGCCTTTTTTGGGGGTGGGGTGGGGGGGGTTAGGAGTTGTACTTTTTAAGAAAGAAAAACATGTCATTCTTTGAGATCTGTGTGAGTTCTGTTGGAGCTGGCTGCCATCCTGCAGGGCCCAACCATCTGATGCAGCCTGCACCATGTGGATAGGCTTCTCTTGTGCAAGGCATCCCCTACGCACCCCACACTGTTAACACACTCCATCATACGCCAAAGCTTTGTTTGTGTCCAAAAAGAACAGGTGGTCTGTGCAAACAAGAGCAACTGTTTACACATTAGTGATTTAAAATACATTCTATATGCATGTGTCTGGGTGTGTGTGTGCATGTGTGTACGTGTGTGTGTGTGTGTGTGTGTGTGTGTGTGTGTGTGTGTGTGTGTGTGTGTGTGTGTGTGTGTGTGTGTGCATGTGTGTACGTGTGTGTGTGTGTGTGTGTGTGTGTGAGAGAGAGAGAGAGAGAGAGATGGCATGTGAGAGTGGTTGTCTATGCATGTGCATGAGGAGGACGAGTTTAGGAGACAGTGTTTATATTTCCTTGCGCTGTGCTGTGTTAGTGCCATTGAAAGCATCAGAGGAAGCTCATGAATGCAAAGGTTATATATGGCTGGCACACACACACACACACACACACACACACACACACACACACACACACACACACACACACGTAATGAGGTTATGATACAGAAAATGTAAGTAAACTGTCATTTTCAGATCTTTGTCACATGCATAAATGTGATGTGTGAACAGTTTGTCATATGAAAGCCTAATAGTAAATTAGAAGCAGGGTTTTCCACCAACTCATACAGGTACACACAGCTGGTCACCACTAAGCAGACCTGCTGTTGTCAGTCTGACTTTCTATACCCTGTAGCATTTAGTATGTTGCCAGAGGAACTTATTTTCCCTCTGTTGCATTCATAGCCACTATTCTGCATTAGTGAATGAGACAAACAAAATTAACCGAAAACCTCCTTCACTGAACATATGAAATAGCTGACTCCCAAATAACATCACATCATCGCTGCACCACATGCACGCCAGATTTATTTTCACAGGGCACAAGCCAGATTTTTGATAGTTGTAAAAGGAGTGGCATAGATTTACCGCATCCACAACAAATGTGTATGTATTCCTTTATGAGTTCTTTAGCTATTACTCACAAGGAGCTACTTTGTCAGTGCTGTGTGTGCTCTTTCTGTGCTCTGTACTCCCGCAGTAATGAATGGTGCTGGTTAGACTATTCTGTCTCCGTCAGGCTTTTGGGGGGGGCCTACAGAGAAGCTCCTATAGGGTTTCATTAATCTGGCTGTCAGAAAGTATATGGGTGCTATCTTTTGTACAGGTCACGGTGGGCAGCTGTGTTACCACTGCCCTCTTCCTTGTACTGGCTCTTCATCCCCTGACAGAGCAGTCCACAGGGTGGTTGGCTGGCTGATGTGTTGGGTGGGCACGTGGGTGAAGTGAGACACAGAGGGCATAATGCACAGCATGGGGCTTTTACTGTCTGCACATAAGCCTGCTCTGTAATAATGAATCAAACTGTTGTTATGTTGTATGCAAACTGGGACAGTCAGGGAATTCCAGGAATTTTGAAAGTCATGATCTCTTGTTATATGATGTGGAAGTAGGCAGAAACACATTACAGATATGTATAGCATCACACTCTATCATTCGCCAGTGTATATGAGGTGTAGATATATGTGGATCATTAGATGCGTATTTCATGAGAATATCATCACATATCACTTAATCTGTAATTGTGTGAATGAATGATAGTCATGCACACAGCGATGTATGAAGAGAGAAATCAGAATAACTACTAGTTAAATAACCCACCTTTCCTTCTTAGCCAGCAGACTCTCTAAATTAGCAAACAACCATTCCAATTTTTGATCATCTGAACATCTGAGTATTTTGGGATTTTGTTGACTCATTTTATGGAAAATGTATACTCTTAAAACATCATAGTCCATACAAAACAAAATGAAAAAATATATATTTTTAAGTATGTGTTATCAGCCATGTTGCCCATCAGATTAGGGGTAGGGTTCTTATCAGATATGTAGTTCATATTATCACACTGCCTGCAAGTTTTTCCACTGCTACTCTCTTATAGATAATCTTTATTTTAGGTTACATTAAGCCAGGTTACTGTAACTGTTGGTTGCAGGCTTATGTAGCAGTTCTGTGGTGCATTCAATATAGCTTTCAGCTCAACCATCCACATAAATTATTAATGCTTTTTAACTGCTGTTAAAAAGAAATATGAAATATGCTCTTCTGATCAATAAATTTCATTCCAGTGTCACCTCTCTATGGATTTACAATATTGTCCATCCATCCTAGCTGACAATATGCTGCAACTATAAAGTAAAAAGATTACACTTCTACCCTCCTGTAGATTAAATACAAAAACACAGAATCCTTAGTCTGACTGAAGTAAAAAACAAACTGTAATGATGTTTGATATGGTCACATCCGAAATCATCCAGAATGCATCGCTAGGATTGCTGGTTTAATTGTGTATGTGTTACATTCTTTTTTGCTTTTTCTTTTATTGGCTGTGCTAAATCACACCTGCTCCATGTGCGCGGCCACACCTAAGAGGCGCTACTGTGACACGATGCTTAATAACAATCAAGCACTCTCTCAATCTGCACCAGAAAGATCCTAATCCACTCTGACAGAGAAACACCTGATGGCCCTGCATACTGCTCCAACAATTCCTACTAGTACACACACACGCACCACACACACACACACACACACACACACACACACACACACACACACACACACACACACACACGTTGAAGGTTTTATGCCTTCTTCTTCTTATGCTTAGTTAATCAGAGGAATACCACCTTATGTATGAACTGGATCTAGTGTATGCTAATATCATTTTCTCACTTTCTTCCTGTCAGATATGATTAGGTCAGGTCTGTATCCTTACATTGATCTGGGTGCAGAGCAGACAGGTGGCTCACACCAGCCGTGGGTGCAGGAATGTCAGATCTTACTGTAATCTGTGTGGTTTTGTGTACAACATTTTTATGACTCACTGAGGTTGCTATTGACCATAGGCAACAGCAGCAGCAGGTGGCTCCGAGTCATTGTCAGAGATTTTATTTGGATGCCTTTACATTAAATCTAGTAGTTGTCTTGATTATGAATAAGATTGTGTGTAGCTTTGGCAACTGTCTTATTACTTGCCTTGCTCATGCTTTCAGCTAGCTAGCTAGCTGTGAAAGACAGGTAAGAAAGAGGACATGTGCATTGCTGAATAAAAGAAATGCACTCACATTTATGCAGCAGTCAAAGTTATTTGATGCTGCAGACGCATAGCCATTTAAAGTTCAGTTTGATCAATCATTATTGATTGGGCGCAGACTTCAAATTGGATACACTGTACAATATTACACATCCAAGGCTACAGTACAGTAATGACATTAATAGAGGCAAATGCGATAATACCTCAAATGACCGTAATCCGTGGAAGGTGTGTGTGTGTGTGTGTGTGTGGGTGTGGGTGTGTGTGTGTGTGGGGGGGCACTTTGTCCCCACCCCCCTGTTTTAGTAGTTTTGGTATGAGTGCTAAATAATACCAGTTTAAGAAAAATGAAGTGGATCAACTATATATAATAGAAATTACTCACTTTTTCATGTCAGATATGGTTAGGTCAGTACCATATGGCTACATTAATTTCTGATCTACAGCTCAGAGCAGACACGCTGCTCACACACACAAACTACTGCTGCCAGCCTGCCAGCTTTTTATCTGTGTGGTTTTGTGTACATCATTTTCATGACTGACTGAGGTTGCAGTCCAGGATGATGTAAGCCTGTGTTAATTCAGTGTGGACAGTGCGGGCTTTGTTCTGTGCCCTTTTGTACTGCACTAGAGCTGTGCAGAGCTCACTTATGTGACCTCTACCATTGTAGCACGATGTGAATTTCAAGCTTTGTTTTGCTGCTGCAGTTGAATAAAAAAAAAAAAAAAGGAAGCTGGGCAGGGGAGAAGTGAAGCATATTTTAGCTTTCCATTTGGATATTCTTCCTTCAACTTTAGTTTGCATTTTTGCATTATCAAGTTGTTTATTTTCCTTAGTACTCCCGTGACATAATTATCCTGGTAAAGGTTTTTATTCAAATATGCAATAGACCTGCTGAAAAAGCTTAACACTTCGCAAGCGCAGATCTGTGAAATGCAAAGGAAGGGCAATGAAAGCAGACAGTCTTTGATGTTTGTGCTGCCTTAGTATTGTGTGTCAGTACAAAATGAGATCAAGACAAAGATTTTCACCTTACCCTTTAGTAAAGATGAGATATTTGTTGAGGAAGCCTTTGTGGTTAGACTTAATCAGCATTTTCACGGTCTTCAACAATAATCTAAAACCACAGGTATACATTAACACAGGATGACGAGAGTCAGAACCTACTTTGCTCTATTTCCTGACCTATTTGTGGTGCATCACTGGCATTATATAGCAGCTGCAAAAGTAGAGATTTACACCCTTAATTGACAGTTGAGAGCCCCACTGACATTATACTGTACTCACCTGTTTGTGGGGTATCCGAGGGGGAAATGAATATTTGAATAATTTATTTGTTTTTGCAGAATTAGAATGCACTTAATGTTCCTTTTGTTTTCTCTTTAGGTCTGAGCTACAACAAACAAACACTTCATCCGAGCAGCATGAATCCACATCCTGTTTCAGCTGAATAAGTGGAAACTGTCAGCATACAGTTCACTGCTAACCTTCCGACCGTCCCACACAGACACCTCTGACCACCATACTGTAACATCAGCCAGTCCCTGAAAGGACAGCTTCATTACCCTGTCCACCCACCCAATTAGGAGCCAGATGGCGCTTCTGGCCAATCAAATCATGGATGCAAGGATTCTCAGCAGTATGAACGGGAGAACAGAGCTTTCCCAGTTCTTGAGAGTCACCAATCAAAGCATTGCCTCCCAGGTAAATTCCACCCAGGAACAGGACAGCCGCAAGAACAGGAAGTATCCCTGCCCGTTGTGTGGAAAGCGCTTCCGCTTCAACAGCATCCTTTCCCTTCACATGCGCACACACACTGGCGAGAAGCCATTCAAGTGCCCATACTGCGACCACAGGGCTGCACAGAAGGGCAACCTGAAGATACACCTCCGTACTCACAAGCAAGGCATTCTGGGTAAAGGCCGTGGGCGAATTAGGGAGGAGAATAGATTGCTTCATGAGCTTGAGGAAAGGGCCATACTAAGGGACAGGCAGACGCGAGCTGGTCATGTTAGCCAACAGCAAACATTGATTATAAACCAACTTCAAAAGCCCCAACTGTTACAGTCTGTCCCAACACAACCCCCATTCTTAACTAACTCTGGTGCTATAAAGAGCCAGCCACACGCATCCACATCCCCTAAGGTGACTCCCATCCCTGATGATCCCATCCAGCCCCAACTCATCGGCTTCCGCTGCTCATTCTGTAAGGGAAAGTTCAGGAAGCAGCAGGAGCTTGAGCGCCACATCAGGATCCTGCACAAACCCTATAAATGCACCTTGTGCGAGTTTGCTGCCTCACAGGAGGAGGAGCTGATCGGACACGTTGAGATGGCGCATATAACTGCTGATTCGGGCTTAGGGCAGAGGCCTGCAATGGGGACCGGTGACAAGAAGAAGCCCGCTGGCGAATTCCCCTGCGAGGTGTGCGGCCAGACCTTTAGCCAGGCCTGGTTCCTGAAGGGTCACATGAGGAAACACAAGGACTCCTTTGAGCACTGCTGTCAAATCTGTGGCCGTCGTTTCAAAGAACCCTGGTTTCTCAAGAACCACATGAAGGTCCACCTCAATAAGCTGGCTGCTAAGCGTAATCTCCCTGCTGAGCATGACACCTGCGTTAACATGAACAACCTATCACAAGACCACCAGAGCACCCTCTACTCGCAGTACATCACCCGCATTCACAACAGGTTCCTCATGGCTGAGAGAGCCGACCATCAAGATTACAACCAGATACTTGCCACAGCAGGCGTTGACATGAAAGTTAGGGAGATGTTAGGGAGAATGATTTCCTCAGGTCCAGGCGCTTTGACAGATGCAGATAGCTCCTCTTTGCTGGGTTTAAATCATCTCCACCCTCCACTGAGCTCCACTAGCATGGAATATCTGCAGAAGATCACGTCAAACAGAGATACACTCAGCAGCAGCAGCAGCAGCAGCTACCCAGGCTGGCAGATCATGACACCAGGGCTGCCTGTTGAACAGCAAATGTTCGATCCTAAAGACCTGCAGCAGTGCTCCTCCTACCTGACTGAGAGATGTCTACCTGTAGACGATGGGAAAGTGTGTCTCGGTGACCCAGACACTAAGGCCATCAGCAGACCCGGTAGCACAGGCAGCGTGAGTCATCCCGGGCCAGATATGGGGAGCTCCCACTCTGGCAGTGGCCTCGACCATCGACCACAATCTTCTTCCCCAGCTACAGGTAACTCAGTCAAGAAAAGCTCTTTCTATTTTAAGATCTTGTTAAAGAGTTTATTAAATGAATGATTTGACATGTTTCATCATATTTCAGTTCAGTTTACTTTACGTGAGAAGTACTACGCAGCCTGTGAGGACAGCTGCAGGATAATGCCTTAGTTGCTCTGGAGGGAGCTTTCCAAAGTTTGACAAAAATAACCCTGATGACGTCATCAGGGTCTAATAAATCACACTATTCAGCTGCATTATAGGAAAGGTAGTATATAGAGTTCGACCCATACTAGGAATTAAAAGTCAAATATATGGTCCTCTGCTGATTTGATTTTGAAGAATCTTTTTTTTTTTTAAACTTAATTTAAATTTTTACTTAATTTTGAATTGACAGTAGAAGAGCAGACTCGAAATGCAGGGAGAGAGTTAGGTCCCCGCCTGAATTTGAACCAGAGAGGTTTGCATAGTTTAATCTGTCTATGTCTGTCTCTTGCAAGTCCCCCAACTTTATGGAAGTAACATCCTGAGTCACCAGAGTGTCCCTTTAATATGTTGTCTGTTTTTTTGCAGGATTACATCTGAGAATTGATACGAGGCACGATGACAGACTTACAGACAGACCTTATTTCTGTGCACTAATTAAATCTGCTTAGAATATCAAAACAAAGGATCCAATTCCTGCATCTCGTAATCTTTTCTTTAAAAACAAAATATAAATATGAAGTAGCTAAGTGACAGCTGTTGCCGCATATTTATATTTCCCGCTTAGTGTAGGTGGACATCTAGCGCAGGGTCAGCTACACCACCACAGATATTACTGTCATCCACAAGGACTTTGTCTTCCTTTTAAAGATAATGGCATCATGTTGAATTGCAGGGATAATTAGTACCCTCTATTTTATATCCGTCACATCCCCACCCCTTGCCTACGGGGGCACAAGATGTTAATGCATGCCATCTGGTGTTTTTAATGATTTGATATATACCACCCAGTGATTTTTATGATTTGATCTACCACCTGGTATTTTTATTGATAGTCTTCTGTTCCACCTGGTGATTTGGATGATTTGGCTCTCTGGGTAAATGCCTTTCTTGTCATGGCATCCTGCTAACATGTTATCATGAGCCTGAATTACTGCTTTAACAGCGTTGTTAAGAGAAGAAAAATAAATCCAAACTTTTTGTTTCTTCATAGCTTATGGTTATTTTCCGTTGGAGTAGTGCTATGTTGTGTGCATCCAAGTCTGATGCGCTCTTGTGGGATTTGATCCAGCATCCTCTTAAAGGATGGCCGTATAGCAGAGATAAATGGATCAGGTTTAATCTCATTAGATGTTTTGTTTCCATATTGTACACACATACTGGTATCTGCATATTTACATGTAAATTCTCGCCGTTTATGGCCAAATCCCTCTCTGGTTGCTCTTTAAGAAATGTTCAGGCTCTGTTGTTTTTACTTTCCCTCTTCTCCCCTATCTCCAAGACCATACGGTGTCACTTCCAGAAACATTTATGATAGCTGGCTAGCTGAGGATTTGAGTGCACACAGTTCTGGGATGGCACATTCAGTATCAGACTCTAATTTCAGTCAATATTAAGCATGGAAACTAATTCATTGTAAAGGTCAGGCGTCATTGCTTTAGTCAATGATGGATCCGGCAGGCTCTCTCTCCCCCTCTCCTCCTCTCCTCTCTGTTCTTAGTCTTGTGTAATGGTAGACTCACTCTGGGGGCTTAGCACCGCATTGTTTAGCTCTGACAATATATCCCAGAGACCTCTGCAGCTGCTCCCTGCGCTCACAATGACAGATTAATTAACACAATCACACGCTGCTGGCCCTGGCTCAACACACAGGTCTGCTGCGGGACAGATAGGTAAATCCTACACATATGGAGAACACGCACCACTTGATGAGGGTTTAATAACAGGGATAAGTTTTTTCGGAGGTGGGGGGTTGTAACTGATCAAGTCTGTCTGTCTCGATGGTTGGACGTGGAGAAAGAGAGAGGGAGAGAGCGAGTGTTTTCTAATTCAGGAGAGCGGAGATGCTGAGGAAGAATTACCACTGCCAGATGTTCAGCTTGAGGAACATTGATTAGTCCAGAATTACTGGCTGCATTATTCATAGTCAGCCTATGGTGGTCATGAAGTTATTGATGTTCTCAATATGGATAGCAAATATAGTACAGTCATGGCTGTCAGGGTGAGAGACGGCTTCTTTGCTCGATACATCCAGATACAGTGCTGGATTTAGATGTTTAACTACAAATACCCAGCATCTTAAATTAGAACGCACTCTTTGATTTCAATAGAAGGCTTGTGTTACGAATTACTTCTCTCAATATCTCATCAGGACAGATTTGAAAATGCACTTTGACTTTAATTATAATCTGAGATTTAGACTCTTTTTAAAATGATAAACTAATGCAGGGTGCATGCTTCGGGCCTCTGACCTACATTGGGCCAGTTAGTTCCCTGCTCAGAATAAAAACATGCCTAACATACATAAAATGCTCTGACAGTTATTAATTAGTCCCATTCAATACTCTTAACCTCAAGGTCAGTGAGCAGACACCATGTAATGATGTCGTCTCCACATGTGTTTTGTCCCTTATTCCCTGCTTTTACACTTCTTTTACTGTACAGCCAAGAGAGCCTGAAATGATAAGCGTCTGTAAAACTGTGAATGGTAATATGAGCAGTGGTTTACCCAGAAACATAGATAAAGCAAGCGGCTGTACAGAGTATCACTTTTCATTGGGCTGTTCCAGTTACATCAGTCTATTCTTTGTGATTGCTGACAGTAAAAGCATCTTTTAACCAATCGGGTCCTTATCTAACTTATTTAGCTCTTATTCAGAGATCACAGTCAATCTGACTGGTTTGTCTAAACTGATTACCTGTTGGCTTTTCTGTCTCCCTCTCACTTCTGTCTTTTAATCCTCTTTTTAATTATTATTGCAGATATGAGGCTCAAATTAAGCTCAAAATGCTTGTTTCCCTAGCATGCAGATAAAAAGATTTACCCAGGGAGTTCTGAACACCTGCCTTGAAATATTGTTCCACCGTCTCCTGAATGCCATTTGGCTTAATTGACTTGGAAACGTCCCAAATGCGTCATTGACTATGTGGTCTAATTAATATTAATAATATATGCTATTATAAACATCAAAGAACATCTGGTGCCCCTGTTTTTCTCACCAGTCTTGTGTGTGACTCTCCCTCTCACTCTGTTTCATCTTAAACCAAACCAAGCCACCATGTATCTCTGCTTTGCATTTCAGGTGCTTGATTGCATATATAGAAAGAGCCAAAACCTCACTTTATATAGAGTTTGATATCTACAATATAACTGCCAAATGCCTATGTAAGCATATAGTATGTGAGCCTGTGATTGCATTGGCGGTGATGTTTGGTTGTAAATCTTAAAGCCTTTTTCTATATGAAATGAATCTCTCGTCCAAACCCAGCTGCGTGCTTTTTCCATAGACATGGCTCACTTGAGGCATTTATTTATTTATTTACCTTTTTCCTCCGCCTTGCACATCCAGTAAGGGCGGATAACTCATACGCATCACTTCATTAGATGCTCTGTGTTAGGTGAGAGAGGCTGGGGTTTGTAATGATGCAGTAATTGGAGTTTTGGTTGATAAATCTAAGCTCTAAAATTACTCCCCTCACATAATGTGAGCCTCGGCAGTGTAAGTAAATCTTAAACTGATTAAGTTAGCATGAACCAGGCAATCACAAAGATGGCACCCATCCAAAGGAAGAGGAAAAAAGGCAGAGTCTTCATTCTTTGTATTGTTTTACAGCTCTCATGTAGGCTGGCAAATGGGTTTAGGAAGGTCCACGCTGAAAGATGAAGTCAGATATATGTGTTTTCTGCATTCCGAGCTGGCCGGTAATGTCATCGTAATTTAACCCACAGAATAATTGAGATATATGGCGTGTCTGAATGAGTTCCATTAAGCTGTTTAGATTTTTTTTGTCTGTTACTGGAGGCAAGGGTGTGGCACTGTTAAAGTCTCTTTCCCGCTCTTGCACACCCACTCACGTCGCCATGCACATTCGATGTACGCAGACATTAAATCAGACACACTGTAGACACACACACACACACACACACACACACACACACACACACACACACACACACACACACACACACACACACACACACACACACACACACACACACACACACACACACACACACAGATATAGTATAACCCATATACAGTACATACAGAGGTGACTGCCTTCCGTTCAGGGGCACCAATTTGCCATTTCAGCAGTGATTTTTCAATTTCATTAGTTTCAGCTCTATTTAGGTTATATGTGGGTGTTATTTTATGGTTTTGTAGATTTGAAATAGTCAAAAACAGCCCTCCTTTGTACTACCCTTCACCTTACTAAGGTGGGTTTTCTATTAAAGTTGGAAACAAAGTAAGGTAGCAACTACAGATCATTAGATTTAGATTTACCTCAGAGAATTATCTCAGGGTTAGATCTTGAGGTGTATGAAATTGATATTTCTCTAGCGCGGATGAATCACTGTTATAACTCAGATATTAGTCTATTAAAGAAGAACAATAAGGCATCAATATGCATAGAATTAAATTAATGGTGGTGGGTTTATCTCCCTATCCCAGACGCATCCCTAAAAGACACAGTATAATGTATGACCTGACCTTCAAATGCCAGGAGAGTGTTGGGCAATAAACTGCCAATATTTGTGGCTTAATGGCGTCGGATGACTTTTACTGTAATTGGAATGGCAGCGAAACAGCTGGGCTGTTTGAAGACAGTGCAAAGCTGAGGTCTCAGACAATCACTAACTCAAAATGGTCACAGGGAGTGTGTTTAACCCTGGAGGGAGTTTCTGTGATAGCTATAATGATTAAACTGTAGGTAAACAGAGGGAAGAAGACATTTACATTACCTTTAATTAAAAGTTATGGTGAGCACGATCAAATCTTGTTTCCAGATGGATATTTTTCACTTGCTAAAAGGAGGAAAAATTACCCTTTGTCATTTTCCACAATAATACACTTTGTACTTTTTGAATTATGGTTCCAACACACCATTTTTCAAGTATGAAGCAAAAATAAACTCAGCTACAGTAAATGGTGCGGTTAATCAGAACTGCTCACATGTTGGACTTCGTTATTTCTGACTGGGAAACCCACTTACTGGTTTTGATGGAATGAGGTTCTTGTCTGCGACATCTGCCTTGTTCTAGTTGCTTTGAATTTGACTGTTTATTATTTCTGGAAGAATCTTGTTTGGTGTTAACATCTTTGGGTGTATTTATTGCACATGGTGGTGGCGTCCATACTGTAAAATGATGGATCACTGGAGCTGAAAGCTGATTACAAGCTTGATTTACTGCAGGGCAGCGCTTAAATCATTCAACTCAGCCTGGTGTGGGAGTGCAACATTTTTCATGTTTAGACGACAGTTGTCGGTACATACTTTTCTCTCAACAGAATGCTCAGTATGCCTCATATACACATAGTGTCCTAATTAGATTTGGGTTGTATTATGTCCCTGCTGTTATTGTCTGTGTTAGGTGAGAAAGTCTACAGGTGTCCACTCTCCAGTGACTACACCGCTGCACAGACTGCCTCCCTCGGCTTCCATCTGGATCGCTACCACTTCCCCCACTGGCAAACAAGCAGGGATCTTTCTTCTCCACTGCAGCCCACTAGCAGCAGCTCCAGCCCCAACCCCAACCCCAAGCTCAGACCTAGATCCAGGGAAGACTGGAGCCCAGCCCACTACCTTGGTCTGGATAGCCACAGTGATAACGCCCTGCTCATCAACAAGCAGTCAAGTGACAAAGATGCAGGTGTAGACGGCCCTCTATCTGCTCAAACCAGGAAGTCCCAGTATGAGCCTTTAGATTTGTCTGTCAGGCCAGAGTCCGTCATTTCTCATTCAGGCATGTCTCCTGCTGTACTGGTACAGATGTCTGGTGTTTTTAGTAATAGACTCTCCTCCTCCATTACCCGCCGGCTACAAAGTTACTCTAATACCGCAGCTGAGCTCGGTGTGAAACCTGCATATCAGTGTGACCTTTTGGTGCAGGGAACAAAAGAAGAGATAAACACACAGAATGCCAGCTCCACAGGTCACGACGGTGAAGGTGAATTTGAGAAATCCGAGCAAGGGAGGGAGGACGAAAATGATGATGCTGCCAAGTGGAAGATGCTGAAAAATAATATCCTGGAGCCAGAGGAGCTGGGAAAGGCGGATTTCCAGAGTCCTGGCGAGAAGAAGCACGACAAACCGGGAACTTGGGGCAGAGCTGTGGCTGAATGTCCCATCTCCTCTCTGGAGAACTTGGCCCCAGGACAGGCAGATCACCTCCAGCATCAGGGCGGCCTGCTCTCCTTCCTCAGATCCCAGGGGAACTTGAGCAGCGTACCTGCCAGCGCACACAAAGCCAGTCTGAACGATGGGGGGATCATGGAGAAAGATGTTGCATCAGGTGAGCATCTGCTTCTATATCATGTATGTCAAATGCAGCTGTCACTGTTATCAAGATGTAGCCAGGGCTGCCTTCAGATTTGAAAGTATCTATTGCCACCTAGTGGACAAAGACCGGCCCTTTTTTCCCATCTAGTTATCGCCTTTCAGATGCTTTGTACCACCCCATCTGAATGTGATATCCACTGCAGATGGCCGTATAACAATATTACAATTGGTTAACTTAATTCTAAATATAAGTGGCTAGTGACTAACATGCGTGACACTGTTAGCCACAAGGATGCTGCTATAAAAATCCCCAAAAAGTTTTTGACAGTGTCTCCACCCTCATCACCTGACAGAGGAAGTGTGAAGAGTGAGTGTGAGTGTGTGAATAAAGCATGCCAGTTATAAACAAGACACTTCCTTTATACTTATAGCACTTTAGTTTTTTTTTCCTTCCCAGATCGTATCTGTGATCTCAAATAGGGACTGAAGAAGACACAGGTGTGTGGCGCTGATTACCCCTACACTTTAAAGGATGATATAATCTCCTTGTGTGATAGGTTACAAATCACCCAAGCCAATGGAAGCCCACTGATGGAGAGGCTTAAGCTCTCGTGCTGGTGTGATATGCTTGCTGAGTGCAGATTTAATAATGCTGTCTCTCAAGAGAGGGAATCCAACAGCTGGGGTCTTTGATATGCATGTATTATGAGTGCAACATGATACACCTTCCCTCTGATCCCCCTCTTATTCAGAAACTCAATATGTTCATGTGAAAGACAGGAAAGTGCCTGTCAACTCCATTAGGGATTAACATCTGTTTCCTTTCTTTATGATTCTAACAGCAAGACGTAGTTTTCTATTTGATTGTACAGATGGTTATTATAAAATGCCGAAAAGCACCCCTCTCCTTCAACTCCTGTCATGGCCATCGTGCTGTTCATGTTTCGTTCTTGCTTTTATTGCGTATAATGCCGCTTGAATTACAAAAATAGATAGCATTTAGAAAGTTGGAAGTTAGAGTTGTCTTTGAGCAAACCTAATGTTTTGAAATTCTTTAAAAACCTAAGAGCAGATGGCATCATTAAACCACTTTTTAACCTTAAATGCAGCGTATTATACTGTGACTATTGCTTGTGTTTCTCAGCAATCTGATCAATGTATTTGTTCTCTGCTTGAAGTTATTTCAAGCATCCCTTCCCTTGCCTTTTTGTTAGATTGATCCTGCACATATTTCTCTCTCTCCCTGAGGAGGTAGATGTCATAGACACAATAAACACCTGTCAGTCAAACTGGACATTGAGACGAGTAACTGACATTGAGAGTCTATCGAGTGTCCTCTAAAAAGTGAGCTAAGCAGGTGGCCCGGCAGCCTGTCCTGTCTGCAGTGCTGACCAGGTGGCTTTGTCATGGGGCTGTCTCCTGTTGCCCCCATCCTCTCCATACTGTATGGCACGTCGAGTGGCATGGTGACATATTGCCGGGCAGTTTGGACATGGAGTGATGTGTTTGTGATGACAGTTCAGGTCGGCTCCAATGTGCCAGCAGTGGTAATTGGCCAGATGGTGACCTCTGGTTGAACCTGTCTGCATGCTCATTAGTCTCAATAAGCCCTCCCTAGTGTTTTAAACAGAAACTCTCATCTCTGCACTGCATTGACTGAACCACTAGATGGCAACATTTACCACTCCATCATTTAAACTGTGGTAAAGCCTCTTAATATTTCTGGATCAGGTATTATGGCGTGCTTTAATTTTTCACAGGCACAATTTGGACAATTATTTTTGAGAAAACAGTCACATATTGGATGCCTTGAGGTTTAGAGTATTATCTAACTTTCAACCAGTTAACTGGTTAACTAAACCGCGCTGTGTCTTCTGTGACATCAGGTCAGGCCTCTCAGACACATGAGAACACGTGAATATGAGAAGATCGATAAAGAAAAGATTAAGAATGAAAGAACAACAGAGGACAGAGAGAAAGAAAAGGCCCTGATTTTGAAAGGTTGAAAGGGGTGAGTCATTATCTCATTGTCTGACCTGTGTATACCCTCCGTGGAGAGGGTGACAGAGAGCGAGAGAAAAAGGAGAGAGAAAAGGAGCGAGAAAGATCACCATAGATGGAGATAGATGGAGCGACAGCGAGGTGAAAGAGGAGCGGTAGTACGGCTGTCTCCATGAGCAGATGTCGTTTGAGGGCAGCGAGAGGGCAGCGCGGCCTGCCTTTGTGCCGTGCTTCTCCCCATAGAGATAATGAAGGGTGGAGCACTGGGAAGGATGTGCAGTCATCACTCACTGTCTGTGTGCCATCAGAGCTCAGCCCTGTGTCATCCGTCACCATTCAGCTCCTCTGGCCCCCGTCGGCCCCGCCACTGTCATCATGGTCATTATCTCAGCCTGTGACACACAACACACTCCCACCGCACACACACACACACACACACACACACACACACACACACAAGAATACATGCGTGCAGGTGCAAACATACACGTGTACCAACTCACGCAAATATGCACTTAGGCAGGGTATGGTTTTGACATTTTTTGATTTCTAGTGATTATATAATATCTGAGTTTCCTTACCAAAATCAGGCAATTTTGATACCTTACTTTGACACAAAAGAAGCCAAAGTTCTCAAATGTTAAATGTTGGTTAAACAAAACCCATACAAGAAATTTGCAAAAAAAACATTATTTAAAAATATCTGTTTAAAGAATACAAAAAGAAGAAAACAAATGTCTCAGCCCTACTTATGGCAAGAGTACTAACATTTTGGAAATGACACTTTTTCGCTTTCTTTCTGAAAGTTACACAAGAAGACACTACTCTCATATTTGTCCATTAAATATGAAGCTACAGCCAGGAGAAGGTTAGCGTAGCTAGCCTAAAGCTTGATGGAAACAGCTAGCCTGGCTCTGTCTGAAGTTAAAAAAAATCTGCCTACCAGTTCCTCTAAAGCGCACTAATAAACACATTATATCTTCTTTTTTGATTTTGTTCATGAACCGAAGAGTAAAAACTACACATAATGGTTTGACAGAGAGTTATGTACTTTGCTGAAATGAAGACTGAGGAGGCAAGAAACACAAGTGGTCAAACAATCATACAGCTTTTAAACAAACTCCCAGGTTAGCTTAACATTTTTGAAAGACAAAGTACAAGGTGAACAATAGGAATTACAACTCAAACTGTCCATTGTAAAAACATCCATCACAGTATAGACTGACTTCCTGGTTCATCTTTGACCTAGCATCCATGCTATAGTTATGTGCACACTCGTTTCCTGTGATTTTCCTTCGATAATCTGGCTGTACTGTTAGCTTGTTTACAATCTGTCTGATTGTCTGACTGCCCGTGTTTCTTGTCTGACTTCGTTATAGTGATGTTGCCGTGTTCCCAGATCTCAGCAATTACTTTGGTGAGTATAATGTTATCATAAAAGATGCAAATGATGGCCAAGATTACATAAAGCCCAAGTTGTAATAAACCAGAACTGTCCTTTTAATACAGTCCAATGTCACTATCATACAGAGTCAAAGTCAGCAATCACTCATTCTGTTTTTCTTCCTTTACTCTTTCTATCGACACCACACAATCCCACCCCTCTCATTTCCTGTCCAGTCTATTTGTGCATCTGTGTATGTCTACACAGGTATATGTGTACGTGTGTGTATGTGTGTGTGTGTGTGTGTGTGTGTGTGTGTGTGTGTGTGTGTGTGTGTGTGTGTGTGTGTGTGTGTGTGTGTGTGTGTGTGTGTGTGTGTGTGTGTGTGTGTGTGTGTGTGTGTGGCATGTTTGAAGCTGTGGCTCGGGCAGCCTTTGAATGGAGGATCATGTGGTGAAGAGATGGATGGCTCCGAGCCCACTGCTGTCTTCTCTAATTGTAAAATATTAGTTACATTAGACTGTGGCCTGTGATTAATGGAACTTATTTGGAGGTTGCCCTCTCTTGGACCTCCCCTCTCCTCTGGTGGGAGGGAAGAAAGAACAGCAGACCCAGAGAGACGAGGAGGGAGAGAAAGAAAGACGATAGAGGCAGAGAGGGGGGGAGACAAGCAGGGCAACAAGCGACTGAGATGTAGAGCCGAGACCTTTTGGCTTATTATTAACTGACTTTATGAAAGCATAATGGGCTATGGGATTGTTCACATTGTCTGAGTGCATTTACAAGATTTTAACAAGATTGAGGGAAATCTGTTCAGTCTCTCCAGTTACAATGGGTGTGTCAAATTTGGGAAAGTGGGATTTTTTCAGTTCCCTACATGCTTATTTAGACATAGGGCTGGGCGATATGGAGAAAATCAAATATCACAATATTTTTGACCAAATACCTCGATATCGATACCACAACAATGTTGTAGTGTTGACTATTGGTGCTTTCACAAAATATTTACACAATGAAATAAATAATCATCAGTAATGTGGATATGACTAAGTGGGTAAAGGCAAATCATAGAACAGTTACAACAGTCTGGTAAGTTCAGAAAATGACATCACTTTACTGTAATACAGCCTTTAAAACCAGGAAAAGACAACACTTATGCCATATTACAATATCCAAAATCTAAGACGATATCTAGTCTCATATCACAATATGGATATAATATCAATATATTGCCCGGCTCTATTTAGACAGCAATGTAATAAGTGATATTAAGAGGGATTACAAGATTCCCAGAATCAGAAATGTTTATTATCTTGCTGTCCACCCTCATTTCCTGTTTTTCCACTTCCACTGAATTGGAGAAGTTGAAGTGAGACAGGTTGAGTTTTAACATCACAAAGTGCTCTTTACCTGGATTTTGACAAAGCTTTTCTTTTACTATTGTTCCTCCCAGACAACTCACCCTCCCTCACTCAATAAGACTACTCTCTCTCTCTCTCTCTCTCTCTCTCTCTCTCTCTCACACACACACACACACACACACACACACACACACACACACACACACACACACACACACACACACACACACACACACACACACACACACACAAAACCCTCTGTGCCATCCTGATGATATTCAGATGTGTCAGACCTTATCCTCTCTCTGACTGGTGTGTGTGTGTGTGTGTGTGTGTGTGTGTGTGTGTGTGTGTGTGTGTGTGTGTGTGTGTGTGTGTGTGTGTGTGTGTGTGTGTGTGTGTGTGTGTGTGTGTGTGTGTGTGTGTGCGTGTGTGTGTCCTTTACGGCCATCAGGTTATTATACACCAACAGATGGAGCATTACCTTTTATTGCTCACACCGTCTGTGAGTTTTCCCACTTTTCCCCCCAAAAACACCTTTTTTATGTAGATGTGAGAGCGAGCGTTCAGCTGCGTACAGCTGTCTCGGCTCTGATGAGGAGCATGATAGAGAGGAAGAGCGTGGGTGGGGTGAAAAGGCTGAGACAGCCCTCAGTTTTTGGGAAGTGATGTCAAATGACATCAGCACATAATGGTTTACTGTAACCATGAATCACAGAAAAACACATTAAAGCGTTAGACAGAGGGGAAAAGAGAAAGTCATTATATGAGGTAACATCTCAAAAATAGCACAGCAGTGAACAAGGACACATGGCTGTCTAGGTAGACAGGTAAATGAGTCATCCAGCACACAGTTTGGGTTTTGATCTTAGCAACACCTTCGGGCATTGGTGTATTACTGATTTTTATTGAGGTCAGATAAACTTCTGGAAGCTATTAACAGCATGTTTTGTTGTTTGTATCTCAAAGTTACACTCTGTGCTGTGTCATGTAGGTTCACATTATTTGTAGTGGTGTTATGTAGCGGGCGCTACAGAGAGGGACAGACAGGAAGTTTTGGCATGCCTTGCCTCCCAGCTGCAGACGTCTGTCATTCCTCAACTCTTGCGTGTGTGTGTGTGTGTGTGTGTGTGTGTGTGAGCAGGAAATATGTTACAATGAATTAGAACTTGCTGGCCTTTTCATAAAAACCTGTTAGCCCATGAAGTGTCACAGTGTTATTGTAAAGCTAACGTGTTGGAAAGTGCAAATTGTTATTATGAGTCCACATCAGCGTCACAGTTTTATTTTATATAGACATTTTTCTACAAAACCACAGTGACTGTAGCACCCTGTTACTAATAAGAAACCAGTTTGAGCCCCACTGAAACATCATTGTGAGTGTGTGGATTTACTTCCCTCTCTGGCATTTCAGAGGCTCCGTCAAAGTTTAACGCCTCACCTGCCAACATCAGGTCTATAATATACTGGATAACATGACCTGGCAAAAATCATATTTAATATCCAGAATTATAAACATACATTTTTAACAGAACTCAATCTCTTTTTTTCACAAAGCTTTTTTAATAGAGAGACTTGAGTTTTGAGATCTGAGTACTGTAACTGTATTAGTATTAAGTCTTTTTTCTCTGTTCTTTGTTTTTCCCAGCTCGGAAGCCATTCCAGTGCAGGTACTGCCCCTACAGCGCCTCCCAGAAGGGCAACCTAAAGACCCACGTCCTCTGTGTCCACCGCAAGCCCTTTGACAACAGCCTCTACCCGGACCGCCGCCTCCGACGCTCACACACGCCCCAGAGGCCCTCCAGGTTGCCTCAGAGCTTCACGGGAGATAACCGCGCACCAGGAAGAGACCAGATTGGCATGACGTCAGTTTGTGGGACTTGATGTTGTCATGGCAACAGCAGATACAGACAGTTATGATTATTGTTTTAGCTTCACCTCGAAGGGGTTAGGATGATTGAAATTGTTAAAAAAAAAAAAAAAGAAGTTAACAACCAACCTTGATGTACATTCCAGTGTTTACTTGAAGAGCCACAGTACGTATTTATCTGTAGCAAAGAAGCTGCCTATAATAATAATAATAATAAAGTCCATTGTGATGTGAAAGTGTAGCGAGGGTATTTAGTGCCGTTCATTTTGTCAAAAGTGTCCAAACGATTTACTTGTGTTTACATGCATCTATCAGTTCAACACTTGTCTGATAGGGAGAATGTACCGTGCCTGCCCAAAGCACTTGTTCTTTCATCCATTAAATACCTTGTGTTACATTTTTTGTAAATATCGCTCGATTTCCCTTCCAGTCCAGAAGTCTTGTCTATCTGTCAGGATATGGTGCCAGATGTTCAGGCTTTAATCCCGGCAGATGTAATGAAGTAGAATGTTGCACATCGGAGCTTCCATTTGTTCTGGATTCCACTCCAGGGAGAAAGCCTCTCTCACATATAATTATTGCCCATTAAGTCCTATGCTTCATGCCCTCGTGCTGGAACAATGCTCAATTAAGGGGAACCAAGGAAATGGAAAAGCTGCAGAGATGCATTGATAGTACATTCAAATCCTTTTTCTCTTACTTTTTATGAATTGAGTAGAACCAGCCATGTGTGTATGTACCAGATCTGTCCACTAGTATGAAACAGGCCCAATCAACTCAGCTATTGTGCTGCTACTGCCATGTATGTTTGATAATTTAGCATGATCTGAGCTGCCTCAGCCTCCCGTGCTCTGTACACCCAGAGATCACCTTGGGCAGCTGTGTGCCTGTTCAGCCGGGGCCTTACAGCCACAGCGATGTGACTTTGACTGACAGTCGGTCTGACAACTCCATTCATGCGCCACCTGCTAGCTGTCAATCAGGGTGGCCATCCTGGGGCTATTGACGGAGCTGTCAGCCTGTGTGAGATGTGTCTGTCAAAGCCCACCCACTCTGCCACTCTGTCTCCCTGCCTGGGCAGTCTGACATTCGTTTACTGTCCCCCTTCCATCTCTTTCTCTTTCTTCCACTTTCTGTCTGTCCGTCTCCTGCCTGTTTCCCTTCAGAGACACGCCAGCCCCTTAATCCCCGATCCAATCACAGATTCTTTGGGTACACATTTGTCATCCTCAAACCCTCTGGTTTTTGTAATGGAGTGCTTCACAAACACTTCTGCAGGTGACTCAGGCCTGATATACATGTTGTTTTTATCGCTGCTCCTTGTATTTGTGTGTACCCCGTCGGCACTGTACGCCGCTGTCCCCAATCCTTTCTCTCCTCTCTTTTTTTTCCTTAAAATTTCTCTCTCCTCCTCCTCCTCTGCTCACTCACCCTTCATCTCTCTACCTGACAGGTGGCAAGGTCTGGGCCTCCAGCTGACTTGCTAATCGGAGACCTGTCATACCTGTCAATAGTTTTTCAGAGCCATGCCAAGCCAGGTCAGGCCATACCAGACCAGACCAGAGCATCTTGTGAGTTGACCAAGGGCATAGAGTTTTGTGGTGAGTGGGGGAAATACACCAAAAACTCAAAGCGTTGTGAAAAATGATGTCACTTGTACCCCTCCAACAGCCCTCTGGATATGGATCATCCCTTAGGCCTCATCCTGTCAAACCTCCTAATTAAGCACAGTTTCCCTTAAAGCAGGGCCTTTTAATTAATGCTGGGGAAGTTTGTTAATTACTCCTAACGGTGATAAATGTTTATATATGTTTATACTTTGGCTTCTTGCCGTGTTCTATGTAAGGGCTCATCTCTCTGGCATACTGCCCTGTTTTTCATCGCTCCCAGTGTTTTTACGTTTGAACTTAAGGACTCATTGCGCCATCGCTTTTTCTAAAAAGGCAGTTTGTATGTTAACAAGTTCTGTCATGCCTTCACAGCCTGATTGACTTGACAGACAAGTGAAATACACAGATGCCAAATTCCTGTATTTTATCCACCTAAGCTTTGGCTCACCTTGACCTTTTGCTGAGAATGGCATCCTGTTTACCTGCAGTAAATCAATCCTCATTCTCTGACACCTATAAATAACCCTTCTCTGGAGAAAAAAAACCCGACGGTCATATCGGACAGGCGTGTCATGTCCGATATGACTGTCGGGTTTGATATTAAGTGAAATGCTAATGTGAAAGTTAGGTTACATGCTAATTTGCTCTAAATAGTCTTTTATTCTTTCATTTTCTTTTCTTTCCATCATGAAAATGATCAACATGATCTTCTGTGTACTTCTGGTTCTTTTCCTTCATGCTCCTCATCATTATCCCTCTCATCTTCTCACTATTTAGGGTTGCTTATCAGCAGACCATGTGTTTGAGGTCTCTTTCTTAGCCTCATTGAGAAAGGCGGGCCATGTACAGCTAATCAGCCTACATAACTAAAGGAAACAGTCTGACAGGCCAGGTAATGAGAAGTAATGAATCACTAATCACAGTCTCTTACAACCCTTGGAGCACAGATGAAAAATTAAAGGTAATTAGCTTGCGCAGTTGTGAAAACAATATTTAAGACTGTTGGCATCACATGGCACAGACTTAACAGATTTTCTCCGCCGACAACATACATCAACACAGCGCTGAAGTCCTAATATCAAGCTGTTATTGGAAAAGCTTTCTCAATGTAATTTTAGTGACTGATTTGATCAGGGATACAAGTTTCTCTTTTTTCTTTCTCTTGCAGGCAATCTTGCCAAAACTGAAAAATGTTTCACTTAGTTTTTCCCTCAGGATTTTCTCTACTGAGGAAAAGAAGGAACATGTCAGCGACATGCTTCCGAGACTCAGCTTTGGTAAAAGTAACGATGAGGAACGGCGGAGCGTGAGAGAATATTCATTCCCTACTTCACACACAGACATAAGGTTATTCAGAGCCATGTGGTCAGAGCTGCGAACCCTCTGCAGCCCTGTGGTTCTGTGCTTGACAGCAGAGTGAGGGATGCTTTGACAGGGCCCATGTTTGTCAAGTCTGCGTGAGACTCAAAGTACTGGATCCAGACATGGGCTGTCAGTCAAAGCCGGCGCATCTCCCAGCTGAGATGTGCCAGTTTAGTCACAGTTACAAAGGAACTAATATGCGTTAACTGGAGTAAGGCACACATATGGGCCTGGTAGAGCCCTGTGTCCCGAGGCTGGGATTGAATGGATGCCAAAGAACATAAGCCCAAGATATAAAAAGAATTACAAGGGGACAAATAAAACATGGGGATTATGTCAGTGTGAGAAATGGAGGCCTTGCTATTCTGTATGTGTGCCGACTCGCCTCTCCTGTTTCAGCATCCAGGGCCTGTGGGCTGTAGCCCCGCAGTCCTGCACCTGTGCACTGCGGATCCAGAAGCTTTAGAGACAGAATGGAGAGGAGGCTGTTATACTGTACGTGTCAGGGAGGGAGAAGAAGAGGGGAGAGAGGGAGGGTTGGAAGAGAAAAGTGGGACAGGACAGACTGATTGGGGGTGTTGGAGACAGCAATCAGGCCCCAGAATGTTGTATCTGCCAAATCAGATGCCAGCACCCATGTTTCGAGTTTAAGCCTACATGTAGGAAAGTAACCCTTCTCATATTGTACAATACACATGTTCAGTTAAATACCAGTGACAGGAAGTGACTAGATTTAAACCCACAGCTACTCCCCTGCTCAGCCGCTCGTGTCGTGTTATCGCCCAAAGTTCATTTGAGTTTCAGGCCTCCTCCTCTCTCTCTCTCTGTCTCTCTCTCTCGCTCTATCTCTCTCTCTCTCACTCATCGTTTTCCGCTGAAAAGACCTGTCTCGCATAACAAACAATTGCACCAAACTCCATTAAAAGCACTTCATGGGGATGTGATAGTGCCTCAAGTTAAAGGCTGTAATTGAAAAGCATTTGACAAACCACGCACCGCAAAGCGACAATAGACAAGCTGTGAATCTCACTTGAGTTATTCAGTGGAAATGATTATCATCGTTTTATTCTTGTGCCCTGCACAACTTGCCTGAATAGTACGTCTCTAAAACAGTGATTCTCGGATTTGTTCATGCTAACGATCTTCAGATGGATAAACACCCTGATAATGATTTTCTTTTTCACCACATGAGTCAGTATATAACGGCCACTGGAACCTATACACGCTATTCCTGATATGAAATGAGCTACTTGTGGATTATTATGTTTTGATGTGATGACACCTAAGCGGGCTCCATGAATGCCACTTTGACAACTTACTGTTCTCCAACCTGCACTGAAGCGCAGTGTAACCAGTCAAACCCTAAGAAGTGGAAAGTCTCCCTGGGAAGATGCTGCCGTCCATTGATTTGAAGTGACAGCCACATCCTTGACAAACACACCTGTCATTGTTCAAGTCACATCACATTTTCAGTTTTATAGACAGAAGACAGTAGAGGTGTGCAGATGTGTGTGTGTGTGTGTGTGTGTGTGTTTATGCACACACATTTTATGTGAGCATGAGTGACCATAAGAAAGTTTTTTGTTGTTGTGTGGATAGATACTTCCACTCTGCTCCAGCTGTTGTTCAGGAACACAGCCAGATTCTTTCATTGGCTTCTTTAGCCGATGTTTATGAAACAAGACATCTGGTATATTTATTTTCAAACGCGTCAGAAATGGATTTAATGTGCCAGAACCTGCTGACCATCACTCTGTGTGTAAGTAAGTTAGTGTCGCTGAGCTGGTCAGAGAATCTCTTCTCCGTGTGTCTCTGCAGTGGCGTGGCAAGTTTTTTGTTGGGGGAGGGGCTGGTTATGGAGACTGAGAAGGGGGGGAGGGGGGGGAGGTGATGAGCTGCTGCAATAATAAGCAGATTTTAATGATTTACTATAAATCAGCAGCCGAGGCCTCTGCTTGGGGAGACTGAGGGGGATGACAGCTCCTGACTCACACACCTCGCAAATGCCTTGCTGATGATGTGTGTGCGCTTCAGATCATCAATCACTGAGCACACACACACACACACACACACACACACACACACACACACACGACATCCCACTTTTACAAAAACATGCTTTCAACACACGTACACAGGTGCACAGGCACACACACACATGTGCAACCACACACATGTTCCTTGTCTCTAATGTCTCTTCTGCTGTGGCAGGGGACAAATCAATCACAGGTACAGAAGTTCAAGGGGGTAAGAGATTGTCTGGTCCGTTTTTCCCTATGCTATTGATCCCATTTTACCGGCATCATCGCCAACCTGTCTCGCAAACCCCGGGATGGCGATGGATTGAAAGTGGATGATTGAGAGAGGAGGTAGGGTGACATTCACTGTAATCTCAGCCCGCCCGCCCGCCACCCCTACCCCCCAACCCCGCCCTTCTCCTAACACACACAAACAAATCCAGTGACATTGAAAGTTAGTATTGTACCGGGAGTGTTTTGGAGCAGATAGAATCAGGTCCATCAGCTTCAATCTCGCAGTGAGGGAAACACACTTGGCAGAGATTAACAGTTTTTTTTGGTTTTTTGTTTTCCTGTCTCTTTGCATTCCTTCTCCAGCCGTCATACGCCATGTCTGAGTGTCTGAAGGTGTCGTGTTCCTTGAATTTGACGAAAAAGACATTGGAGAGAACACCTCCTGACAGCACACCAAGTGTGTGGGAGACACAAAAAGAGGGACACAGAGCACTTTTCTAAAATTTCAAAATGAGGCTCATATGGAAAACATGGATGTATGCTTGATTTCCTCATACGCGTGCGCAGTGTTTCGTTATCTCCTGTGTATAAACAAATGAGGGGGGATTTTCCCAGTAAATGACGAAGATGTTTGTAGTGAAAGCAGTTCTGTTAGAGGCGTCCAAGAGATCATAAGATAAACATGTTGCACGCAGATTTTCAAAGAGAGATAATTGTGTCTGCCAAATTCTGCGAAGTATTTGTAATGGCCCTGTGTTCCAGGGAAGGGCTGATTCCCACTGGTCAGATGATTACAAACATTTAAACAGAAATATAAGACATGGACCAGATATTATAATATTTCAAATTTGATATTCTTGCAGGAATCCGAGTTCTAACTGTCTTTCATATTTATATGAGTTTTTTTGCTTCATCAGAAAGTTAATTTTGTGTTGATAATTAAAAACCATCAACTCTGCTACATTAAATTATACCTAAGATATACAGTAGTTTGTATCCTTCAACAGGACGTTTTACAATGTAAAACCATAATGCCAATATAGCTCAAATTATTTACCTTCAGTATTACAATGCGAACCTCAAGCGATGATGAAGCTCAAATCATTCACTGCACCATTATTATCAGTATATCACCGTCAGGGTGTTTATCACATTATATCTACATTATGATGATGCACAAGTTTAATTACAGATAGATGGATGCTTCATTCATCTTTCCTGTTGCTGACGTCTTGATTAAAAATGTTTAAAGGATTATCTAGGGGACTCCTATTTGTGTCCTTGTGTTTGTCTTTTCAACTTTCATCCACTCGCCTGATTTATTCCCCCTGTCTATAAATAAGTAGACAGGGTGCATGTGATGGATTAGTCTGTTGACATTGTACCAACTGCAGGTAAACAATTACTATTCATGCTTCATCGTTGCAGAATCTATACCAGGATACTGCCACTTAGCAAGGGACAAAAGGTTAGGTTGTGAGCTATTGTTCTGCATTTGGTCAAATGTCATTCATTTCATAATCCGCTGCTATAACAGAACATTTGAAGTTTCGGGAGGTGTGACAGATTGAATGGATGCTGTTGAAGACTGAAGGCTCTTTGTGTGAAAAACTAAATATCTTTTTTTTCTGGAATCAGATGAGCCTTTCAACCAACAGCAGGGTCTGTGGACTATGAGTATCCTTTTACGTTTTGAAACGCACACAAGTTTACAACCACATCCAGCCCCTCCTCACACGTCATTTATTGTTTATTCAGAACGCCAGTGTTGCTCCAACCCTCAGCCCCTGTGGGCTGGATCAGTCTGCGGTCATTATGCTGATATGAGCAGTGAGTCACTGGGAAAAGAAAAAGGGGGTTAAATCTTTGTGTGTGTGTGTGTGTGTGTGTGTGTGTGTGTGTGTGTGTGTGTGTGTGTGTGTGTGTGTGTGTGTGATTATATGTAGTAGGCCTACCTCTGTCAGAGTCTGATAACAGTGTTAGGAGTTTATGAAACAACCTCTGTATCAACAATTATTCATGTCCCTTAGGCCACAGAGTGAAAGGCCTTTTTCAGACTAGACTGTGGAAAAGAGGATTAGGCAGAACACCATGAAGATGTGTGGCAGAGGAAAACATGTTGTAAAATACCTGCATTCAAATGACATTCAACTTCTCTGAGGGATGATTTGTTTGCTCAATCAGATTCAACTAGATCGCTATTGTTTCCTTTTGTTTTAGCTGCAAAAATCAATTGAACATATTGTTGTTCATAGTGAACCAAAAGCCACTGAGAATGTTAAAAATCGGCAGTCAAACAAACATCAATGATCCGATGTCTTTTTGATAATCTAGCTACACGTTTTTCTTGCGGTGGCCTTTCTACAATAAACGGTACTAAAAGTTACTATAATCCGTTCAAGGAGTTGATAAACAGACAGACTAGCTAGCTAGTTGATAAGTTCTCTACTTCCACTTTATAAACAGCATTGCGTCCCTGCTAGAGCAGTCAGCTGGGTTGAAGGCAGTCAGCTGTGAGGCCGAGGTGTGTGGCAATGGCATCATCGATACGCACGTATGCGGTTTCGCCGTCCATACGAAGCCAAACGTGAGCCGTTTTTTTTTTTATTCACCATGGGACCAGGTTTCAAAAAAGTGTGTTTACAGGATTCGTGTGTACAATCGGTCCAAACGATGCAAAAAAAGTGCGCTTGCATCCAAACGCGTCTTCGTGTGGACATGGCCTAATTGTCATAGTTTTGGCCGTTGTTTCTATGATATGAACAAAGTCAACACCAGTGGTCAAATGGTCCGAAACTGAAAGTGAAAGTGAACACACCTGGAATGTTCATCATTTCATTGAACAATTGTGTGCATGTACAACTACGGTAAGTACAGTAGGTCAAGGTTGAACCAGGAAACTGGTCTGTAAACTGTAACAGATGTTTATAACAGACAGATAAGTTGTAATTCATGCTATGCTTTCATTGTCTCTTCCAAATAAGTCTGACTAACGGGGGTTTGTTAAAAAGCTTTCGAAATCTTGCTTGTGTTTCTTGACCCAGCGGACTTCTTCAACATATTAATCCAAAGAATTATCATGATGAATACAACAGTGGTGGAAGACATATTCAGATCATTTACTTAAGTAAAAGTAGCAATACTACCATGTAAAAATACACTGTTACAATTAAAAGTCCTGTAGTCAAAATGTTGTATTAGTAAAAGCAAATATAAACAGCAAAGATTTACTTAAAATATAAAGAGTAAAATTACTCATCATGCAGCAAAATGACCCCTCTCAGTGTTAAATGATTATGTATTAAAATATTGCTTAATTATTACTGATTGATTACTGTGTAAGCAGCATTTTCATGTTGTAGTTGGTGGAAGTGAAACTAATTCTTGCTAAGTTATACTTTTTATTATACTATGTAGTATACCATGATAGGTTGTTTAATCTACAACAATACATAACATTTTGCAGATTGATCCAATGCTTTCATTGCTTTGTATGTAAAACCTGAATCTGCAATGTAAATACTAACTGTCAGTATAAATGAAGTGATGTGAAAAGTACTACTGTATATTAACCTTTGAAATATAGTAAAGTGTAAGTATAAATTAGCATGCCATAACAATTTTGTACTTAGTTACATTCCTCTAAAGTACAATGTTACAGTACAATGTTATTATTACCAATAGGATAGGAATGGTATGGCAAACGGTAGAAACGATTAAAATCTGACTCAAGCTGTATTTAACTGGAATTATCCTTTCAAATGTACTATTGATATTAAGACATCTACAAAACATAGACTTCCTCCAGATGATGATTTTTTTGGCTTTAAAATGTTATTCTTCACTTCCTACATAGACCCACAACAATGTCATACGGTCTCATTAACGCTGACCGGCACACATCTAAAAGTAAGCGATAACGATAACGGGTCACATGAAAGTGAAGCATTGACGCGGTTAAGGCAGGTGTTTATGTGGAGACACATTAACAGACAGTGACAGCAGCAGGCTGCTGTTTGGACTCAGCTGTGATGGAGGGACAAAGCTGCGGCCCCTGGTTCATCGTCTGAGACATTACTGGGCCATTTCTGTCTGAGGCGGCGTGATGCCTTGTCACCTGACACTGGCCTGCTTTGACAGGCAGCAGCACCTTTGTTGAAGTGTTCTGAAGACCTTGTGTACACACACCATCAGTCTCTCTTACTCATGTTTTCTTGCACTTGCACTTGGACTTGCACATGTAGAGTGTGTCTCTGTAGCTGTGTGTTGTACGGTTTCTTTAAGTTATTAAAGCTTTAGTGCGTAGCTTTTTGATAATAATGAACGGCCGTTACATTCAAGTCATTGCCAAATGAGTTGATACAAAGCTAATTAAGACTATTAGCTCCACACAACTCTCTCTGTATTTCTCAGTACGGCTATGTTCAGAAGATTGTGGCGTCCGGTGACTTTCTCACGCAGAAACTCGAGTGAAGAATCCATCATGTTTTGTTAATCCTCCGTGTCCTCCTTGGCTACTGGCAACTGTAAGGGGGAGGTGTGGGGGCTTGTGTCATGTGGACGCACCGACAGTGTTGTTGTCATTACTTAGAATTCCTCATGGGGGAGACAGAAACTACGCACTCTAGCTTTAAGTCCTAATAGAGAATATCAATGACATTTAGGATGAGAATGTAATATCCTTATCATAAAAGATGTAGGCATAAAACAAGCCAAGATGTTATCTCATGTTTTAATTTAAATGAAGATTTACGGGGTAGACAAAATTTGAAAAACCTGATAATATCACACAGTGAAAATAAAAACACTACCTTTATGAAGTTCAAAGAGCTTCTGCCTTAACTCTGTGGTGATTATTAAAAAAGTAATTTGCGGTGGTGTAGTATTAAATTGAGCCATACTTGTTAGGTTTGAATGATAAACAGAACCCAAATATAGACAGACGCTGAGCCGGGAGTGTGAATTTAACAGTGTGAACCCAGACTCCAGCACACCAGACTCCACTCCTGCAATTAGGACAGACAGAGGGAGGGAGAGAGGAGAGAACAGAGAAGCCACCTATAGGGGCAGCGGGCCGAACAATACTGTCAGCTGCCTTGGTAATTTGTCCACATCTGTGTAGCTCTATTGAGAATCAATGAGAAATTTGATAATGTTGACTCCAAGGGTCCCTGCTCTTAAAGATTTAAATGTGTAGCACTAACCTTTTACCACCTGGCCAGCACTTAGCAGTAAAACTTTCACATACCGCTACTGCTATGAAAAGTTACATGAATGTGAATGTGTGTTATGTGTGTTGATACATTAGACATAATCTTTCCAATGATTGTGGCCATTTTCAAAAAAAGAACGCCCTGTCTTAAAATGAATCCAGGTACATTGTATAGCACAGGTACACAAATAAAACCTTTAGAAGTATGGTGTGTACAAGGGGCTAAGTCATAAGGGAACAGTTTGACATTTTGGGAAATGTACTTTCTTGCTGAGTTAGATGGAAACATCAATACCACTTTCAACATATGTCCAGCTACTTAGCTAAGCTTAGCGTAACGACTTGGAGCTAAATGTGGAATGATTCCTTTAAGCTTTAAAACAATGTTCATCTGGTAGAAAACCTCACTGTGACTCTGGGTTTCTGAAACCAACCAGCCATTTGTTGTGAAAAAGCTCGTTCTTCCTCATTGTCCAGAAGGAGTACAACTTGTTTGCTTGTACAGTTTGACAGTCAGGATAACATGAAAGGTCAGAAAAAGGATTTGGGAGACAGCTGCTCATGTTGTAACTATTGATTGAACTGTAGTAGGCCATGGGGAAAACGTGCCAATTGTTAAAGTGAGCTGTAAACTGGTGTGTTTGCTGTAAACATTAACCTGTAACTGCCTGCAGCATGCATAGAGTTTGGTGCTTCCAGGTATTGTACATCTGTTTCCTTTCTTAATGAAAGATGAATTACAAGACTTACTGTAACTCTATTGTTACATGTTATGAGCTAATGAATTCTCTGTGGGTATTTGTGTATCGACACATGTCTATAAAGACAATACATTGTCCGGTAAATCTCAGGGGGGTTCAGTTTCATTTCCCCTCGCCCTCCCCTTCCTCCTCTTCTAACCCTCAGGAATTGAAGACATTTTCTTGTGAGAACAAACCTTTAATTGTCTGCCCTGTCGACATGTAAGGGAAGTGATGCGTTATATTATATCATCACTCTCCCTGACGTCCCCTGAATGACCCCAAAATCAACGATTCTGCTAGATGGACCTATTGTTGCTCACATTTTATTCTAAACCTTTTAGTCATCTAATGAAATATGTATGTGACTGAAAAGAAAAAGAAAAACATGTTTACAGTAAACCACTTCCCGTGTCTTTTTAACTCACAGATATCTGATGAGGATGGACACGGGGCTCCAGCAGCAGTCTACTCCTATGGGCCACGGTCGATAGAGAACATCAACCATCCTGTTTGGGCCTTAAACTGTGACTGCTCTATCTCTTTTGTTCTTCCCTCTTTGTGGCAGCACCAGAGGGGAAAGCTGGAGAGGGACTGCAGCTGAGTGGCAACACTGACTGAATTAACCTTCACCCTGTGAGGGTGCAAGTTTGGGTCAGTTACTATTGACAAGCTTTTGCTGAGCTCTGGAGTAGCTAAAGGGAAGAAGGGAGCTATTGTTGTCGTTTTTTTGTGGTGCTACTACTGGGGTAAATGTTACTGCCGTTAGACAAAACACACACAACTACAACTCAGAGCCAAAGAAAGTAAAGTGAGCATACAAATTTACCCAAACACAATGTCTGCATTAAGCTATTCTCTGGTGGTGGTGGGGGGGCATGCTTTCTTTACCGTGACTGACAACTAAATAAGCTGTGGAATTACAATGCTATTTCTCCCTTCGTACATGTTGCCTTACCCAAGCTGGATAACTAATTAGGCAAAGAAAGTAAAGTGCGAAATCCTGAAAGGTTTGAGAGAGGAAAGCAATGCATTCTCAGACAAGCGACTGTTTGGTGGACCTTATTGATTCCGAGGCAGAGGCAGAGATCAATGAAAAGAAACAGACTGAGACAAAGAGTGGCATTTAAGGGTGGAAAAAGCTGACATTTTCTCCATCACTGTCACAGCCGCGGCCATAAAACAGCAGCAAATATTAAAACATTTCTCATCTGCGCGGGAGTATTGGCAGCAGAAATTGTTTTCTCCGCGGTGTGATACTCAGGCTGAACTCCCAGTAGAATCCCCGGGGACTGCAGATTGGTGCCTGTGACATATCGGCACCAGCCTTTACACACACCTGCCACTCACTCCCAAACAGCCCAGGAGCAGGGCTGTAGAGGGCAGATAGCAGCCGAGGAGGCTGTTGGTTGGACTGCTGTCAAGGTGGATAGGTGTGGTGGAATTCATCACTGATAACACACTTATGTTTGCAGGCCGCTGAAAGTGCTTCTATTAGTCAGCACTGCCTGCAATGCTGAATGCAGGTTATGCATATGTAATCAGCACGTGTGTATATGTGTGAATGGCCTTTCTTATCTGTGTCTATGTGCACTTGTGCTCATGCAGCACCATTTGTGTCGAGCACAGGCATGTGTGTAAAATGTAATGGGTGTTTATGTGTGTGCTATGACTGCATTGTGTGTAATCATGAGTGTGTGTGTGTGTGTGTGTGTGTGTGTGTGTGTGTGTGTGTGTGTGTGTGTGTGTGTGTGTGTGTGTGTGTGTGTGTGTCTCCTGTTCTTCGAGTGCACTCCTCGAGTCTTGAACTCCGAGTGACACGAGCACTGCAGGGTCATATGTCTATTTGTGGGATAAATTATATTATGCTACACTAAGAGAATTACAAAGAGGATGTCCCTTGGAGTCACCAGGCTCAGTGATCAGTCATAGTTACTTTGTGTGTCTCTTAAGCCCCTCTATCTGTACTCATCCACTGGTCTGGAACGGGTGTTAAATGGATCCTAGACCACATCCAGTCATTAGGAGCTTATGATTTGAGCCTTATTACTGAGAGAGGAGAGGGAGAACAACGCAGAGGGTAATTAAGAGAAAGAGATCATTGAAATAATACAGCGCATTCATTTTTTAGTGTTCCTCCTGCATCTCCTTCTTTTTCACCCCCTCTGCTTGCAGGATCCCACACCCCTCCCTCATCCTAACTCTTTATCTCATCTGCCTCTTTTCATCTTTTCTTTATCCATCCCTCCCATTCGTCCCCCTCTCTTGCATTTCTTTTATTAAACCTGCTCTCCCTTCCTGGCTGGCTTGCAACTTTGCCTCCACCTTCCACCCTCCCTTGCTCCTTCCTTCCCTTCTCCTCTCTCACTAGGTGGTATTTGATAGCAGTAAAGCAGGAAGCAGGAGAGCAAACAGCAGGTGAACCCACTCTAATACTCAGCTGTGCCATCTGCTGCGGTCACATGACTGAGCTGCAGACCTGCGCTAACGCTATGATGTCCCATCATACCTGACACATCGATCAATCATGACCAAAGAGCAAAAGAGAGACAGAGAAAGAGAAGCGCGAGAGAGGAAGAGTCAGAATGAAAAGAAACCACGCCGACATCAAACACGGTTTTAATGAAACCCAGCCAATTATGACTCAATATATTACCTTGTTTGTGGACTATTTAGTAATTTAAACCGATTGTATCTGCATCAGTGAATTGTGTAATTTGTCAACATTTTGTCAAAATCTGATTAGTTGTTTCTGACAAACGAAAACAAAACATGGAAAATTAAAGAAATAATGTTCCATCCTTGATTAACTAGTGTAACCGTATGTCATATGCGTAACCTAAACATCAATCAAAATCTCATCACTGAAGTCAGACTGCAGTGTGCACATGCAACAAATGGTAAAACAAAAACAACAAACATAAGAATAGGGAAACAAATTAGGGTAAACCAACAAACCTCAGCCTAAACCCAAAGGTCTTGATCGAGTGTGAAGAACACATTCAATTACAGCAACAGTGGCCACAGGAAATGATTTCAGTCAAAACTGTCCCTACCACAATTAAGCTGTGTTAATTATGTATTTCATTAGTAAGTGGATTAGAAGCAGTGCTGATGAAATCATAACGGGGTTTGCCGGAGGCCAGGCTGCAGAGAACAGACAGGAAACGACTGATATCTCTCCCTCTTACGTACACTTCTCTGTTCAAATAGCCCTATAAATACTTAACACCTTTACCGGCCTATCTAGGCTGTTTTCATTCGCACACAATCACCTGCTCTCTGTATATGCATACCGTTATTGTGTAGGATCATATAGTGTAATTGTGCCATAGATACTGTTGACATCCAGATGCTGTTTGCAAGTCCTCTGGAAACGATGAAGTCTCTCCATTTCATCTAAGCCAGTTCATTACCATTCAGGTGCAAAAAGGAGATAAAGCAAAATGCAGATCGCTCTCTCTGTCTCCCCCTCTTTCACACCCATACTCTCTCACTCACTCACATGCACTCTTTCATTCTATCTCTCTCTTCCGTTCTCTGTGTTCTCTGATGTTTTATTTGATATCCCACAATAAAGCCTCTCTTTGAACTGCCATCAATTGTGTATGGATTTTTCCTCTGAGGAGAAACAGAGAGCTGTCTGAAAGGGCTCCAGTCCCGCAGGCTGCCTTCATATTGATGCAGAGGAGTATTGCCATCTTCATTGCTGGATCAATCACTCACGTCACTGTTGTTTTATGGCTGGGGCCACTTCACAGAAAGAAGCCTGACAACATCACCACAGAGGTTTGCAAAACGATACAGCTCTGATAGTTGAGGAGGATGGAAAGAGGCGGTGGAGGGCTGCGGGAGGCTTTCGGAGGCAAGAGGGGATGAATTTTGATTCTGTAACTGTCATACACATGCGCTCGCACATATCTCTCTTCCCTACAGCTGTGGGAGCCTCTGGTTTATCGCTTGGTGTAGTTAAGTCAAACAGAAAGCAATGAGAAGACCACGGGATGTTGTCAAAGCTCAATGTGATCGGTGTCACCTTGTGGATGCGTAATCTTTGTGATGTCCATTGGCAATTGTAGACCCTTTTTAGGGGGGCCCAAACCCCAAATTTCAGACAGACACCCTGTCTATTGTTTTCATTAGCACCGTTGCCTCTGTTTTATACAGTCTATGGTTGCCTCATGTCGTAAAGGGCTAGCATGTGGCTGGCTGTTTTGGAAGCAAGTAAAAAAAAACACAGCAATGAGGTAACTCACTATGTGTGGCTATGTAAGATTGATAACTGTAATATGACAATGCCACCAAGGTAAATTCATGTATTAATATAAAGCAGACATATTACATACCTGTCTGGGAGGAAGAGGGACAATTCAGGATCAATTCTCTCTGTCAGTTGAGTGACTGACCAAAGTTGACTCATGTTTTGCCGGTGCTCTATCACTGTCTCTTTTAGCCTTTTTTGTTCTTCTGTCAACTATTTTTCTCTTTGGTGATCCTGCCCCTGTATCAGACATAACCATAAAATATAACGTAAAAAACAAAAATCTCTAAAGAAAAATCTCCTCCTGCTTTTACCTGGCTAACCCACTACCTGTTGTGAAAATGTAAGCATAGGCTCTTCCGGTCTGCTTTGCGTCAATGGTTTTGTCTGATTTGGCGATGAATTGGACCCAGCAACAAGCATTAAGAATAACAATATCGAAATAGCCATTTGACCATTTAAAAAAAAGACCTTAGCTGTTTTAACTTACAAACAATATAGTAAAGGAGCACACTAAAAGCAGTGTACTAATCCGATTTTTAATTTCTACATATCATCAAGTATTTATTACTATCTTATCTAAATTCCAATTTTTTTCAAATATTTTTCTCCAAACATTTTATCGTCTCACCACTACCTAAAGATTTGTGAAAAACAGACTAAGTCAGAACCTTATTGGAAATCATCCCAAACTGTTGTCTTTGAGTCCAACCACAGATAAACACAGAAAGCAGTCCTCTGGATGTCCCTAACTGTTAAAGCACACTGCATGGCATAGCTCCTGCACCAGGTGGCAAATAGTCACAGTAGATCAAAACTGCACCATGTGTATCTGCCTTGTCTGTAATGTTTTGCTATTTGGAAACTTGCAGACACAAACCATATTCCTGTGTTCACTACTACATATCTAGCATGCACACAAGCAACATGGAAAGCGAGCCACTAATGTAAACAAACTTTCATGCACATGAATACAGCAGGAAAGTTAGCTAGCGAGCCTTGCAATAGTTTGTGCAAAGCACAGTATTACAGCTGATGTAATACTTAGAGGGCTTTCACACCTGAACGGTCCGAACCAAAGTTAATGTTTTATTAGTTTTGGTTTGGTTTCACATGAAAGAACTTTACATGCTAGTACCCTTTAGCCTTGACAAGAATGAATGAACATACTGTATGCATATCGTTGCCACTACTGTATATTTTTATTATTATGGCATTTCTACCTGCAGCACCACCTACACTCGAGGATTTTTTACACTTCAGTTTCTTTATCTTCAGGTGGCATTGTTCTCCTGTCCTCTCATACCCTCTCTCTCTCTCATCCTCTCCGAAAAAATTCGGCGTCGCCATTCTTGTGCGTTTTTTCAAGTTGACTTTTAATCATGTCGTCAGACCATATATCAATTAAAAAACTTTGTCTCCTCCTGTCCCCATGCGCATCTTCTTCTCTCGTTTTGTTTACTTCGGAACACCGGAACCAAAAAATGCTTTCACACCATGGTTCAGTTTGATCCGAACCAAATTACAGGTCCGGACCAAACAGCCGAAATTTGGTCCGGACCTGTAATTTGGTTCGGATCAAACTGAAAAGTCCAAAGGTCCGGACTAAACGAGGTAGGAGTGAAAGCCCCCATAATCATTTAAGTATTATATTCGATTATTGACCAATCTGCTGCTGCACCACAATCTAATGTTCATGTACACTTACAGCTATTGATCATGTACCATTAAGTGTTCAGCGGTGTACTTCCCCCATTAGAAACTTTGTTGCTGCTTGAATTCTTTGAGAGCTCCATCAAAGATCAGAGCCCGTCTTCCGAATAAAACTGTAGCCATTTGTCGTAAATCAACTCCTTGACATGAAGTGGATTTGCTATGCAGCTCACTACAACAGGTGCAGGTATTTCTACAGGCCTTATTTCTGTGTTTACTTTCAGTTGGACACAACGATTTCTATTGAAGTATTTTGAAGTAGGAGGCTTGCACTGTTTGACGTTCTTGTCAGAGTCAGGGTTTACCACATCTCTGCAACATAGATAGGCAATAAATAAAATGTTTTGGACAAATATGAACCTAATTTGACAAATACCAAGATTTCGCTTTAAAGAGGCGCTCCGGTGATTTACTACTAAACATCTTGTCATTTTTCAGCCGACTCACAAGAGACAAATACAAAAAAAAAATGTCCGACTGGTCTTTAGTTTAGAAAATTGTTTCCTCTTCAGCTGGAAATATTAGAACATGAAAGTTCTACTTTTTACAGCTGACAAGCTCGCCGATGGCCAGTACTTTTTCGTGTTGATGTATCAGCAGAGAAAGAACAAGCTCTCCATGAGTTGTTGATCCAGTTAGTGGCAGTCTGAATGCACTTTGACTTGAGTTCAGCCCTTGTTGTCCAGTCCCAGCTCAACCTGGCCTGTTCACAGTGAGGCCTGGTCTTTGAGGTGCAGCAGCAGACACCAGAGTCCCTCTACAGCCATCAGTCATCACTGAACTCTTTATGACCTTCCCCTCTACTCTGGAAGACTAGTTGGCAGTGTGCACTCTGGCATCTCCATACTCACCTTAAAGAGACAGAACCTGCTGTTTTCCCCCTGAATGAACCTCAATTGGAAGTTTTCTCTTTCAGCACCTATTAAGTATCAGAGCTGACCTAAAAGGAGTAAGAGCAGGTTGAGAGGGAAGGGATGAGGCTTCAGCAGAAAGAAGCGGAAGTCTTCATATCTGGTGAATGGCCCTTTAATTCTCTCTCTTGACAGAAGGCAAATGCAGCCTGGAGGAGGGTCAGGACACCAGTTGGCATGAATAGACACATTTTTGACTCGTCTCCAACTTTCTCTGCTCCGTGCCTCCGCTGACTGTAACATCTCATTTTTTCCCCCAAGCTGGAAGTCTCAACGGCCATTCTCTTGTCATTGGAAGGCGGGCAGGCATCTCTCTGTCTCTACACTCACAGATGAATAGAAAACATTGTGCCAAAAGCTTCGGAATCACCAAGCTGTTTTCGATTGCATATAAAACACAGAATTTGAGAACATGTTTGGAAATGACAGGCTGATTGGCTGTGGTCATTTCAGGCTGTGTGGGCCTCATTTTTTCCTGTGTTTCATCAGTGGGGGCATTCATCCATTCAGGATAGATTGAAGCAGTAGCCTTTAATAAAGTCACTAGGCTTGAAAATATATGAATAAAATGACATCCACTGCCTTGGATGGATCAAATTGACTTATCCTGGTAATAGCCCAAGGATAATGTGTGCGTGTATGCGTGTGTGCAAGTGAGAGAGTGTGTGCCTGTGCGGAGAGAGAGATCGAATAAAAAAGAGAAAAGAGCAGAAACAAAGATGGATATAGTGGTAAGACAAAGGCAGGAAAGACAAGAATATCAGGGAAATAAAACAAACTTGACCTAAGGGGACAGAATTCAATGAAAACCTGGAGCTGGACACGTGACTTTGAATCTTATTTGTATTGGTGAAAGTGACCGATCTCAGGCGAAAGCATTATTAGGGATGCTGGGAAGGAGAAAAACAAAGCCATTAAAGGAGAGAGCAGAAGAGGGAGAGTGACAAACTTGATCCTAACAAAATTAAAGGGTTATTCAACACAAAACATCAAAATTATGATTTCAATTTCTCCAATTCTACAGCAATTTGATCGTGCTGAGCCACTGAGGACTCCCAAATCCAATGATACATCAGAGGAGGCATAAAGACTTGAAGAAAGGGAGCAATGATGACAGAGAAAGTTTTATATTTCAGTCAATTTACAAGGAGGAAAAAAACAACCCACAAACTTATATCTTGACCCGTTACGTTGCTTTCCTTCCACTTCCCCCATTTCCCCGTCCTTGTTTGACAGATGGGTGTTGGACTGTGACGTTGATGGAGTAGTCGTGAACCACAATAATGACAGTCAGAAGCGATGCTGTACAAGGAGACACATGTCTGTTCTCTGCTCTTCAAACGTCCAGCTTAAACTCCTGCTATGTGTGAATAAAGAGGACAGGAAGTGGCAGTTTGGCAGCTCCAACCAGGAGTGTCACTCTCAATTGCGTCCCCTGCCAGCTCCAGACACATCGCACGGCCGAAGAGGTCACGGGTCTGACTCCTCTCTCTCTCTCTCTCTCTCTCTCTCTCTCTCTCTCTCTCTCTCTCTCTCTCTCTCTCTCTCTCTCTCTCGCTCCCTCTCTTTCCTTCAATCCCCTCTTTCATCTGTTTTACAGGACATTCCATTTCAATGCCACCTACGCGATGCATAACAGTCAAGGAGAAGAAAGAATGATGTACGGAAGACACGAGTCAGAGCGACGGCGGCACATTTTGTCTTGTCAGATTACCCTGACACCCTGTGTCAAAATCCCTGCCATGTCTCCGTGAAGCAGAGAAGCAGATGTCCTGAGTTTGCCTTCCTCCTCTGGACAGAGCTGTCAAGATTTGCTCGTGAAGGACACCGAAGACAGCGCAGATGGAAAGAATGAGTTGTTTGAGGTTTAGCTTGTTTCTCTGTCAGGAATGAGTTCTACGATTGAAAATGGTGTTGGATTTTCTGCAACAGGATGTATTCATCTTAACAAATCACAATATTCCTTTTCCATTAAAACACGGTTGACAACTCAGCTTGTTTTGAGAACTGCTTTGTATTAGGCATCACTTTATATATATATATATATATATATATATATATATATATATATATATATATATATATATATATATATATATATATACACACATTAAGTTACATACCTTAATCAAATAAAGTTACATAATCTATTACCCACCCAATGACATCTAAATACCATGTTTACCAAAAAACATATATGACAGTAAAAGGCAGGGGTGCATTTACTCAGGAACAGTACTTAAGTATGAGTTTAAGGTAATTGTACTTTACTTTCATGTGACATGAGATTTAACATGTAAATATATGATTATCTTATGGAATTTTATATATTGTTACTGATTAAAACAGTTGCTCTTCTTCTTCTTCTTGACAACATAAAGATGCCGCTTGTACTTAAAGGCATCAGTAATAATGTTTCACTAATATGTATTATAATATAACAATTGAATGGTGCCATTTTGCATAATGAGTACTTTGTTACGTTTTTGGTCCTTTTTTGCTGGTAATAGTTATGTATATTTACTTAAAGTAGTAATCCTGGTTGATTTGGTGACACTCATGGTTACTGGTGGCAACAACAAATGCAGTTTAATACAACATAAAACACTCCTTGAGCAACTTCTTTGTCAGAAATACAATGGTAACGCTGAAATACGTACAGACCTAGTTTCCTGTGAATCCCTCCTAAGCATGAAGGAAATTTTAATCAAGTGTGGGAATAACGGAGTCTGCCACTAACAATGAAAACTATAAGTAGTAATAACAGAATATAAAACATGTTGAAAGGCTATTGCTGAAAAAAACAACAGATCATGAACAGTATCACAAACAAGGTTTGGTTTAATTAAAGAGATGTTCACAAGTCATTTTTTGGAAGTCCAAGTCGAGTCTCAAGTCTCTGGCCATCTGATCTGTCCCTAACACTGTATTGTTCAATCTTATGAATTCAAAGCATGTCCTGTAGCTACCATCCATACAGTACAGTATCAAAATCAGTTGTAGGATAACATTATGGGGTCTACTGCAATGCAATCTGAAGAAGCACAAATTAAGAACTCTGTTTCAATTTCATAACTGTATTTTTCAACATTTTGGTATCTGCACCAAATAATATCTTTGTCTGTGTTACTAACTGGCGGTAAAGCCCAACCTCATCATGCATTACATTTTTCAGTGTTCAAAGTGTGAGGGAAACATCTGCATTAAAAGTTAACACCAACACCAACCATGGTGAAAACGTGAGAACTGATACCACTGTCTGTCGTATTGCTATTTAACAACAACCTGGTGAAATATTAACCTAAATCAGTCACATGATATGGATACAACTATAAAGATACAATTTGCCTGTTCCCAGCATTAGCACAAAACTGGGGCTGATCCAGTCGTGGCCCTGTATGTAAGTACTAGTGTCTTGAAGTGGATGCGGGCAGCAACTGGTAACCAGTGAAGAGAGCGGAGGAGCGGTGTAGTGTGAGAGAACTTGGGGAGGTTGAAGACAAGCCGAGCTGCTGCGTTCTGAATGAGCTGCAGGGGTCGGATGGCACATGCCGGCAAGCCAATCAGGAGAGAGTTGCAGTAGTCTAGACATGAGATGACTAGAGTCTGAACCAGAACCTGGGCCGCCTTCTGCGTTAGAAGGGGACGTATCCTTCTGATGTTATGCAGCATGTATCTACAAGATCGGGTGGTTGCAGCAATGTTAGCAGTGAAAGAGAGTTGGTCGTCGAGTGTCACACCCAGGTTTCTAGCAGTCTGGGTGGGGACTACCACAGAGTTGTCAATTGTTATAGTCAGGTCTTGGGTAGGAGAGTCTTTCCCTGGAATGAAAAGGAGCTCAGTCTTGTCAAGGTTGAGTTTCAGATGGTGTGTGGACATCCAAGAGGAGATGTCAGTTAGACAGGCCGAGATACGTGCTGCTACTTGAGTTTCAGACTCAGGAAAGGAGAGTATTAGTTGGGTGTCATCTGCGTAGCTGTGATGAGAAAAGCCGTGTGACTGAATGACAGACCCGAGAGAGTTGGTGTACAGAGAAAAGAGGAGGGGACCCAGGACTGATCCCTGAGGAACCCCAGTTTTGAGTGGGCAAGGATCTGAGCTAGATCCTCTCCATGTTACCCGGTAGGTACGGTCTGTCAGGTAAGATATGAGCAATGATAGCGCAGAGGCTGAGACACCCAGATTCTGGAGTGTCGAAATGAGGATCTGGTGGTTCACTGTGTCAAAGGTAGCAGAAAGGTCCAGAAGGATGATGATGGAAGAAAGATCGGTTGTTCTAGCGATGTGAAGCTGCTCGGTGACAGCAAGGAGGGCAGTTTCTGTTGAATGACCAGCCTTGAAGCCAGACTGGTGGGGATCAAGAAGGTTGTTCTGGTGGAGATAGGTAGAGAGTTGATTATGAATAGAATGGAAGAAGGGAGACGGGTCTATGGTTATTTACATCAGAGGAATAGAGTGTTGGTTTTTTGAGTAGTGGGGTCACTCTTGCCTCCTTGAGGGCATCGGGGAAACAGCCAGTTGACAAGGAGATGTTAATGAGATGAGTGAGGAAAGGAAGGAGGTCAGAAGCAATGGACTGGAGAAGGTGAGAAGGGATAGGATTCAGGGGGCAGGTGGTTGGGCGGGCAGAGGTAATCAACGTATTGGGAGATTTGGAGATAGTGGGGTGAAAGAGGAGAGAGTACTGGATGTGATGGATGGTAAGGTGATTTCAGAAGGTGTGGTGGAGAATGAAGAGCGTATGTCATCTATCTTTTTTACAAAGTAGTTGACAAAGTGGGTTGGTAGGAGGGTGGAGGGAGGAGGTGGACTGGGGGAATCTAGCAGGTTAGAGAAGATGGAAAAAAGTTTTTTGGGGTTAGAGAAAGAGGATTCAATTTTGGTTTGATAAAAAGAGCTTTTTGCTGCAGAAATAGAGGCAGCGAAGGAGGAAAGAAGAGACTGATAGGTAAGAAGATCAGCTGGGTGTTTGGATTTCCGCCATTTCCTTTCCGCTGCCCGTATAGTTGATCTTTCAGCACGCACTGAGTCAGATAACCACGGTGCTGGGGAGGACTTGCGAGCCTGTCGTGAAGTAAGAGGGCAGAGAGAGTCAAGAGACTTTACCCACACTGGAAAAGTCATGCTACTAGTTCTCTGCTTCAACAGTCAGTTACCAGCTGATAAAACAAAGCTCCACAGTTATAGCATTATATGTATTGAATTCGGGAACCTAGATTAAAATGCTCTTAAATGTCATTTGTTTCTGATAAGAAATGCTTCTTGATGATAATAAGCCCTTGGCAAACAGAAGGGAAGTCAAATGGTTTTTGATTTCTCTCCAAATCATTCAGTAGCTTCCTACTAATGTAACTTGATCAGAGCACTCTCAAACCGGAGCTCTATGAAATGACAGTTGAGATTAATTTTGTCAGCCTTGTAATCGCGCCTTATTGATGTGTTTCCTGTGAAATGGCACATTGGAAAGAGCAGCTTCAGCCACGGGGCAACAGTGTTTCGTTTAGCAGTCATGGATGGACATTTGATGTTGACCTCCTGATCGCACACCTTCATACCGTCGGGCAGACACGCACACACGCTCACAGGTAATGCTCTATTATGCTGATTTATTGAAGGTTAATTTAATCACTCTTGTAATACCTGACCAGAGGGTGTTCTTACCCGTGAAAAAAACCCAAGTAGCAGGGAAAAAAAGGAGAAAAACATGTCAACAAATCAAATAGTGATTTCATGAAGGTGGCACCAGAGACAGGCCAATCCATCAGAACGGCGGCAGACTGTGGACGTGTTGCCACGCGTGGTGCCAGGCGAGGTGCCAGGCGGTCCAAGGCACATCCTCCATGCCAGCGCCCTGAGGCTGTGTGTCCTCGTCACAAGGACAGAAAGGTTGTTAGGACCAACTGCACTAAATCACATACCTCCTCCCACCCACTGTCATGGCCGACAAAGCAGGTTGATGCAGAAATACTGGGGGAGGTGGATCACTGGTCGAATCGACTGGTTTGTTCTAAGTAATACACATCACATCCTCTTATTCCAATTGGTACAGTGATATATGATGTTGTTATGACACTTCCCCTGCTTTTGAGAGCACCCCAATGTCAACAAGGCTTTACACTGAGTGAATGATTCCTCCTAAATGCATTTTAGAGTTTTGCACAATACATTTTCACAGCTAAGTAAACAATGCAGGCCATTATCTATTCTAGATGTACTGTTTATGCTTTTTTTTTTTCCCCGCTCCATGGCTGGGATGAGCAAGTGAGCGGCAAAGAGAGACAGAAAGACGAAGAAGCAGAGAGAAGAGAGAGGCAACCTCCTTCTCCAAAAGACATCAGCTCTGTGAACAGCACAGACAGATTTTCCATTCCGTCAGCATTTTCCTTTACGTGCCGAACAGATAGCTAAAGGTACCACTTAATGTGGTGGGAGACAGGATCTAATGGATTGATACACAGGTTTTGACATGCTATTTGAGCATGGAGCTCGCTATAATTGGTCATGTCATTGTGCATTAAACTAACGATATATAGAGTAGTGCCCTGAGACGAGTGTCTTTAGCAAATCTGTCAGATATCACACCAAAATGCCTCTGACAGCTATCTCAGGCAGCGGCAGCACACTGCAACACAGCAGCACGAAAACCTGCACTCACTAGCGAACGCACTTTTTGGAAACTCACCTCTCTGTCTCTTTCTCTCTGCATCTCTGTCTCAAACTCTTTTCCACTTGCTCTCTCACAAATCTCTGCATGTTATTGTTGGCTTAAATCCTGTGTGGCAATTACATAAATTATATTGAAAGTGTGGTGGAAAAGTGAAGGTGATACTTTCTTTCTAAATGGAAACAGGCCAATGACCTTTATATTGGTTGTCATAGATGCGTGTGACTCCTCCCATACATTAGAGACAGGGGTCAGAGGTCCAAGGTGAAGCTAACTTGGCTCTACCCACGACTCCTCCGCTGCTGTCAGAAGACATCATGTCACCTTTCCTATGGAGGCTGCATGAATGGACAACACTTCTTACATTGTCGTCCATCTTGGCATAGAAGGGTTTTAGGGAGGCTCGAAGATTATTTGTAGCCAGCGACACGGTTGTTTATCAAATTACAATGTCAGGCCAGAGACACTTAGAGGAACATTGGATTTGTTGTTCCTATTTAATAGCAGTTTACCCATTTCATCCTCTTAACCTGTTGATATTTTTAAGACTTTTTCTGATTAACGTGAAGCATTAAAACACACGAGAGAGAAAGAGAGAGAGAGAGAGAGAGAGAGAGAGAGAGAGAGAGCTGGCTTCTATAAATCTTAATCTGAAATCACAATTTATGTTTTTTTTCCGGAATCACATATCTGCGTGCGACACAGCTGCCTGTAGCGGTTTACAAAACTGCACAAGCACTCTGAGACAGAGGTGATATATATCAACGTGCTCTAAAGACATCCACAATCATTTTGGCAGCCATTTTGTTTTCCTAAATACTTTGCCTCTCCTCCTCAGCTGTCTGTCTGTCGGTGCTGTCAGCCACTCTTGTGTGATTGGTCTGATGGGCTTGATGCTCATCACTCTGTCAGGCTAGGCTCGCCTTTCATTAGTCTGGGCCCCTCCATCCGCCACACTCACACAAATCACATTGACATCCAAACTCCTCAGATCCACAGAGCAATTTAACTGATATTCATTAGAGGGATGACAAGAGCTGATGGGAGATCTGTGGAGTGGAGGAGTGGGGGGACTCATTCTCCTCCTATCCTATCCTTGTCCTGTCCGCCTCCTTCCTTCCCCCTTCACTGCTGACTTTGTTTTAGGATCATTGAGGCGCATCGGCGTCTGTAACTACCCAGCCCTAAAGGATAGTCAAGACAAAAGAACAATGGATAACACATCTAATCTCCTCTTTATTATTGTGGAAAAAATACAATTGAGAGGAGTTTTGTGTCTTTCATGTTAAATAATTGGCTACAGCAGATCCACAGTGTCTACATTGCTCTCCTCCAGCAGCCACTATAATGCTCATCCAAGCAGAAGTCCAATCATTTAGCCCTCTCCCTCCAGCCCCTCATTAACCCCCAAAGTGTCAACTATCTCATTAACTCCCCCAACCATCGTCACCCCAAGTCCATCAGTAAATCATTCATCAACACATACAGTGTTGTAAAAAAAAAAATGTGATCATGTCTGAGGGATATCTGCAAGGACTCGGTAAGCTTTCAAAAACTCACCAGATATTCAATAAGGCAATCCGGCCTTTTTCATTTGCATTATCAATGGCTACCGGTCTGAATCCCATCTTTCAATTATCATCCTTTGTTAAGGGCTTTATTCTGCTTGTCAGATGTGAGTCATCACTGGGTTCTCCCATAACGTTAGACCAATGTATCCTAAACGTCGGAGGGCCGGGAGCAAGTCTGAGGCGGTAATGAGTTTGTGTGAGAAGACGGGGTCAGGACACAGTGTGTGTGTGTTAATTAATCTGTTCCCGGGTGGGAGGAACTGAAGCGAGATGATGAGATTTAAGAGAGTAAATGGGTGTGCTGCACTCGAGCTGTCCTCTGTTGAGTGAGCGAGCAGGGTTAGAGGCTGGGCAAATGGCCGTCACCATAGTAACCAGATAACTTCCCCGGCCCCAAGTCACTCAGTCAGTCAATCATGACAAGCAAGGCCTGGGAACATCAAACAGAAAGAACATGGTGTCCCCAGGCATCTTCAAATAAGACAAAGGTAGATGGGAGAAAATCTGAGAAGTATATGTGTGTGTGTGTGTGTGTGTGTGTGTGTGTGTGTTTCTTCATCATGCATACTGAAAAACATTTAAAAAAAAAATGTTTTTATCATTTCATGGCAATGAGCCTGAATTGTGACTACTTTGATAGCATCAACACCTGCCAGTAATATTGTTAGATCCAAAAGCCTGCTTTGTGGGAATAGCACCTGTCTGTGCATTCTGCACCACTGTCAGCTTGTCTCAGCGCGCGTATATAGGATCTGCTTTATTTTTTCCAAGGGACAGTCTTGGAGTCCAGGTGTGTGCCAGATCTGCTGTCTGTGCCCAGGGCTCCTGATGGCATCCAAGCCCCCGTGGTAATCAGCCCACTCTGCCTGCTGTTGCAGCCCGCCTGCCTCCTCTTCCTCCAGTGGCTCGTTTCAGAAACATCTGGTGGTTTACATGCAGCACACACCACCTGCCAGACGCCTCGCAGGCAGTGGCATCGCTCGCACCTCTCGAGTCCACCCCACAACAATGCGACGACACAGAAATCACCAGGAATATCTAGGCAAATTGTAGTCGCAACGATAAGGGCAGATAAAAAAAAATGCTGAGGGTTTTTAAGTTCTGCACAGTGTTTCTGCAGATGTATGTAGCCTTGTAAGCAACCTGTCAGCTGATTTGTAAATGCTTAGTCATCACAATGTGGGACAACAATTTGGGAGGGGTGAGTTTTTCCTCTAAGATGTATTGTTTTCCTGCAAGCCAGGTGAAAAATCAGATAACAGCTTGTAAACAACATTTTGGACAATACTGTCAGCTGTCTCTGACGAACTTTGAAACATCGCTTGTTGAAATATTGTCTTTTCAAATTAGAGATTCATAATGCACCCTGATCTACACATTTCTCTGATTGGTAAACATGAAAGAAAACTAATGTTTTATGCAGCAGTTAATTCAATTTAATCATAGAAGCACAAGGCATTAACATATTTGTATTGTTTTTTTTTTAATCAAATAACATTTATAAAACTATTGTGCAAAACAATGTCCTTTTAATCTTCTTCAAAGGCTCTGCACCAGTGGATAGTCATAGTCCTCTTAAATTAGGAAATATAACAAGTATGCATAATTTAAACAGCAAAGTTGTAAGCTTATACACTATATATACATTTTTACACAGACCTGGATTTTAAGTGCCCCTTACTCAGTGATAAAGAACAAGGCAAGTTTTACAATCAGCAAGAAAATCAATAGGCTGTACAGAGAAAACTATAAAAACAAGCAATGAACTTTTGCTGTTTCGCAGATTCTTTTAAGTAGCTTTCCCAGGCATTTGGCTGTTATAGGTGTTAAAAAAATGACCAGTTTGAAAGAGCATTTTAAAATCTGGACAGGACAGGACTGTACAAATGTAACAGTAACACTTGTTGAACATGCAGTCTACCAGCAAATCAAAACCAAACTCACAAAAATACAAAATAAATACAATAAAGTTAATACATTTCAAGTTATTAGCTGACCTTCTAGTCAAGAGATTCACCGTAATCATGAAATAATCTGTCCTCTGTTGTCTCACATTACCAAAAGGTGTACATAGAGTAAAAGACAACAAAGCTAACAACAAATCAGGCTGAATATCTTTGACCTACAGTATATTTTGATGTGAAATAAATGTCTTTTGAAATACAGAGAAATTAGAAATGTTTATAGACTGAATCGATGTAAACACATTGTGCTGACATTTTTAACAGTAGTCCATGCCATCCTTGTGCATTACCACACTTTCAAATATTCTGTTTAGATTTTTTTTCCATTTACCAGCCATTCTACACATGTTTTTACAGTATGTCTACTGCTGAGAGTAATTTAGTGTTTCTCTACTTCGCTCACATATAGCAGATGGTCCTCTGGAGACTTCCCATGGCTCTTGCTGAGGTGAAGTTTGATGGCGTGCTTAGTGGCAAATTTACGGACGCAGAGCTGGCAGCGGTACACTGCCCCATTTCCATTGCACTCATCTTGTGATTGTGGAGATAGCAAGGACTCCAGGGGCACTAGTTTCTCTGTGAGAGTGTGGGAGTCCCTGACAGTCTGTTTGGGGGAAAGCTTGGCCAGGTCCCTGATTCTGAACCCAAGGTGGGCTTCCAGATGGCATACATACGCTGCTGGGGTGCGGACCTGTGAGGCACAGTCACTACAGAAGAATATAGGTTGACCGGAGTCCAGGTTCTTGAGGAACTTGGTTCTGCCAGTTCTCCTTAGCTGGTACTTGACGTTAGCCAGCCAGTGGCTGATGGTGGTCATGGAGAGGCCTGTGAAACGAGACACATGCATTCTCTCCTGTGGGCTGAGGTCGTTGATGATGTACTTCCCCTCTGATGTCTGCTTCAGGCTCGAGGCAAAGTGGGCCTGCAGGAGGAGGAGGTGCTGGGGATTCCAGTTAGAGTGACGACCTTTGCGTTTGTGGCCATGCAGGGACACGTCGTCGTCGTCGTGCGTAGAGCCCACGATCTCGGCTTTGTCTGTGACCCGGGACCGCGAGGGAGCCTTTGGGACATGGTGGGACTGTGTCAGGTTCCTCAGCATGTCTGAGATATCTGACAATGCGTTTTCATGCAGAGGGCTGCTGGATGTGTAGGGAGAGACCACTGTTAGCTTTGCGGGAGTGATAAGGGAGGAGGGGGAGATAGAGGAGGCTGTGGATGAAGGGGTTAGGGGGGCTGAACCTAAAGAACTTCCTCTATCGCTTTTCCCTTTCGTGAGGTCCATAGGCTGGTCATCACTGGGCTGGCAAAAGCTATTATCAACTACACTTTCCGGCTTTTTGGTCTGTGAGGGAGGAGCGGCCACAGCAGCCCTCTCAGCCATGCTCTGGCTAAGCCTGGAGAGCAGGCTCAGGGGATCTTGGTTTGGCAAGGAGGGCTTGGCTGCTTTCCCCAAATGAATGTTCATTACTGACTGAAGAGCACTTAGAGGGTTGACAAAGGGCTGCTCTGGAGGAGTATGGCCAGTGATAATGGCGGAACTGCATCTCAGCGTAGAGGCGAGCTGGGATTTGACTGCTGTCTCTCTCTTGGGTTCTGTTGCCGGGGATGCTCTGTCGCTATGGCTTCCCCTGTCGCTATTGGCTGGGGTGGCTGCCCTCCATTCCCGAGGTGAGTCAGCCTCTCCTCCCTTAAGAGATTCTCCAGCCTCACTACTACAGGGAGAGAGGTGGTTCTCCATCTTAGGGGACAACTGCTTCACCCTTTGTTCTACTTTTGCTACTTTCTCAGTCACTTTTTTCACTAAATCCTCCATTGCCTGGAAGTTGTTGCTGGGGAAGGGAGAGGACTGACTAAGAGGTGGGGAAATGAGGGGCTGGTTCTTGGCAAGAGAGGACAATGCTCCATCCCCTCCGTTGAACAAGAACTTCAGTGGGGAATTCTTTTCCATGCTGCCCTGTTGGAGCTTGAGGTCACTGGGGAACTGGTAGGCTGCATGGATGCTAGGATAGCCGCCCCAGCTTGGATTCCCACTCTGTGCCTTGTTGATGGCTGATGTCACAGTGTTTTCCAGTGATTTGAGAATATCAAAGCCCCCTTTAGGGCTCTCCTTCAGGTCCTCTTCAGTAAGGTAGCTATACTTTGAGATGTCATATTTTTCCTCCTTCTCAGCATCCTCCTCCTTTCCAACTGAAGCAGAAACTTGCTTCTCATTCCCAACAGCCTCTTGCTTAGTGCACTCCTCCTCTACCTCCTCCTTTTTGATTTCTTTAAGAGGAGGGGACGTAGCCGGGGAAGTTGTCGTAGTTTGAAGAGGTGGAGGAGAGAAGGTGGAGGGTGCGAGTGGGACAGACTGGACCCTCTGTTCAGTAGGTGTGGTAACCCTCCTAGGGTTGGGGGAGGTGGCCTCAGGAAGTGTTTTGATTCTTTTTCCCACAGAGCTGGTCACCCTCAGGAAGTGTCCTGTCACCATCATGTGGGTTCTCAGCTCTTGCAGTGTATTATGGGAACTCCCACACTCCATACACTTGAGGATCTGAAATTTGTTGGACTCAAACTGCCAAGTATAGCTAGCACCGTTCTGGTGGCCGTAGCGGCTATTAGGGGTAGTGTAGGGGCTGGAGGAGGGCTTCTGTGAGTGTTCACTCAGGTCTGCCTGTGGGTGCTTAGCTTTTGGGGTTCCTTCTCTAGAACGTGGTGAGGTAATGAGGTCCAACCCCACGAGTCCCCTTTTCTTAGAAGACATGATTTTGGCTGCCACAGGGGCCATGGGCTCCTTCAGAGGCACTTTCTGGTAGTGTTTGGTCTTGATCATGTGGACACTGAGGTCCTGGAGCGATTCAAAGGAGTGGCCACAATACATGCACTTCAAAACTTTCTGGGCATCCTCCTTCCCTTCCATCTCCATCAGGGATCGCTTACGTGGTTTAGACCAGCGCTTTGCGCCGCTGCCTGCCCTGTCATGGTTGTCATCGCGGTAGTGACCTGTATCATTCATGTGAACTGTCAGCTCCACAAGGGTGTCATAAGCAGCACTACAGCCCTTACAGCGGAATTTACTGGCCCCAGTGAAGATTGAGCCAAACAGCTTTGGGTTTTGCCTGTGGAGCTGGACTGTACTAAAGAGGCTGGGCTCAGACTGAGCAGGGTGACGGCTCTGGGGACGATGCTGTTGTAGTGTCTTTGCCACTGCAGACTGGTGCCAGTCATAGCTACCGCTGCTGCAGCTACTACTGCTACTAGTGCTGTTGCTGCGAGCTGGCTTCTCCGTAGAAGCCGATGCCTGCGGCTGTGGCGGTGTGGAATTAAAGTTAAGGGGTGACCACAAGGGGCCGGTCAGGAAGCTGGAGTAGATAACCTTCATTTGTTCTAAGGTGTCCATGCCTATGGGAGGGGTTTTAGTGCCACCATTCAGAGGTGCTGTGACCAAGTTGCCCTCGGCTTTTCTGGAGGGGCTCTCGAAGTCTGAGAGACGGTCACTTGTCTCACTCACATGTGACTCACTGTCCATCTCTTGTCCGGAGAGCTCCGTGGCACCAGCTGATTCCTGGTCACATGCCTGCTCCTTGGGCGGACTGACACCTTGCTCCACAAACTCATCTTTCATGGGGAGGTCATCCTGAGGGGCTGAGGGCAGGTCGTCTTCCTCCGCCTCCTCATCCTCCACACTGTGCTCTGTCAGCTCCTCGGGAGAATAGGCTGCAAGGAGAATGGAGACAAAGAGAGAAAGAAAGAGATGAGTTAAATTGCAGGGAGTGAACACGCTATGTTAGAATAACTGGAGAAAAAAGTTTCCCTGCTATGTGTGCCCGAGGACTCCTAGGGATAAATGAGCCATCTGTGTGGGAGCCTTTAAAGCTGAGCTGAGAAATTACAGTCATCCCATTTCACCTCATCAACCGTTGAGGTGTTATTTTCCTCTAGGCGAGCCTGTATTTATATACTACCCCAGCCACACAGAACTTATGCCTCCCCTCTTTTCACTCTTTCTATTGGAGAAAAACAAAAAAAGAAATATCTTGGCAAAAACATAATGCGCCATTTTATTTATCTCAGGGCGCAACAGCTTGAAATGAAAACTAAATCTGAAATTAATGAAGCCCAATCTCACTGTGGCATTCTCCTCTGGGGTAATAAATGAGTTGGATCAACCTCCATCTGTCAGTTAATATGTCTGACGCCTCTTCATCTGCCTCTTCTCTGATTACGCACGCACACACACACACACACACACACACACACACACACACACACACACACACACACACACACACACACACACACACACACACACACACACACACACACACACACACACACACACACACACACACACACACACACAGCTTGAAGAATTTCAGGGAAGGGATGTCAGGATTTTGTTTGACATGTGAAATAGACATTCTAAAGTGTCATCTAGACAGAAGTGAGTTCATTAGTTCCTTAATATGTGGAAGGCAGTCAATACTCTGGATTCAAGCTGCATTCTTAACAGCAAATCTCAGCCAGTCTAAACAGGTGTTGAATGTCAGGCAAACATAAGACAAATACATTTCACTGATCATAAAAAAGAAATGAACAGAATAAAGGGAGGGAGAAAATGAGGCCGAGGGAAGAGAGGGATAAAGAGGACGAGGTGTGAATGAGCGTCAACATGACGGCAATACATAAGCGATCTGTCACTTTGCATGTTGGTTCCCACTGCTTACATGAAGAGAGATAAGTGTGTGTGCATGCATTTGTTTGTGTGTACTGTACATGTACTGCTGGGCCCCGCACACACAAATACACACAAACTTCTGTGTCCACCCAACTAGAGTAACGACGACTCACCCACCACTCACCCCCTTCTTCCACAGTGTCACCATGCCCCCTCCCTCATTTTCTGTCCACCTCACTCCCAAAACCGCTCAATTTAAGGAAAAACAAATAATCTCTGAAAATAGCGAATAGCCTGTGGACAGGTCCGCGGCCATTTGAACAATATTATAAACTAAGACAAATGCCCGAGAAAGCTGTAGGTATACGCTTTAATATTGTCTGCACTCATACAGTCGAGCTTGGGCATGTGGACGTAAACAGGCAAACACACACACACACACACACACACACACACACACACACACACACACACACACACACACACACACACACACACACACACACACACACACACACACACACACACACACACACACACACACACACTGTGACTAAATTCTTCATTCCCCCCACCCGCCCCACGCACTCACGTCCAGTCTAAACAAAAATGTCATAGCTGAAATAACTCTCATTTCCAGTGCTAACAGCCAATCTCTAGGCAGCCATGCGGCTGGCGCTGGTCTGATTTGGGCCCTGGGGGCACAGTCAGCAGGCAGCCCCACTGAGAGGCCAGCCTAATGGAGACCTGGCAGGTGCAGCCCACTCTCCGTCCTCCCGGAGATTTGGTTTGTCACTGGGTATCCATTACCTGCCATTCTCCGCTGATAGGCCCCGACAGCCCTGATCAAAAGATGTCGTCGGGCCCCAGTCCGCTTGGCAGTCAGTGGCATGTCGTTTGTAAAAAAGGCCAAGCAGGGTGTAAATAAAATGACATGATCACTTCCCCGGCCCCTCATGTTCTGGACACAATTATGATAATGTGGATGTGGAGGGGAGGGAGGGGTCTGGTAGGATGGAGGACGGGTCGAGGAGGTAAATCGCTCACGCTCAGGCAAACACGCAAGGGAGATATCTCACTGCTACCAGCGCTCAAGTGACTGCCCACACCCTCTTTCCTTTACTTTCTCTTCCGCTTCTCCTCTGGAAGGCATTCGTGTCAGACTCTCATTTGAAAGAGGAAATCCAGCCAGGATGAGGTAGTTAATGTGTTTGTGTCCTGACTAGCTGGTCACGGATGTCAGCTTGCATCAGGCGAGCCTGACACACCGCTTGACCAAGTTGTCAGGTCACCTTTCTCTTATTCCACATATTTCTTCACATTGTCTAGCTATTTCATCAAACTATTGCCATATCCAATTTCATGTCATGTTATCACATTCGCAAACCCTCTCCCAGGGCTCTCTCTGTGACATAACTTGGCAGTAAATGTTTTACATTTCATACTAATAGAACTGCGACCCTATATGTTATTGTTCATTTGTCATTAAGCCTAGATAGCACAGAGAGGGGGATTGAAGTCCAAAATGACCTGCTATAAACCTACAGAGTCTAGCCATGCTTCCATGCAATTTAAAATGCAAAACAAAAACCATTATGTCTGAGCACTATCTGTTAATTTAATCCCCAATGACTGATAATCCATCACACAGGGCGACAACCACATCCAATTATTCTCCCTGGCTTGACTGACAACAGAGGTGATTTATCAAGCTAATAAAAGGTGATGGGAGTATTGAGGCTCCCTTAGAATAAAAAAAAGAAGAGGATTATGAATACAACAATACTCTTGGATTGCAGTCTTAACTAATATCTAAGCATATGGTGTAGGGCCAATGTATGAATTTTCCTAGTGTGTGTGTGTGTGTGTGTGTGTGTGTGTGTGTGTGTGTGTGTGTGTGTGTGTGTGTGTGTGTGTGTGTGTGTGTGTGTGTGTGTGTGTGTGTGTGTGTGTGTGTGTGTGTAAATGAGAAAGAGAGTGTGTGCTCATGTTATGATAAAGTGAGCTGATGCCATGTGGGAGAAAGACAAGAATCATTAGGTTCCATGATTGATTCCTTGGGGTGGGGTAGAAGGGTAGGAGATGCACTTTCACACAATCAGCATCTCAGTCACGGCTCACACAGAAATAGCAATAACACATTTCACACAAACACAAAAGCTGCAGAAAATAAGTCTCACATGCAGAAACACACACTTCACTTTAAGATACGCAACGTCAAATACACCCCCACGTAATTATAAATAAAGCTAGTCAGTCGGTAATGACACCAGCCACCCCCCCCCGCCTTCTCAAACACACAAACACACTCGTACACGCACGCAGATGCAAGCGATGAGGAAAGACAGTGACATGTTGGCATGCAGGAGGCATTCCTGTGGAGTATCATTTTCATAAACATAAGGGCCGCAGACGAGGAGGGAGAGATCATCTGATAGAAATACTGCAGTGCTGCTCTGACGATCAGGAACAACAGACAGGGTAGGGACAGGGGGTGATTAAGCAGGAAGGTGCTGTGGCTGCCTCTAAAGCAGAGCCTCTCTCAATGTGTCTCTCTCTGTCTCCTCCCCTCTGTCCCATGGGTTATTTTTCCTCAAGTGCCGCTGAAAGCAATGTCTGTTTTTGATGCTGCATTTTAAATAGGCCTCATATGCACGAGTGATAATATGAGGACCTAAAAAAAAAAAAAAAAAAATCAATCATGTGTTTCTCAAGTAGAAATCTATGCAATTCTTTATTTGCCAGATTATCTCAGCTCAAATCAGCAAATACATTTGAATATCTTTGTGAAAAGCACAATCCTATACCTCTTCATTAAGCTACTACTAAGTCCTGCCCCTTTTCTTCAATCTGTCTTTAATTGATGACCACAGTGTATATTCCTGGTCTGGCCTGCACAGCTGGGAAAACAGTCTGGGAGCCAGATCACACCCAACAGCAGCGGGGTAAACAGGATGTGTCATTAAAAACTCTACCTGTTCCTGACCCTCATACTCAAATGACTGCTTGGTCTCTGAAAAAATAAAAAAAGGGACAACCTTGCCACAGGCATCATGGTATGAAAAAAAAAAAGGTGACGCCTTTTGAGCGGTCATCAGTGTAGTACAATATTTCATCTGTGTTTTTTATGCTAGAAATAGCACAGACGCCAGATGTACGTAGAAAAAAAGTATTTCTTTTTCTGAAATTGTTGTGCAAAGATATGGTGAAAAGAGGATCTGTTTAAATTCACACAAAGCTACTACTATGTGCAATAACGTGCTGCCTACTTCATAAAGAAATGTAATGCATAACGTCAATTCACTGTGTACATTTCTGTGCATTACACCGATAGAAGCGAGGAATAAGAACGCTTAATTAACAGCCTACGGGGATCTTTAAGAAAATAAAATAGAAACTTGTGCTATTGCAAAAGCATTTTTATACAGGTTTCATAGCTTGATTGCCTCTTTATTTATATTTATAATGATCGACGCATAGATAACTGTACCGTGCACAAAGACGCAACTACAGGGATACAGAGGAAATTGTCGACATGGGTGGTCCTTTATAGCTTACTGTTAAGATTACAAAAAAAATAATGTATGGTGTTGTTGAAAGACAACAACAGAATCAAGCAACAGGAAAAACGAAAGCACAGAGGTTGCAGGCTATTGTTTATGGTTTAAGATTTAAACTTAAACTATACAAAAATGCATGATCATTTGATGTTGTCCTATATACATTGAGCTGCATTTCTTGTATGAAAGATAACATATACAGTAAATAAAGTCATTTATTATTACTATTATCCTGTTGAAGAACAGAGGAAAGGAGGTTAGGCGTAGTTGCCAAGATCTCATGCTGTCTAAGATATTTGAAGTCAGTCTGTGATCAGATCGGGGGGCTCTGAGAGGAGAGAGTTAAACTGTGTCACAACATGACGACAAGTGTTTCTAGACATGTATTTTAACCGGACCTTGACGCCCTTAAACCTTCATGGCCCCTGGGGGGGGGGGGGGGGGGGCTCTTACTGACAGGAAACAGCTCCAGAGCGCTACAGGACAGGAAGTCACCTTAGTCTCAATCAAACAACCCACAAACCACCGACTTCCACTCACTCTCTCAAGTTTCCCAGCAGCCTAAAACTCTTTAAATAGATTAGAATAATTTAGTCTAAAACAGCCCCATTCTGTCAAAATAGCAGCAGATCAGAAACATACCTAAAATGCCTTTCTGTTGTACACATTTGTCAAAGCAACACACTCAATCAAACTTAGTTCTCTCCCTCCTTTCCCTTTGATCCTTACAGGCTGGTTGAAAGTCCCATGAGAAAATATGTAACAGGTGATCTGCGGCCATTTGAAATATTAATAAGTCCTGACATAATTCACTTTTCCGGATATGACCAGGCCATCTTGTGCTATTCACTATTTGAGTTTGTTTTATACATAACTCTGCTGCTACAGTACATTATGCTTACACAGGCTATCATGTTACAAGCGACCGTGGATGTCTTTGTCAGTTTTTTTTTTTTATTTGTGTGTGTTCTCTACCCCCTGATGGCATTGTGAATACATTGTGTCCGCCAATTGTAGTGCAGGATGTGCGATATGGGAGATGGGAAAAACAGAGAGATCATTCTGGCCCCAGGCAAAGCTTAGGGCTGAACCTTGTCAATGCACATAGTAAGAGGAGAGAGGGAGAGAGAGGGAGAGAGAGAAAGAGACTGTATAGATTCAACCCTTTGCTGATTGTTTTGTTATGAGTGGACCTCAAAGCTGCCAGCTGCACATACAGACCTTCAAGACCTGAAAATTCATCTTGTTTATCTGACATGAGACGAGCCACAGACACATAATGGCCTCCGTTACTAACTCTAACGTACAAGAGAACGAGGTGACTCACAGTTCCAATCCCAGTTTTAAACTTGACGCAGCCACAATAAGTGATAAAAAAAAAAAAAAAAAACACAAACAGCTTCCACAGGTGCAGAACCAAGGGCAGTAAGGATCAGGGTGCCACAGGAAGGCGGTGTTTCAGTCCGACATGCACACACAGAGCCTGCCTTGTCTGATGATATGTAGTCAGGCGGACTACCTACAACTATCCCACATCTCTGCCTCCTTCTCTATCTCTCACTCTTTTCTTTAAGCCATACTCAGCCAGTTGTCAAGCAAAGCTCCATGAAGCAGAACTCCTCGACCTGTTTAGGCCTCCTATAAAAATGTTGTTAAAAAAGGTCATCAGGCTGTGTGAATTCACTCTTCAGCTATTTAACTTTCAGCTTCACAACACACTTACAAACACTAGTTTAGTAGAACCACAAACCACAAGTTTAAACATGTCAATTTAAAGCCAATAACCTAAACTATTTGACAGTAGAACTTAATGTACCTGAAGTGTCTTATTGTTGTCAACTGCATTGCAAAACTGCATGTGCTCAAACTACGGTAAGTACAGTGGGTCAAAGTTACACAAGAGTTTACAATGATCAGTTTAGTTAATGGAAAGTTCATATTTCTTTTCACCTCCAACGGAATGTTTTCATAACAGCTTAAAACTGAATCTATTAAAAGCTGTCTGATCTACTCATGTTTTCTTTGTCCGATGAACCCAAACTGTCTTAGTTAATCATTACTGTGTCAAGCCAGGGTGTGCATGTTTCAAAGTTGTTGCATTGCCTTTTTAAAGCGTAACTCTCGCCAAAATGCAACCTAGGGTCTTTTTGTGAATGTACCCGAGTCAAACTTTAGTTTAAAACCATATTTAGGACAGAATCGCCACTTTTAAGATTTACCGTATTCTCGTTTTTCGGTCAAATGGCCTTTTGTATGGGAGCGCTAGGGGCACTTTAATGCTAGCCTCAAAATAGCTATTTTTAAACACTAAGAAGGCTCGACACAACATGAAACTTTGCTCGAAGTATCTCCAGGGGCTCTACACATTAACGCAAGCATTGAGAACATTGTTTGTGTACACAGATTTACTCAAAAGACAGGTTTTGAACGACTTACTTTAGAAGTTGTTGTTTTTGGGCGCTACCATCTCCGAATGCAACGTAACAGGGAGAAGGGTAAAAATGGAAAGCTCCTAAAGATTAGTTCCATATAAATGCGCGGATAATTCATTGTTTTGTTGCTTATATTGACCTTGTAGATGAAAAAGGAGCCTCATATAAGAATGACATTTCCTCCTATGGAGTCCGTTCATTCGCATTCGAAGATTGACACTTTTTGACTGGCGAGATGGTAGTCCCCGGAAACAACAACTGCTAAAGAAAGTCGTTCAAAACCTTTCTTTTAGGTAAATCTGTGTACACAAACAATGTTCTCAATGCTTGCGTTAATGTGTAGTGCCCCTGGTGATACTTCAAGCAAAGTTTCATGTCTTTCATGTTTCATTCAAAAGGCCATTTTGACTGAAAAACGAGAATACGGTAAATCTTAAAAGTGGCGCTTATGCCTAATTATGCTTTTAAACTAAAGTTTGACTCGGGTACATTCACAAAAAGATCCTAGGTTGCATTTTGGCGAGAGTTACACTTTAATTAAAATGTTATCATGCCATATTGGATTGATGGCTAAAACTGTGAAGATAGGAGCTAACAAAAAAGTCCTATAAATTTATGCTAACACCTTACGGCTGGGGTTAAAACAAGGGTTACTGTAGTTCTACAATTCAGGTCTAAAACCAGGCCTACTGTAAAAGTCTAGATTAAAGAGTTGACACAACATCAGGAGGTCAAACTGGGGATACAGTTGAGAATAAGGGATTGGTTCAGGTCTGAAACTGGAATTAGGTTTGTAGCTTGTAGTTGGAACTAAAACTGGGACTGTGTGTAAAGTTGAATCAGGGGTGAAGGGAATAGAGTCGGGCTTGGGAGTGGGACGACCAAACCCCTCTCACAACACACAGCTGCTGCCATGATCGCATAGCAACGAGGAGGTGATGGACGCAGCCTGAAGATGGATGGCCACCATAAATCACAGTAGTGAGTAGGAGGAGGAGGAGGTAGGAGACAGGGAGAGGGAACAAGAAGAGGACAAAAAACAACACAACAGATTTTTTTTCTTCTTCTCCCTTTTCTGTAGCAGCGGCAGAGCTGGCCTTGCCTTGACCTCTCACTGTACTCTTTTATTCATGATGGTTGGGGAATGACACAGGGCAGCGGACTCTTCTGGGCAAAGCTTAATGGAAACTTCTAGGTAATCATTACAGTCAGTTAGATTGGATGCAATGGATCATTTTATAATGTACAATTGCAATAAACTCCATTGAGGCGTCTACGTGCCCTTCAGTGTCCAGAGTTTTCTCATGATTCCACTAACTTTTTAAAGATGATAATAATGATAGACGATACCTTTCATAAAGCAACCCTCCAGGCAAGGCAATCTGGGTAGTGTAGTTGCGGGATAAACATCCCTGGGCTATCTGATTATGGCCTACTGCTGCGGCACTGGTGTCTAGTAACACTCAGAGAGAGCGCTCAGCCATCCATCACGCAGTGAGTGTCTGTCTAAGGCTTTCCACCCTGCTTCTTCTCGTCCTGGCTCTCCAGTTACAGCCATACACGGCCGGCCTAAATAATATTCTTCATGATAAATGGCACTATAAGCCTGGTATCCATCATTAATCTGATTTTTAAAGAAGCATCCATCTTGGAGAGAGCCTGTTAGGGCCACGGGGGAGCAGAGCAGCTCGGGTTCATTTAAAGGCCAGGCTGCTACATGAGTGATACCTGTCAGCCCTGCTCATCAGGGAGCAGCACACACACACACACACACACACACACACACACACACACACACACACACACACACACAGTAGTACGACATTAAATATTGACACCATATGGCCACGCACACACACAAATCTACGGCGCCCCTAGGTGCGTTCGCTGTGCATATATTATGAGTAACCATCACACGTGACGGACTTTCTGTACTCACAAAACATATTTCTCCCCTTGATTCAGACATCTAGAGACGTGTCATGGAAGAACATTCTGTCACTCGTCAAAACACAACTCAGTGTAACTCAATCCTCCCCGTCATCTCGAAAAAATCTCACCTACCAAACGCCTCTGCTAAAGGGTTTCAGGAAAACTCACTCTTCCCTGGAAAAACTCTCACACACACACAAACGACAGTCTCTCTTTTCCCAGCTCTCCATTCCTCTCTCTCCACTGACTCTGCAGCTCATTCTCCATTCCTCTCCTTCTCTTTGTTTCTCTCAGTCCACTCTCTGTCTTGTTTTCCCCTCTTTCACTCTCTCTTTCTCTTCCTCTCTGCCCCCTATCCACCTCCCTTCTCTGTGTGTCTGGTAAAGCCTGTTTGATAAATGACACACGTCACTGTGTCAGAAGCGAAGGGTGGATCAGTGATAAATGACTCTGTTGAAAAGGAAATCGGCTCTCTGGCATGGCCGGGCTATTCTCCTCCTGGATTGGGTTTCAGGACCCCTGAAGACCGGAGCAACTCAGTTTCCCCGAAAAGAGCACACATCCCACCAGGCTCTGACGCTCTCTACCTCAAGGAGGGGTGGGAGACAGAGAGAGGGTGGGTGGGAGCTGGGGTTGGAGGTATCCAGCCTGTCCCAATTGTCGCTACAGTACAGCTGCATCTATCACAACAGCGTTGGGACTATTTTTACAAAGCCTCCGACTCAGTGCCCAGACAGCAGTCCTGGCTGAAAACCTCGGCTGAGAGCACACTGAAAGCTGAAAGGGAAGAGTGGATGGCTAACGGTTTTCTATTTGTGACACTACAACAGTACTTATACTCCTCTTTCTCTCCCGAAGCCCAACCCTATGGCTTGACATCTGCCAAGTGTGTGTTAAAAAGCAGAGAAGGCCCATTCCACCGCCCCCGCTCTTCTTCTCCTCATCGTCCCCACCACCAGCACCTCCTCCTCTTCCTCCCACCTCTGCCCTCTTTCTCTTTTCTCCTACACTGTCTCTTTCACTCACTTGCTGGCAGGGTGGCACTGTTATCATTACACAGGCAGGATTTATGGAGTCAGGGCCTATGGCAAAAACAAAAAGGCATCTGTCAATACCTGTGGGAAACACTCTGTCAGCCTTCCTCCTCCTCCTCCTTCCACTGGTGCTCACAGCCTCATTAGGTATGCACTTATCAGACACATAGATCACAGACGTGACTCAACCTCGCCGGAATCCAGCCACAGGACTTTCATTAGCAACAGGGCCTGCAAGGCCAAAACATTTGCCGTGCTCACACCTGCAAACAACGCCAGCGGAGGCGTATTGTTGTTAAATCTCGCTAACACTGTCAGCCCGTATGTCGGCCGAACAATTAAGTCCCAAATTGTGCTCCCCTGCTGCTTCCATAAGGGCATGCTTTTCACACATAAACAACAGGAAGGCAGACAGATATAAAAACAGCTTACTTCATTTCTCACTCGCTGCTTTTTACAACCCAGTCACAACATGTGCGCTTGTGACTGCAATGTGTGCTGTTAATGCTCCTATCTTTACTAGCGTCAACACTGCATGTTTGTGTGCTTTGTCTTGTGTTTCTAAGTTGGAATATGCTGCATAGGTGGTGTGCAAAGACGGAGAGAAGGGAAGAGAAGGACGAAACTGAGCAACATAGACGGGCCTAAAGAGCTCGGAGAATTATGGCCTGATCCCAGCAGGTGGTCTACAGTTACAATTCCTTTCATCACTATCACAAGCCAAACCACACACACACACACACACACACACGCACGCACGCACACACGCACACACCTAACAAATCAGAAAGTGCATGACCACTGATTTGAGCGCACGCACGCAGACAGACATGAGTGATGGCTGCCAGTCTGGCAGCTATAGTCCTGACCCTGCAGAAAGAAGAGACTGTTGCTGTGGAGCCTGGTCCAAATCAGACTAATCCCCCACCCCTCCTGTGTCAGACTCTCTCTTATACACACAAGACCAGATCGCTGTTATAACATGGCCTAATAGTACACCAACACATGCAACACTCTGGATACTGTAAACACACTGACACCATTCTGCAGACGTACTGTACAGCTGAGACATTTCTGTGAAATAGCCGTGTGTTTGCCCACACGATAAGTGTAAAGTCGACTTCAAGTTAAGTCGGCGGAGTATTTCAACTTTCTACAGCCATTTCAACAGCTTCAGGACTCGGACTTGCGGAGAAGCTAATCGCCAGCCATGAAGAAAGTAGGTCTGTATTTCCACAGCTGGGAGAGTCCCTTTCTCATGTTTGCTCGGTTGTTTACATGGCCAGCTGCCCTCGGTTGTTAAGAGCACTCAGACCTGACCCAGGTAGGCAGGCCCATTTGTCACCTGCAGCGGAAAATTGAGTTACAGCACAACCAAAGGCGAGCGGCTCTGTGTAATATCAAGTTGATTACATCAAAGTGGTGGCAAACCTCATTGGGCTGGGCACCCCGAGCTTGTCATCTCCAATCACAGGGGCTGTCAGGACTCCATCAGCCTCACGGCTAATTGGACCAACGCTAATGAAGCAAGCAAAACAAGTTTTGTACTGCGGAGAGAGAAACCCTCTAAGACAGAGGAAGGAAAGAAAGAGAGGGAGAAGCTTAGAGTGTGTGTGTTGGAGAGACAATGAGAGAGCAAACCAGGGTGGATGTGTGTGTGCGTGTGTGTGCGCGTGTGTGCGCGTGTGTGCGCGTGCGTGTGTGTGTGTGTGGCGGGGTAGATTTTTCATGCAAGTCTCAAGGTTGCAGTGGGCTGACTCTCCCCCTAAGTCCCTAATCAAGGCCCATCATCTGTCATCCTTTTCTTTGCTCTCTCTATCACCATGCTCTGTGCTGCAATCAATTCATCATCACCCTTTGTGTGCCACTGAACAGTTGACAACTTTATAACTTGCAGCTGCACGGGCTGACTGACAGGGGTGGAAGGGGAGCATGAAAAAATGAAGAAATGAATAGATGAATGAATGAACAAAGAAGCGTGGTTTCAGGGAGAAAAAGTTGTTTTCTAAAAACACAAAACGATCTATATTACAGCCTTTTATTCCCTTTTGTCAACAGAGAAGCAGCAGTGTAGCAGGGAGGAGAGAGGAGAGGAGGAGATGAAAAAAACAAAACATCCTCACTGATCTGAAATCAGAAAGCTTTCAGTCATTCTTTATGTGCTCCCCGCGGCCACTCTGAGCCAGTGAGCATGTACATTAGGCTGGGGCATTTTGATGAAATAAAAGCCCAGGCCAGCTTATGGCTAAACAGAATGGGAGCACTCACTCAGCCTGTCTCTGATTGACCATTAAAGCCATTGATGAATGGGCCTGTCAGGGGAGAGACAATTAAATCAAACATGAAACAAAGCCGTTGTGACGGCCCGGTCTGACAGAGCAAACCCATTCCTCCCCTCCATTACATAGCACACGGCTCCCTTTACAACCTCTAACCCACTCCTCCCGCCTCCTCTACCCACTGTGTGTGTGTGAGTGTGTGTGTGTGTGTTTTCAAAGTGAACAAGTGAGCATGTGCACATGGGAGTGTGATGTTCTCTGCTGGAAGTGTGTGTGTGTGTGTGTGTGTGTGTGTGTGTGTGTGTGTGTGTGTGTGTCTGCTTGTGTGATGTCTTACTGTGAAACCACTTTGTCCCCCCCTCTTTTACTTTTTCGTAGTCAGTTGGCCATCAGAGAGAGAGGGAGAGAGAGAGAGAGAGAGAGAGAGAGAGAGAGAGAGAGAGAGAGAGACAAAAAAGTACACAGGGCCTTTCAAAGTGGTTTAAACGTGACGTCAGGGGCCTGCAGCACATGGTGGGAAGTGATTTTCTGATGCAAATCGGGAAGGATCAGATCAAAGCCGCATGACAGCCAATCAATCAACCGTCAAATCAGACATGGCAACTGTCGATTATGGCTCCTTCCAGCCCACGAAACCCCATTGTCTGCTCTCAAATTGTTTATCTTATCCCAAGAAAAGAAAAAAAAAAGCTCAGAGGTAGGGCTTTTTCCCCCAGCTTGTGCAAAGAAGTTATGCGCTCGGATCAAATGCGCACAAAGCCCTTATGTCCCCCTTATGCCTACCCCCGGGCACTCACCATCATGAAAACACTGTTTTTTTTTCCACAGGGTTTATTCCCACAGATCAAAGGTAGATGGCTGTTAGGATCTGTAAACTGTCAGGGATTCAAGTTGGGAACAATAGGAAGCGAAAGTTTACAGCAGGCAACTCATCCGATGGGACTACAGTATTCGCACAGCGTGGAGAGCGGATAACGCAGGAACACAGATTGTTTTCTACAAACTGTACATCCGCTTTAATAAAGGGAACAGTTTCTATGATGTCTCACAAGGGCAGCCAAGAGTGATAAAGCGGATCGTTAGACAGCAAAAAAAAAAAAAAAAACACAAAGTGGAAACGGAAATGCAGTGACTGTAAAGTGAGCTCTACAAAACAAAAGGTAACATCCGCAACAACCTTATTTTTCTACGCACGTTATAATTTGATACACATACCTGCTGCGCGCTTGGGCGCTTCTTGTTTCCTCCGCGGCATGTCTATTTGTGGGGATTTCCGTGAAACTCTTCTTTTTTTCTAATTTAATATACCCCCTCGCGGTATCCGGGAAGATCCACCTCTAGATTCACGCCTTCGTGTAGTAGACTGCACAACATCGGGGAGTCCGATGGAAAGAAAAACTAAAAATCATCGTTACGGAATGGCAGCCTGCGGGAAAAGTCAGCGGAAAAATAAATAAACGCGGTGGGAGGGTGAAATAATTTATGTTTTTGGGGCGATCGCGTTCAGAATGTCAGCGGTGATAGCCAGCGTCCACCTCGGCTGCCTGGTCTGGCAACAGGCAAAGTTGAGGGATAAGGGAGATGATCGCGTCACTCACAGCAGGAGAATGGGCAAACCCACCGCTCCGTTAACTCTTTACTTCTCAGAAAGGGGCGGACACCAGGCACGAGTGTCCTCCTATACCTCTGCTTTTCATGGGAATCACAGTTTATGAGCTGATTGTTACAACACACAGCAGGCTGATAATCACCAACCAAACCACAACCAATCTGAGTAATATTCAAATAATGTCCCCACGTAGGCTATATGTGTCACCGTCATCCGTCATCACATGTTTCGTTTTAATCGGTCACGTAATGTCTCTACAGAAATGTATGACTTCGCTGTATTTATTTCTAATGATTATAATTGGCCTTTTAAATGTATTTGAAGTGATTATAAAAACCCATTTGTTACAGGCGTTGCATCAATATGCAAAACACACTCCGCCACTAATAGGCTACTATTTTATTAAATGTCACACATTTTCAAAGCTTTTGTTCAGGTTCGTGATACTAATTAAATTTGATTGATTTGACTGTGTGCAATATCATTGCGCACATTAAACTGCAGTTTAGCATCCAACCAGTGAACAGTAGCATAAGTGCATATGCTATTTACATATAATCAAATGTAGCCTACAGAATGAACATTAAACCAGTGGGGTAGTGTGTGTAAGATGGGATGTATTTTGATATAACATGCAAAAAGTGTAGTAGGAAGCTGTGAAATGTCAGTTATGTTACTATTCACAAATACTATATAGAGTAGAATGAGTGTTATAAACATCTAGCAGGTTTGTAAATGTTAATGTTTTCTAATGATGGATGAATGAACACATGAATACATGTACCATCTAAAAAAAGACAAAATGTACTGTTAAAAATAAAGTTAAATGCAATTAGTTTAATAGACAGTAACAGGAAGTGCTAATACAGAAGGCAATGAGCCCTGGTGGAATGGCCTTTATGTGGCTTACTGTAAGTCATTTTTGTAATTATATTTATTGGTAAAAAAACAAAAAAAAAACATGCTCACATAGTCTGTATATCTTATAACTGGTGCAAAAAAAAAATGTTAAGCAGCCCCCTCACCACTGCCCCAAAATGCAAACATGCCTGAGGCCCGTTCCTCGCTAATTTAATGTGAGCAGTTAAATGTTAGCTTTCATCACAGTAAAAGCATCACTTCTCCCATATATCCACATTAGGTAGAGATCAAAGCCAGTTCAAGGAAGAAGCGTTAAGTCTTAGTGCCAAGGTAATAAGTTTTTTTCACCACTCGTATTGCTTTTTTCTTGAGCCAGCAGTATCTCTGCAGAGTGGGATGGTCCCGGGTCTCCCTCTGTGCCTCTGATGTGTTCTGACCCCTGCCAGCAAGAAGACACATACAAATACCAAAACATGCTGCGTGTGGGTGCTAGATGCTGCACACATATTATACACAGACACACACACACACACACACACACACACACACACACACACACACACACACACACACACACACACACACACACACACACACACACGAAGTAGAGCCTGCTCAGAGTCAAGGATGTTCTTACTCTTTCAGATACAAATCTAAAACATGCACACACAAATGGCATCAGTCCCTCTTTCTCTCCCTCTCTCTCTCTACTCTCTTTCTATCTCTCTCTCTCTTTCTCTCTCTCTCACACACACACACGCACGCACGCACGCACGCACGCACACACACACACGTCCTCACTCAGAGAACAAGAATTAAAGACCTCTCTGATCAGGACTCGCCCCCGCCTCCCCGTCTCTAAGAGCACAGGGACTGGGTCCCTGTCACTTTAACAACATGAAATTACAACCCAAATGGGATGTCAGGGGTTAGCAGTGTCTCTAAGAGAACTATGTGAATATATTTCCTCCTATGGACTTGCCCCCATCATGACCTCCCCCAGGAACAAGAAGTAGCCCGGTGATTGGCGTTTTTACAGCCAAATTAAACCGTCTTGCAGGCTGCTGAAGGCATGAGGAGAAAGCAGCCCTTCCAAAATTAGTGAGCCATCATCATGACAGAAAGTAGCGGGGACATGGTGTCATCCAGCTACTGTATTGATTAACCCATAAATACTATACACAGCCTCTACACTGTGGCTCTCCCAGGCTTACACTGTAAATGGAAGTTATCTCAGCTGTGCATCTGTCTTGCTTTGCTCTGAAACACTGATATCAAGAGACTGCAACCTGGTTGGGTGTTTAACACATCATGAACAAGAGGACTATATGCATATACTTTGTGAAATGCAAATGGTATCTTGGCTGCTTTTAGTGCTTTCTGCTGATGAAAGTGTGAAACAGAATGTGTTCTAATTAGAGGAAAAAATGAAAGCAACAATTCTTAGAGTGTATTACTCCATTGTTTTTGAAAATGCAATTTGATACAGTAAGTGTGGATGTTTAAAGAAATATTCTTTTTTTTAGGACTGTGTGATACTCTCTTATATCAGGTAGCCCTGCTGCATTATTCCACTTTTCTTGTGCTTGACACCAGGATTATTATAAAAGAGGAACATCTGTCAACCCTGCAATGATTTGCACACAACTTCGCCCAATCAATCTCAAAATTGTGATTAAAAAGCATGAGCTGCCTTTATTTTTCTATTGAAATCTTTTGGCAAAAAATGGGAGAGGCCTTTCAATTTCATAGCCTCCAGAACACTCAAGTATTCATTGCGCTCTACTTTTCGCTTTCAACCTCTCTGCGGGAGGCAGGACTCATGACATCTATGTATGCTGCTCCTATTCACAATGCTATTCAGCCTTCAGATGTGTGCTGCAAATGATCCCTCAATACCATCAGATCGTTCTTATTGGCATGCACCCAGTTATGGGCCTGTCCAGAAAGGCAGGCGCAGTGCAGTGGCAGAGTGCAAACTGACAGTTCTGTCCTCATGATGAGTCCCATTCAGCAGCGCTTTGTCCAAACCAAGGAACAATCTTCTATAACGTGGCAACGTTTTGCTTAAACTTAAAAGGCAGTGAAATGACACTATATAGGGTTCCCATTGATTTCCTGCAAACATACAAGTGTTTTTCTGTGCACGTGCTTTGTGTATCATCTGTGTATTCATGCGGGTAGGTTCATGTGTGGGTGTGTGTGTGCGTAATGCATGGCCCTGTTGAGAAGAGTGATTGCTTTATTCCTGCCAAGTAGGTGCTATGGGGGCCAGGGCTGTGTCTTTGGGCAGCTGTATGGATGGCTTGAGGAGGTCTCCATCATTCATAAAGCACACTTCTACATGTAAAATTGATCTTGCAAAGAAACAGGGTGGCAATAGCAGTTCATCAGTCTTCCCCGACCACAAATCACTCGGAGGTGTCCCCCCCCGGGGGAGAGGTGACACCATTGTCAGTGCAGCGGTCCCCTCGGACAACAGAAGGGGCAGGGCAGGAACTCTCGCTCATATGGTGGCCCCAAAGTGTCCGGTGATATGTGAACAGCGTTCATGTAAATATGCTGTATCCATAGTTAAGCTCAAACAATAACTACACTATAAATAATATGCAGAAAACTCTATTGCAAGTACTTTGGCTGACAATGCAGCTAAACCAAGCCATAAAGATAAAGAACAGCCTTTTTCTTTTATCTGTTTGAAGACACATTTTCATAATTTATTGTCACTGTTTAAAGTGTATAGAATAGATATATTAGTGGCAATGTGTGATTCAAAGAGAGAGAGAGAGAGAGAGAGAGAGAGAGAGAGAGAGAGAGGCACAATTGCTATATTAGATCTCATTTTTCACAAACCGGATTAATTTTGAAAATACACCTACACGCCAGGCACTGAAGTCAAACAGGTTTTATAAAGGATGCATAATTAAAGCTACCTTTACTCATAGTGTTTAATATATGCATCTCTGACTATTAATAACCCAGGTCATTAATTTGTATAAATCAGCTATGTATGGCATCGAGTAATTTCCACTCCTGTAAAGAGAATTGGTGAGATGAAGCTCTTGCCTTTGGCCTTGGGTTGCACATTACACTCATCTTACATTAGGGCACATGCTTCTCCTCCTCCTCCTCCTGCTGCTGCTCCTCATACCGTTTGGACTTTGTCATTGATCTTCATTCTAAAATAATCTCTTATCATTTCTCATTGTAAGCCTGCAGAGAAACCTTTTCCAGGTCCCAATTTATTAGCTTCACGCTGAAAATAGAAAAAGCTCAGGGAAAGGTGGACATGTGGTGAAGCCTTAGAGTAAGCACCTTTAAAATATGTCCACCAATCCACCTTAAACACTCATGATCTTTCTTTAAGCCTTTGGCATGCTACATATTTCTTTTTTAGGCCAGTTGTGTCCTTAAGCATGAACTGCTCACTATAACTTTTCAACTATAATGTTGTCACTCTCCTCTCGGTTTTATCAGGCCGTATAGTTCAGTTTTCAGTTCATGTCTTCATTAGAAAACATTAACATTCACAAACTGAATGGGTCGGGCATTGAAAAGGTCTCCTTAACATTTCTCGCTGCTTCTTCCCAGACGGCCAAAAAGCAACTCTTTCTCAATCATTGTCCAGACGGGAGAGGAGAGGCAACGTGTGAGACGAAAGAGGGTTTTTTTAATAATAATTTTGTGGTAAATTATCATGAGAAATCTGATAAGGTTCATCCTTTAGGGAGATGACTCCACACCGTTTCAATTAGCGCACTTCTGATTGTAGAGGCAGAACTCAGAAGATTGATCAAGTCTCTCTCTCTTCTTCTCTTTCCCTGCCTCATTGCCCAAAAGACCCTTTTAAAATATTCAGGTAGATTATGAATGGTTACACCCCTATCTATTTATATCTCCTTTATTGACAGTATTACATTTATATGGAGTCAAGGTGAGGGATTTAATTTAAGAGTCTTGCAGAACTGCTGAGAATATTTAGAAGACTGATTAAGGAGCAATGATTTATATGATTAACACTTTTCAGACAAAAGAAAAAGTTTAAGGATCAGTTGTAACTCTGGTATGGATCTGCTACGTTTTGCTGGTATTTTCAATTCTGAGCAAATTCAGGAATATTTCAATAAGTTTTAGAAGCTGTGGTCTCACTGAGTGACTAATAATTGTGGCGTTACCTTGTTATGGAAATTCAAAGCTACGTCTGGCACACCGCTCCTCTGATGTCACGTCAGTCTGCTTAGTGCTGTCAGCTTGTGTTTGAGAGAGAGGCTGATTTCTCTCTTTCCCCTTCCCTCTCAGGCGGGGAACATAAAAGGGAGGATGTTTATGATGGACGGGCAGCTTTTTAAAGAGAAGCATCACAGGGTGTTGGATGGGAGGGATCCGAATCAGGACGGCTGTGATGTGACGAGACAGACAGGAACATCCTTCTCCTCGTGTCGAGATGTCAAGCAGGGGGAGTCTTAGCAGAGTAGACAGTATCATCACTCTCCCGAGTGAAGCAAGAATTCGCAAGGGAGGAGAGAAGTGGAGGGACACTGGTGCAGAGCGGGCGTCGTCTCTGCAATGTTGGCCTAACTTTTGAGTCAGGTTGGGCTTTTTTCTTTGTTGTCCTGCACTTTGGCTTATTCTTTGATACTTATATTATACTATACTCATATTATAGTTCTGGAAATATATGTTTGCATGTAATCTTACCATTTATGTACAACAATAACACTGTTTCTATCTGTAAAAACAAAGTAAAATACCCAACTGATACATCAAAACATCAGCTTTCTTCCTGAGAATGAAATGAGTAGACTGAGACTATTGCTTTGAGAATATAACAGGTGAGGTGGTATGATGCAGTAATACTTTGGATATAACTTGTCCTTGTTTTATTCATCCCTAACTTGGTAAACAAAGGTAAGCTCCAAAACAGACATTACAAACTTTACATGGCTCATGTCTGTGTACGCTTTTGGTGAGGTGCCTTTTCGTCTTCAATTACGGTCGAAAGACATTCCAGTCTAATCTGCATAAATTTACACCTTTTAAACATGTGCAGGTTCTGTCTATCTCCTCCTCTACCTCTTATCCTGTTTGGTAATTAGCCTTTGACCCTCCTGGGCTCACGCAGGCATGAAGACTGAAGGACAGAGATAGTCTAAGCGATGGATTTGTCATCGAAATTTCTCATCAGCCTGAAATCTTGAGGGCAGAGCTCCCAATTTATTACATTAGAGAGCACATCTTGTAGCACTATCACTTAGAAAGGAAGTGTCAAGCAGAATCTGGCTTTGACTGTCGTGCCAACTCCATTTACCTGGGTTTTACAACGTGCCCCTTGACTTTGCCATGTGTGGAGAATCACAGACGCTGGTGATGGGCAGTAATTCCCTTGCCTATATGAGTGAGTGATCAGAATTCATATTAGCATCTTTACATGCTGATGGCAGCCTGTCACTCCAGGTGCCAAGTGGTCTCCCTGGACTGCAGTCAGTCACCCAGGGAGGAAACAGCATCCCATTTTTATCCTGCTAGAGAGAGCAACATGGCTAGTTCTGTTAGCTCCAACGGGTACATATTTAGTTATGTTATATAGATTTTATGACAGAAAAACAAAAAACATTCTGCTTTGGTATAAAAATGACTTATATGGTAATTTGTCATCATTCTTGTGAGCATGAGTATGAGCATCCTTTTGTATGCATTTTCAAAGGATTTCAGTACAGCAACATTCTTTCTGAACATCTTTCTATGTACATTTTTTTGGTAGCAGCCTCTGATTCTGTATTGGTTTCTCTGTCTGTAATTTCATGAGATTAATGACACTGTCACACACTTGTGAAGCGTCCTTAACTAAGATTCAGCGGCATAATGTCCACTCCATCTTTGTTTCATTTTTCCCATTCAAAAGGCATTCCAATCAGCATTAGGCCATCTTGAATCCCTCCTCGTTCTGGCTACTGCGCAGCGATGGTGCCAGTGTTGGAGGGGGAATGTTTTTGCCAAACAGATGGAAAAGCATTACTGTGTTGCACACACACAGACACACATACTTCCCTCTTGGTGATTTCACGGCCTGCATTGACATTCAGTCATTCATTACAAAGTGAATTAATGTGCCAGAGTTGCAGTTTCCCCTTAAAAACAGATGTCGCTGGAACATCTAATTAAGCGACACACCAAATCATTGCCTCTCGGTCATATCCAGCCATTTTGCTTCCGTATACTGTACAGTAAAGCTGTATCTCATCTGGATCAGGCTCGGTAGGTGTTGTGGCTGCGACCTCGGTGCCCAATAACCTAAACCACCATTTAAATTATTCACACAATAACGACACCGGAGCACTCCATTATGAACATTATTGCTGAGAAATGGGCTCGGCTAAGGTGAAGGATGAGTCTTATCTTTCGCTGTCAGTCGGGGCATTAGTCATGGTAACGGGTCCCTCAGAGCTGTGTTCGGGGTTTTCATTGAGCTTTACATAGCAGATTTATCACAGATCACTAGCTGATGTCAGCGTCCTAACAATGAGATGAGATGACCGTCAAAAGCTGTTCATTATAATTTAAGTTCTGGATGATGCAGTATGTGGATATAGGCATGTGATCTGGGAGATGGTGTCAGTTTAAAGTCAAAACTGTGGTTTTACAGATAGCAACGATAACGAATTCCACTGCTGCCCTACTTTGACGTTAACATCTACATTCACTGTGGCTCAGGAGTAAATGAAACTTCACAGACAGAAAAACTTTCCATTTGTACCAAACAGGACGGAAGAACGGAAAGTGTTTTTTTTTCTGTCATTGCTCTTTTTTCCCTCCGTCAAGAAGCCAAACTCAATTTATGTCAAACAAGGTTTAAAGGACCTTGGGATTAAAGCCATAAACTGGCTGCTGTCAGACCTGAAGCCCTGCTAACAATTTAGTGCCAAACCAGCGTTGTTCAATATAATTTCATATTATATCATGTCACGACACAGTGACAGCTACACATCAGCCCAGTCACAGCTGGTTTGCCCTGAAGAACTCCTTCGACGTCGGCTCCAATCGAAGCTGACTCCACTTTGCTTTGATCTAAAATGGGAAATCTATCTGAAGTACTCTGCGGGGAGCGGCTACAGCTTTTGGTAACGAATGCTAACAGGTCGATCACGTAATGAAAAGAGATATTTGGGTGGGTGTGTAGTGGGGTGGGGGGGGACTGGTGCTGTAATGGGCCTGCCAAAAGCCTTCACTGGCTCCATTAAAACGACTAGAGACAGCGCTAATGGAGTACTCACCTGTACAGAAATACAAACAGCTACAGTGAAATCAACAGCATACGGCTGGGATGTTTCACCTTTTTGCTGCAAATGTTTCCGCGAACCAATTACCAGTTAAGCTTAGTCCTATTCAAAGCCACGCTGTCCTCCCATAACGGGACACATTCGTAAACACTGTTTATGTGTCTGTGGACACCTGCCTTTTCAAATTGCAATCTAGAATTCTGCTATCTTCTATCCACATGAAAATGTCAACACATCAGACCAATGTTTGAATGTTTGCTGTTGGGCACACACTGGCAACTTGAACATAAAGCTTAAATTTCTGCCTTCCCCCTTTTTAAAATGTTGTGTAACAAGCATGGGGAGGAGTGTGCCAGCAAGACTATCAACAATAGATCATATGACAATCATACATAGGCCTTTTCAATTGCATTTAGGTTTCCCCATCCACAAAACAGGACCAGACTGAGGTTTTTAAAAGCATCCATAAATGACAAAATGTGTTCATTTCAGTTTAACATAGAAAGAAGGATTGTCCACTTACACTGCAACATAATATATGTGTGTTTATATACTCACTATGCAGCAGAATGAGAGGGATCTCAGTGTTAGATTATTATATATGATATTATTGGATTTATATGACAGATGCATTAATGTGTAAAAAAAACTGCAAAGTACAGTTAGCTATATATATCTGACACATGTAGTGGAGTACAAAGTACAATATTTCCCTCTGAAATGTAGAGGAGTAGAAGCATGAAGTACAATAAAATGTAACTAACCCACTGGGTTGCTTTATTTAAGGAATAGGATAATTTTCACAAATCATAAAGAAACATCCTAATCCTTCAGTTCTGAAAAAAATCTGAAAAATCCCAAATGACCATATCTTGACAGCAACAATATACTATATATAGGCTATACATTCATTAAATTATATATATTATGTATTTTTATTTTGTAATCTGTTTATTTTATTATTACTCACATATGCTATGAGTAATATATAGTGTAACTACAATATACATTATATTGCATGCAAGGAGTACCATATATGGTGTGTATATGTGCCATACATGCAATTACTGTAATTTATATGCTGTAACTCAATAGCGCTGTTGCAGTATATCTTTATATGTAAACACTAATGTACTTTATTCTTAAGTATATTGATATATATGTTCATAAACGTGATATCTTTATATAGGCTTTTTATATGTCAGCCCATGTGGTCTTACATGCAACACATGCACACAGTTATTATTGTACATATGAAAATATATGCATGTTTTCACAAGAGGTGAACGTACATAGGATTCTATTGTGTCTCCTCCTCAGGATAAAGAGTTTGTTTCTGTGTGAAATGTGCTCACCTGGGTTTCATCCCGTAGTCCAAAGACATGTGAACTGGACTGCATGTATGAATATGATTTTCTGTCATAGTGCACATGTTCATACCGGCCATCATGGCCCAAGTAGGCCTCTCAGTACAGGAAACGTAGATGCACAGTGGTCAATAAAAAAGCCTTATTTTAACCTCATTCCTTATACTGTATACCACTGTTTCTGTTATGAGTCCCATTAAGTCAAACATCTTGAGCAGAGAGCAATAGAAGGGATGTGAGGTTGCAGGAGCAGAAGGACAACGGGACAATTTGTACAATCGGAGGAGAAGGCAGAGAAGGAGGGTGACAGAGGGAGGGTGAAACCTGCACGTGTTTGATGGTGATTGGAGACATCGCTTACACAAACAATGAGGCGGAGGATGACAACATCTTCTGCATGAAGAGTGTGTTTGTGAAGGCTGTCCTCACACAACCAAATGGCACTTTGAATCATCCTCACGTCCCAGACGTATATATATACGCACAATGACACGCACAAACACATCCAAACACACAAGCACGCACAAAGAGATTTCACTTCACATTTTCCAGCCCAATGTCATATAAAGTATGCAAGTACAAGAGGTGGGGAGGAGACACAGGGTCACTTTGTAGGAAGGGGGCGTGGGAGGAGAGACATAAATGCAGGTGTTGGAGTCTTAGAATTAGAAAGATCTGTAGCACGGAAAACATTGTTAGAAAGAACTCTCTTCTTATCTCCCTCCTCTCTCCATCTTCCCTTTCTGTCTTTCTCGCCCATACATAAATGGCTTTGACAACTCACTGGTCTATGGCCATTCCACAGCGCTATCCTTTCATTTGGCTTCCCCTTTAGGGAAATGTGATTTCACACAGTGGTAGTGGAGGCTCTCACACATCCAGGACCGGGGGATCAGTGAGCTGAGCGGACAAGCCAGATGTGAGAGGTGTACAAGAAATAACAGACAATGTGGTGGCTCCTGTTCTCACTGAGGTCCTCCAACAGAATTCACAGAGCCATATAATGCACAGTTCAGCCTCAGGAGAAGTTGAGAAAGTTGTTAAAATATTGTGTGGAGACCAAAAATTCCTTTTTCAGTAATCTGATTGCTATGTTTGCTGTCTACGTCAACATGACATTTAATTCTGAACATTTATTCAGGATGATGACTGTGTGGTTTATGTTGCAAGCTTCTACGCTTCCACAGATGTCTAAGACACTGTTACACAACTTTTGAATAAAGGGCATCAAAACTTGGATTCAACTCTTCAGTTTTTCTCTATAAAATTAAATATTCACGACCACATAAGCAACAAGTTAAAGTTAAAGGTTTGTAGAAAACTCTCTTCATATCAGGACTTTGATCAGCAACAACCCACCAACGTCTGAATTGATTCTGTTTCAAATGTAGCCCACTTTAAACCAGTGAAAAGAACATAGATAAAAATACAAACACAGAAATCTCTCATATGAAATAACCAAAACTGTTGCGTTCATATAGGACCATCGCTTGTAGTTAGAAGCTGATTGAGAATAAAGGTAGCCTATATGTGCGTAATACATTCATCACATAAAAAGCTAAAAATGATACAGGTAATATATTTTGTTTTGTCTGTGTTGTTGTGTTTTACATATTTGTATTACTGATATGGACCTGTGTGTCTGTAATAAAGTTAAATTGAATATACAATATATAAATATACAATATATACAAATGTTATAATATGATAATTTATTTCTATTTATTTTCACAACAATTTTGGACAAAGTGAAGAATAATAAAGATTTAGATGAATACATTGAAAGTAAATGAATATCATGTGATGAGGACAAATGTCTTCCTAAGTTCTTTAGCAGGCAGTAAAGAAACGGATAAAAAGTATAGTGTAGTATAGTATACAGTTCTTGCTTGTTAAATGCATCTTAATTCCTGACTTTTATTTCACTTGCACGGTTATTGCTATTTGTGATTATTTCTCTCTCCACATCTTTTCACACGTGACAAAAAAAAACATTCAAATGTGTGTGATCACTGGAGAAAAGGTCTGCTGCTTCTTCTTGCCCTTTCCACGGGCAGGTCAAAGTGCACAGTCCCACGCACAACAGCACCGCTGGAGGTGATCATTTTTCAGTGCTCAGTGGAGCAGATGATGCAAACGTGGGGCTTAAACACAGTCCTTTAGGTCAGACTACAGCGCATTGTGATATATGGATTAGGTTGTAGGATGGTATTTGTACTGGTTACTACAGTGTACACTTTTAGTCATTGTCGCACAGTGAACACAAGCTGTCCTCTCCACCGCGTCTCCTCCTCAGGTGTGGTCCTCCCAGATACAGACCATCAGCTGTGCAATCCACCATATTCTGCTGCCAGGCTAATAAATGGCTTGTGTCAGAGGCAGTGTCAGTCTATTGGTTGCTCATTTTGAGTTTGTCTCGGGGTTGGAGTGGAGCTTTGCATTCTCCACCGCTCTGCTCAGTGACTGGCAAAGTCCTGACTTTATTGATTTCTTTCTTCACTGCTCTTTGTCAAAATATCCAACTGCAGACCTTAAAGACCTCCGCCATTGCTCGACATCTGTAGCCACACGCCGCTCCTCTTCTAATGGTTGACTCCTACACTTTGTGTTTTGAAGGGGGAGGAAGGGATGATAGGCTGTGTGAGCGGAAGATGATTGGAGAACACAATCTAAAGCCTCGGCAGCTCTCTCTCTCTCTCTCTCCCTCTGTTTTTCTCTGTATCTCACTCTCTCTCTTTCCATTCTGACACAGAGAAAATATTGTACGCTGACTGGCTCCCATTGAATCCACGTTGTGATTCATCGCCCAATTTCAAACTGCCAAGCAGCTAAATTGCACCAGGTCTGCCAAAATTCATCCCAGGAACACGCAGGAGATGTGAAAAATTAAATGTCATCGTGGCACAGTGGAAAACTTTCACCTCTCATCGAGCAGAATATGCTCGCTTCATTCTGTACTGATGGATGATGGCCCGGGGCTATACTTAACCTACTTAGTAATGTCATGTACCGCAGAATGTGTTTACTTTTGAAAAATAGTGAGAAAACATAAACTCTATCAGAGCTTGACATCTGCGCATTCTTCCTTCCAAATAAAGTGGCTTTTTATGTTGATGCAGGAATGAATTTTCCCCCTCATCAGACTTGTTCGCTGTATATCATGTACTAACGCTGGAGGTGTAAAATAATGTAGGCGAGATTAAAAGACAGATACTGTTTCTTAATATTAAGGGGTATCTGTTAGACTTGACTGCTTAAATATCTGAATGAACTGGGTTGATTTTAATTTTTTTCACATGGTTACTCTTTAGGGGCAAATGTGAAGTTTTATTAAGGAAAGTTATGGCGTCCAGACATTTTGAAGGGATAAAGGTACATTATTGAGCATGAATGAGAGAGGGTGAGAGACAATGGGCTGAAAAGCAGAGAAAGGATGAGGTTGGGAGGCAGGGAGAGGGTAGGAGGGCTGAGCGATGACTGGCTACTTTAGCAATTAAAATGTGGGGCAAAGACACAGAGGCTTGGTTTGACCGAGAGACTGCACCATTCATCATCCCAGCTGCCATAAAGCAGCAGTAGATGGAATCTTTGATTTGAGCTTCACAGGAACATAAATCAAAATCCAAACCATGGCCTGTCAGGGCCATCGCCAGAATAACCCATTTGAGAGAGGGAGAAAGAGGAAGAGAGGGGAGGTAAGGTTAGAGAGAGTAAAGGTAGTTACTTTTCTGGCTTTGCACTCACATGTACACACACAGACAGACACACACACACACACACACACACACACACACACACACACACAAACGCACACGCACACGAACATACACACACACACACACACACACACACACACACACACACACACACACACACACACACACACACACACACACACACACACACACACACACACACACACACACACACACAAAGACAGATGCAGTTTACAGACACACACCTTTGTCCCTCCATATGTATTTGAAGTTCAGACGCAGCTGCGTTACACCCCGGCACAATATCGAATCCAGGGATCATTGATCAAGTGGCTGGGTCCTGTCAGTGGCCAGTGGTGTGCCTGACCCGCCCCGCCTTGCCAACATCTCCCCGTCCACCCCCCTCCTCTCTTCATACCCTCGAATACAAGGCAGAGAACAAGGAAGTGAGGTCATGCCGCATGTACACCCATCCATCTAAATAGCATGACAACGACAGCTAATAAATCATTCATTCATTGTTTAATCTATTGTCTGCCCGGGCAAAAGTCATGTGGCTGATATGAAGACAGATTTACCCCATGCAGGTGGGGCCCATTGGAGAGGGATTTTTACTGTTACTGGTTTCCTTATCAATTAGTAATGTGTTCATTATACCTTGGAGCAATTAAAACCACTAATGATTGAAATAACATAGAGGGTCTTTTATCAAGTCAGTGCCAAAGTAATTTAAGCCAATTTAGTCATACATTTTATTTTCGCTGGAGGCTTCAGGGTTTCAAACATTGTGATTTACTGCTGCGTGGTGGAAGTAGACTGAAAGATGAATGGTTGCTCATCTACAAGTTATTTCAACATTGCGTTAACCTGCACATATGCAGGAGCGACTCTAGTGTTATATTCATTTGGGCAGGCAGGGAGGGTTGGGGGATGTGGGTGCAGGCTCTTAACTCACTAGCAAGGTCAGGGAAGGTTCACTTTAAATGCAACGCACAATCCCAGAGGGAAGAATATTTAGGTTCATCTTCTCCACTGTGAGCCATATCTAATTCATTATAATTACAGAAAGTCTAAGTGAAGGCAGTGTGTTCTGAGCAGAGGTAACAACCCTAACATAACCCTATTACCGTGGGGTTATGTTCCCCCAGTGCAGAATCAATGTAAAACACAGGACCTGAAGCAGCTCAGGACAGGTTAATGAGGCTACATTTGGGATATGCATCTCATTACTGCAGCCAGAGGGAAGGTCACTAAACACCACTGTTTACCTTAGCCCGCCGCTTACAGTAACAGACTCATTCTTGAAAAGCAGGGCGAAATGTACCAGAACACCAGCAAATCATCACGCTGTTATGGTATGACTCGGATACGAAAAGCACCGAAGCTCACATTCCATTTGGGAAAGGTCATGTGCGTGTGTCCCACTGCGATCACGACCGCCATGTTTGACCTGTTGTTAAAGTGACGATAGCAATTGTTTTACGCCAGATGAGTCTGATACACAACATGATTTAGAAGCCATAAAAAGCGATGAGGTAGTGTTGATCTCTCAGACAGCTATCACCGCTGATGAATGATTGAGCTCAGGACGGGCTTGAAGCTGACGATGGGAGGCCATGAAAAGGTATTGTGGTGGTAGGTGTTCATTTATGTGGCGGCATATAGCAGTGTGAGGCACTCCTGTCCGTGCCCGCATGCGTAGCGTGGCATTAGTCAGAGTGTGTAAAGCCCTACCAGTCAGACGGGAGATGGGTTGAGGGAGATGAATGGGAGGCAGGTTCACTTTATTACTGTCACTCTGCTCTCTCCCAGTCTGCCTCAACTTCCCCACTACCACCCATCCATTAATCACATGTTACTGCCTCCTCCCTCCCTCTCTCACTGTCTATTTCTCCTTCCTCCACCTTTCTACTCCTCCTCCATCACTCTGGCTATCCATCTATCCTTCTATCGTTCACAATTGCATCACTTTTTTTTACAAACTCTCACTTACCTCTCTTCCTCACACCCCTTTTCTATCATCCTATTAAGTCCTGACTGTCTCTAGTTTGCTGCTTCCTCCCTAATCTTGAGGCCTATGGCATTATGTAAGAAGAATTAACCTTTAATATCACATTCTATTTCAGCATAAATAAGAAAATACTCTTCTGCTGGATTGGATTGCACAAGCTTTTTGTGATTTCATTACTCTCCTGAGTTATCCAACTTTCAAACTTTACTAAATTGGGTTTCACCATTACAATTTAACGAATGTCTTACTAGTAAAAGAAACATATGTACCACCACCGTCCAATCAAAAGCATCCAGCTACATAAACAGGAAGTCACAAGCTGTAACCCAACTATCTGAAATTAGGTTTAGGAGGTCCAGCGATATATTCAACTTACGTAACAGCCTACATGTAGGTATTACTTTATTCTATTTATATATCTACTGTATGCATGGATACATATGTGTTTCAGAGTTAGTACTATTTATGCCGTTTATAATGAGTGTAAAATATATAATTGTGACATTCTTATTAAATAGCAGTTTGATCAAGTGTCGATATTTGTACCATATTTCACAATACCGGCTTTACTCCTCAATATAAGCTAACGTTAGCTTTGTCAGTTAACTAGTTCAGTTAGCACAACAACAGTCAATCTCAGAACCCATCGGCTATCGGTCTGACGATGATTTAGCCTGTGGGGTCAACGGACAATATTTCGGGGGTTCCGATGTAGCCAGCAAAAATTTCCTCTTCCGTGCAGACAACATTTTGGCTGAATGCAGATAAATAAATAAAAAAGCTAATAAAAAGCTAAATCATCATCAGACGATAGCAGAAGGACACTGATATTGCATTTTGGCCAATACGTTCCAACTCTTTTGCACACCACATGGACTGTTTACCAGCATGCAACCAAAGCCTGCTCAAACATGATTGGTCAATACTTCTTGGATTACAAATGGACTACAAACCAGAACACTTCTGATGTTAAAATCTTGTCCTGTTGCCTACAGATTCTACATCCATATGCAGACATCTGTTCATAGAGATTACACAGCAGTTTACGTTACACCTGGAAGTTACGACTAAGTCTAAATATTTTATGAGAACTAAACTCTGCCTATGAACTGGTTTGTGCGGTAAGTAAACCTCTTTGTAAACACGTCCATTATATCTAGGCTAAGTTTGAACTTACAAAGAGCTGTTGCCACTGGCTTCTGGTCCATAAAGATGTGGACTGTTAGAGTTGAGACACTACAGATCAGTGTGGAGCATTACCCCTGCAGTGATGCCACCAGCTCTCTCTCTGTCCCAGCAGCTATCAGCCTCTCTGCAGCTCCCATGGGCCACACGTCAGACAGTAGTGCTGTGTTGATGCTTTTGTTACATACTGTATATATATAGCCAGCTAGCTCTGCCTCTCTGGGGTACCTGGATGAGCTGTGTGCTACGTGGATACCAGGACTGAGGGGGAGGAGGGAGGGATAGAGGAGAGGCCCCCATAGGCCGGCCATGCCGCCGCTCCCCCGGATCCTAGCGGCTAATGGGTCAGCAGGGATTTAGGGAGGGGGGTGGAGGTGGACAGAGACGGATGGCTCCTGACAAACTCACACTGACAGCCAGTGAATACAGGGCAGCCTAGCAGAAAGGTCAGAGCAGGGATGGATAAAGGACCGCTTGACTTTCAAAGTTTCACCCTGCTTGGTGCCACCGCACTGTCAGCGCGGAGAGAAAAGTGTTTACGGCTCGTCAGTTGGTTTTTCTGTCAAGTTAGCCGAGCCTTTCTAACTGCCTCTTCTTTACACAAACAAAAAGTTTCACCCAAACATTTACATCCTACGCAGTACACAAACAGATTTGTAGTTACAGGCAAAAAAGAAAAAAACAATTTCCACAATGACTATACCTTTAAAAGAAAATCCAATTCCAGGTGCAGCACATATATGCAATTGCACTGACATTCTCATTAAGTCCGTAGTAAGCTGTGCACCTTCAAGGATAAAGAATCCAACCCTCTCTAAATGAACTAATCTGGTGTTCACCCTAGAGGCTCAGTTATTGTGTGTGTATGTGTTTGTGCGTAGGTGATGTGTTTATTGACTCCAGTAGAGGAGTGGATAAGAGCAGAGCTTCTGACTGAAGAACACTGATCCAGTCAGATGTCACATGCCCTCAGAACTGCCTCTAATGGGGCCCCAGGGACTTTCTATCTCTCTTTCACCCTCTTTCTCTTTCTCTCCCTGCCTCACTAGCTCTTTATAGCCAGTCTCTCTGTGTCATCTGCCCCTGCCACTCCTTTTACACTTTGTGAATCTAACGTTACATGAGTAAATTACAAAACTATAGATGAATCTACTATGCAGTGCTAAGTCCACGATCAAAGGTGAATGCTGTTTTTTTTCACCACATGTTTAAGAGCAATATAAAATACCCTTATTTTCTTTCTTGCTAAGAGTTAGATGAGTAGATTGCTACCACTATCATCACTATGTTTTTATGGTAAATATGAAACTAGAGTCGGGAGACAGTTATAGCCCAAAAACTTATAAAAGGGGAAACAGCTAGCCTGGCTCTGCCAGAAGGTAACAAAATTGCCTACAGGTAACATTGCAACGTGATGTTTTTACCCTTCAGTTTTGCAAGGATTAAACGAATGAGACATATTGTGTTAATTAGTGAGCTTTAGAGGTGCTGGTATAGCAGCTTTTGTTACCTGTTAGCTGTTTACAGTCTCTATGCTAAGCTAACCAGCTGCTCACTCTAGAATCATATCATAGACAGATATGAGAGTGGTTGTCACTACCCAATGTGAGTTGAGTGCAGATGTGAGTGCATGCTCAGACTTAAACGGTTTGCGGCATAACGTGTCATACTGAAATTTGTGAAATCCATAAAATCATAAACTTATTTATGATAAACTCATTTATGATAAACTCATTTCAAACAATAACAGAAGATAGAAATAATTTCAAAAACGTTTTAGCTATCTATGATTGTTTGATTGCTAACGTTAGCTCAAAATGCCATTCAAGTGACAGGCTTTGTTGTGTTTGATTGTTAACCTGTCGCCAGCAGTCATTTCAAAAACGTTTTAGCTATCTATGATTGTTTGATTGCTAACATTAGCTCAAAATAGTATTGATAATACCTTTTCACACATTCCCCTTTCATATAATCTTATATCTTCTTGTCTTTTTTTAACCAGCTAAAAGTTTCATAAAGATAAAAATCTTATTTTCAAGAAGACCAAAACAAACAAACTGAGAAAACTGCACAAACAACATCTATTTTACAACCCCAAATCAGAAAAAGTCGGGACAGTATGGAAAACACAAATAAAAAAAGAAAGTAGTGATTTCTAAATGTACTTTGACTTGTATTTCATTGCAGACAATACAACAGCACATAATTTAATGTTTACCTCGTGATTTTTATTGTTTTTGTTTCAAAAAAACAAAATTCCTATTTTGGTTCTTGCAACACATTTCAAAAAAAGATGGAACAGTAAAGCATTTACCACTTTGTAATGTTGCCATTCCTTTTCACAACACTTAAAAGACGTTTAGGGACTGAAGACACCAAGTGATGAAGTGTTTCAGGTGTAATTTTGTCCCATTCTTACTGCAAACAAGTCTTAAGGTGGGCAACAGTACGGGGCCTTCGTTGTCGCATTTTGCTCTTCAAAATGCGCCACACATTCTCTATTGGAGACAGGTCGGGACTGCAGGCAGGCCAGTCAAGTACCCGTATCCTCTTCCTCCGCAGCCAGGACTTTGTAATGTGTGCAGAATGTGGTTTTTCATTATCTTGTTGAAATATGCATGGACGTCCCTGGAAAAGATGTCTTCTTGAAGGCAGCATATTGTGCTCAAAAATCTCTATGTACTTTTCAGCATTAATGGTGCCATCACAGAAGTGCAAGTTACCTTTGCCAAGGGCACTGACACAACCCCATACCATAACAGACCCTGGCTTTTGGACTTGTTGCTGGTAACAGTCTGGATTATCCTTTTCTTCTTTGGTCCGGAGCACACGGCGTCCATTTCTCCCAAAAAATACCTGAAATACTGATTCATCTGACCACAGTACATGTTTCCACTGTGTGATGGTCCATCCCAGATGCCTCCGAGCCCAGAGAAGTCGATGGCGCTTCTGGACACTGTTAACATAGGGCTTCCTTTTGGCACAGTACAGTTTTAACTGGCATTTGTGGCTGTAACTACGTATTGTGGTACTTGACAAAGGTTTGCCAAAGTAGTCCTGAGCCCATGTGGTGATATCGCTTATAGATGAATGACGATTCTTGATGCAGTGCCGCCTGAGAGATCGGAGATCACGGTTGTTCAGTTTAGGCTTGCACCCTTATCCTTTACGCACTGAAATTCCTCCTCATTCCTTGAATCTTTTAATTATGTTATGCACTGTTGAAGGTGAAATAAGCAAATATCTTTCTATCTTTCTTTGAGGAACATTGTTTTTAAACATTTCAATAATTTTCTCACGTATTTGTTGGCAAACTGGCGATCCTCGGCCCATCTTTGCTCCTAAAGGACTAGACCTTTCTTGGATGCTGCTTTTGTACCAAATCATAATTACAATCACCTGTTGACATCACCTGTTTCAAATCACATCATTATTTAACCAATTTACCTGATTACTAGCCCTAAATTCCTCCTGTCCCAACCTTTTTTGGAATGTGTTGCAGGTCTGAATGACAGGAAAGGATGTATATTTACAAAAGAAATTAAGTTGACCAGACAAAACATGAAATATTTTGTGTTCACATTGTCTGCAATGAAATACAAGTCAAAGTACATTTAGAAATCACTACTTTTTTTTTTATTTGTGTTTTTCATACTGTCCCAACTTTTTCTGATTTGGGGTTGTACATATATGCACATTCAGGTATGTGAGTATTACTTTCAAAAATCATCCAAAAACGTAGCTTAGCTAATAGCTAAGCTGCTGCAGGTCCGTTGGATATCATATATATATATATATATATATTTTTTTTTAAAGTTTCTTTTTGGGGCATTTTAGGCCTTTATTTCTATAGGACAGCTTAGACTTGAAAGGGGAGAGAGAGGGGGAATGACATGCAGCAAAGGGCCGCAGGTCGGAGTCGAACCCGGGCCGCTGCGTCCAGGAGTAAACCTCTGTATATGGGCGCCCGCTCTACCAGGTGAGCTAACCAGGCACCCCAAAGCAATAAATGCAACTTAAACATGTTTATTATCTAACATTTTAGTGTAAAGCACTGTTTGGTAAGGTTGATTAGCAACCATGTAATATCTTCCAAACTTTTGCAAGCACTGACAACAGTCATGCCCGCTCTGATTGCATGTGGAACTGTCCACACTTAACCACATTTGATTTGCCTTCTTAGCATGAGCCTCATCAAGTGAGATCAGCGAGGACACCACTCGTCAGAGGGCCGGAGGAAACGGAAGGGACAGTTCCCGGCAGGACGTCCACTCCTCCCACCGCTCCCAGAAGGCCATGCTTCAGCTATGCGTCCATCATCACCGTCGGGAGGCATCCGTTTTTGAGTCCTTGCGTCCTCCATCTGAGGCACCCCTGTCTCTTTGGTGAGTCGTGTGACCTTTTCCCCACGTCAGGTGTCGTGCTCGGTTACGTCAGGGCGGCGGCTGAGTGTCAAAATGTGGTCTTGTTTGTGTCTGTTGACTCTGTTAATGGTTTTACCCAAAGAGCACTGCTATGGAGTGAAACAGGATCTGATGAGAGATGACAGGGGTGACACAGACGGGGCTGGCATGGCTGTGTTCGACGAGGTGGCCCTGGCTCAGTGGGAAGTGCCCTATCAAGACAGGACACACATTGTTCATTATCAAAGGGATGGAGCGCATTAACCAGGATGTATGCCAAAGAAATGATCTATTTGTAGGTGTGCGTGTTGCTGACACCTCAAGATTAGCAGAGGGCACTGAGGAGACAACAAGGAGCTACAGTCATATTAACAGCGATACATCAGACAGATCTAACACAGACTCACCCTGCAGAAGTACAGTCAGGGTCACAGATTTTTGAGAGTTTGCATGCATGTGCATTTTTTGGCCAGATCTCTTTTAGAATAAAATCTGTTTTCCAAGAGAGAGCTGGTCAATAAATGCATATGTTTTTTTAGTTTGTTTCATGTGCATGTTTATAGGAGCATTTCTAAATGCACAATAGCGTACATGCTGACCTTACACCCCCCAAGAGGCTTCATCTAATGCCAGACAGACAGTGTATGTCTCTCCGCTGTGTCATAACCCCTTTTCTTCTCCCTCATTACATTTCTTTGGGTGGACAAAACACATTGTGCTTACATACGATTTCCTGATTGGGTTAGAGATGACTGGGACACCAGAGCTGGCGTCCACTGGCCTCCCCTGAGGCTTCTTCCTTACCCCCCACTGCTACTGTACATTTACTGGAACAAGGGTCAACCAACCAACCCCCTTGATTAAGCCAAAACCTCACATTTTGTACATTAGCAACACACTGTAGCGTTGACATCCGGACACTTATGCTACAGACTTTTTGAATTCTATATGTCTTTATCAATGTGTCGTGATTTCCCGGGATGCACATTTAAGAGTGCTTAACAAATCGGTATTTGTTTCAGCACACAGCTGCTTTTTTGTATAGTTTATCTGGACACACATTTGCTCCGGTAAAACACGTCTTAAGTGATGGTTTTGTTCCAGCGTTTAAACCTGTGTGAAAGACCGGTTTGAAGCGTCGAACATTTGGTGTTAATAGGGCAGAACGGCGGGGTGTATTTGATAACCACAGCAGCTACAGTATGACATCCACAGCCAAACGATGGCTACCAGCTCTGCAAACAACCACCACACCCTCGATCCATTTTTATTGTATTTGAGCAGCAGTGTTATATTTCCTGGCCTCCCCTTAGCACCACACACACAGGGCACTCCAAACAAAAAATCCATACTATCGACCCGCCAATGTCACCACAATTACTCTTCCCAAACAGCCATTGAGGACAAATTACATCTGCACTGCCTTTTCACCCGGTCACTATGGCTGAGCAGTAGCCCCCCTCACACCACCGCCTCCTCCTCCTCCTCCTCCTCCTCCTCCTCTTTCTACTCCTCCTCTCAGCCTCCCGTCTCCGTTCGTCCATTTGCCCCCTAACTGAAGTCTGGATGGCGATAAGGAGAAAGGGGTCAAAACAGAGGAAGGGACAGGAAAAGAGCAAAAGAGCCAGCAGCTTAGACTAAACATTGATATAACAGAGACACTTCATGAAATATTGCTTTAGCTTATCACCGATGATCACACATTTTCAAGCCTGCCACTTACAGGCAGCTGTCACTTAATGTGCAACAGTTATTCTGCTTGAACACTCACTTATCAAAGCAGAAACCCCTTCCCCCTACATTGACATGTAACGTGGGCAACCAGAAAAAAAAAATATTGCCTGATATTTGCATACATCGTATTGGAATAGGTGATGTTCAAATATCATATTCCTGCTGGTAACAGACTCAAGCTGAGAGCTGCATCTTCCTATACACTCGGGCAAGCCTCCAGTGGTGAGAGGTAATCTCGCTCTGAGGTGTGAAGAAAACCACTTCCCATGTTTACATGAATACAGAAGCCCAACGCCACAGAAAACCCTCTGGTATTGATTTCCCTGTCTGTACACACTGCCAAAATCATTTATTTACTATTGGCAGCAGTGCTAGCAACAACCAGCATTTAATGCTCTTAGCTATTAAGTTTCTTTGCAAGTAATCTCAGAGAACGTTGTCCCCCCTCCAACAGCAGACAGGGTGATTGAATTTTCCTGATGCTACGATGGCCCAGGAGGAAATTTAAATGACTTCTGTTGCAGGTGGTGTATACCTGGGTGTCGGAGTTTGATTCTGTTTCAGACGGTGTGTAGGTCCCCTTTCTGAATCATGATCATCACTCACCGCCCACACACATACTGCCTTTCACCTTCATCTTAAACAATGAAAGGGTCTACACTCTTTTAACTGTAATAGCTCCAGTGGCGTCTACTCAGTATTTCTTCTCATAGGAGCGCTCGCGTAGAACAATTTTTTCTCTAAGGCACATCAGTGGCTTCCGTGATATTTTCTGCAATTGTAAGGCTGGAATCAGGAGCAGATTTTTCTTATTGTTCCCATATGTAGAACATCATGCAGATACATGCAGAGGTGTTTCTGAAGCAGTCAAACCAGATAGAGCGTATGACTTGTCGTTAACATGTAGGAGGGTACATTTGAAAAGAAAGAAAAGAAATAATTTACCTCAATTTATTGGGTTGACTTTCTGCAAACTCAATCAGGAACTGACATCAAATTTCATCCTTACAGATATAAATGACATTCACGTTTTCGCTCTCAGAATAAGAATATGAAAGAAGTAATAAAAAGAAAGAAAAGAGAGAGAAATACATCTTTGTTTTGGTGGAAAATGTGGCAGCGTTAAGTCATACATCAACAAAATCTCATATTCTTGAACTTGAAGGATTTGAATGACAGAAAATATTTGCCTGTGTCAGTTTCAGAGAATCATATACACTGTACGTCACTAGGAGATTTTTCAGTGGGGAAAAAGATGAAACTCAAAATTGCATTTGCACAGGCACTTCTGCTGTGTTTTAGGCTTGCGATTCAAAAGGAAAACAGCATTTTAAACAATTTTGCAACACAAAAAAGCAAACAAAGATGTATCCAAATAAATTAAATCGCCTCCAACTCATATGGTAACCTATTACGCTCGTTCTCTGGATCCTGCATTAATGCACCAATCTGCATTATAACACTAAAGCTCCACCTATCAAGAGCCTGTGTGTGTGTGTGTGTGTGTGTGTGTGTGTGTGTGTGTGTGTGTGTGTGTGTGTGTGTGTGTGTGTGTGCGTGTGTGGAAGAGAGAGAGAGAGAGAATCATTCATGCATCTGTAAGTGTGTATGTGTATGATATATGGTGATCAGTCACAGGAGGGGTTTTTACTGCGTGATTATTTCTGCTGTGACACTAACGAGCTTCGGCTGCAGATCCACTGCAGACCAATTACACTGGAGAAGAGGCTGCTTGCTTATTACACTCAGATAATCAGCGGGTTTTAGCCTCCATGTTACAGCTCCTGCTACACACATGAACATTTGATTTTTGCAGGACGTGCATAGCTGAGTGCTGCATTTATATATATATATGATGTCACCTCTTCTCCGAACATGCATTAACTACGCCTCTGGTGTACTTTATGTGTGTGTGTGTGTGTGTGTGTGTGTGTGTGTCTGTGTGTGTGTGTGTGTGTGTGTGTGTGTGTGTGTGTGTGTGTGTGTGTGTGTGTGTGTGTGTGTTACCGCCCTGCTATTCAGATGGACAGCGGACTATTGTCTGTGATGCTCTGCTGTCTATATTGGGGAGCTCCAGCTTGTTGATTTATCACTCCTGCATTGTGTTGCCAGAGCACTCCACTCGATTGTATCTTTGGTGCACCAATATGCCACCTCTGCATGTGTCAGATTGTGGCCAGGCAGGTATGAGGGATTTGTGACTGGAGGGGAACCTTGCAAACAGGAGACCTACGAGGAAGGAGAAGATGAAGGGAGAAAGACGAATCAAAATCTCTCTGTATTCAGTGATTGGGTTATTCTAGACAGCACTGTCAGCACTTTCCACAAAGAGTTGCAGAAAACCAGGGAGGGGTGGTAGGGGAGATATTTTAATGTATACTGTACAAGTGTGTGTGTGTGTGTGTGTGTGTGTGTGTGTGTGTGTGCATATATATATGTGCATATATATATATATATATATATATATATATGTGCACGTGACACACTGTAATCACCTTAATTATTTCCTCTAATTACCTGCAAACAGCTAATGAATTCCTCAGGAATCCTATCATGTTGTGTATGTGCTCACATCATCATCCGTTTTGCACGGCTGCCATTAATTTGCTCATAAACAAATACAATTAGCATAAAATGTTTCATTACAGGCTCATAGATCTGGTTTAGTCTCTGGTAAGGATATGAAACAGTTGAACAACACACACAAAAAAGCATCCTTTTGTTGCAGTTCCTCTCTCGCTGCATAAACGGTCTGATGAAATGAACGTGGTTTAGTAAAATATTTCACGGTGTGTATGTTTGTTGTCCTTGGGGATGTTGATGCGTGCGATAGTGTTCATGTTTGCGCTGCGTCTGTGTTTGTATTTGCGTGTGTTTGCTATTTTTTCGCTTTATAAATTTTCCATTCAAGGTCGTCCGTAGAAGAGGGACAATGGACTCGTTCCTGGGTGGACTGATGATGAATGTGTACATTTCATGACAACAAAAGCATAATGACCTTATTCTATAATGAATGGATTCGTCATTAAAAATCTCTGGCCTGCGGCAAAGTCTTTTTTGCATATTCTGATGTCACCTCTTCTCCGAACATCACATGCATTAACTACGCCTCTGGTGTACTGTATGTGTGTGTGTGTGTGTGTCTGTGTGCCGGCGTGGCTGCGTGCATGTGTGTGTGCATGTTCAAGTGTGTTTGCATTTTTGTTTGTGCAGGTCTACATTTGTGTATCCTCTGTGGTGCACCAACACTGCAGCCATAGCTAGCTATTAACACAGTCAGACATTCTAGCTGGAACAGACCGGTGTGCAATCCCTCTTGTCACAGACATGTTTATGGAAATACTCTTGTTTATGTAACTAATGCCTTCATGATTGCAGAGTGTATACGCAGCATCTTTCCTCAGATAATTAGTGACAAAAACCCCCGACTGAGGTTCTGTCCTACACAAACCCGACAGTGAGAAACCATGTACATTTAGTCATAGTACTGTACTACACTTTTGAACTACTTGTTCTTTCCATTTTAAGCTACTTTAAGATACTTCTTCTCCACTTCATTTCATTATTTTTGACTCCACTACATGTATTTGATATCTATAGCTAGTTTACAGATTAAGATATAGATAAACAAAACATGTAGTCAGCTGTTAAGATATGATGCATTGTTATAAATGAAACTACCCAACAGTAAAGGACATTGTTAAAATTAGCTCCAACTGCAACAGTAAAATGCTGCTTACACATTAATGCATCAGTAATAATAATCCAATAATATAATCAATGATAGATAGATAATATATAATATATAAATACACATTATGAATACTTTTGATTATTTGAGTATATTTAGCTAATAATTCCTACATATTTTTAGTGTGCAGTGGTGGAAGAAGTACTCAGATCTTTTATTTAAGTCAAAGTAGCAAAACCACAGTGAAGCCATACTCCTGCATTCACAGTGTTACATGAGTTAAAGTATAGGTATCGGCATCAAAATATACTTAAAGTACCAAAAGTAAAAGTACTCTCATTATTGGATTATAACTACTGATGATCACTTAAATGTTGCATCTGGTAAAGGTGGGACTACTTTTAACTACTTTGTATACTGCTATAATAAAACATCATATTTCATTTGTTGATTATATTTTGTATTAATAATATAATTCTGTAACTAGTTACTAAAGCTTAACAACAAATATAGTGAATCAAAGTACAAAATACTGTAGCATACAATAGAATTACTCAAATAAAGTAAAAGGACCTAAAAAAATAAAGATAAATGTACTTTCCCCCACTGTTCCACTTTTTCTCATGATGGAGTATTCCTATATTGCAGTAGCGCTACTTTTACCTACCTAAAGGATCTAAATACTCATTCTGCTACTACAGATTTTAACACATAACTGGTGAGAGAAAAATTCCAAGCTTTGATTTTCCTCTATCTTGGTCTGCCTACAGTACTTTCTTCTCTCACAAAGAGAAGTTTAATGGCTGCACAAACACAGCGCTGATTGATTGACAGTGGTCAATTATCAGTGCCTCTCTGTGCACGTATTGATTCCCTGGGCGAGATTAGTATCTTTTCTCTAGCTCTCTGTCCTGCAGGTCATGTAACGTGCTCTGACCCTGCCATGGATACAAATGGCACATACATCTCCTGAACTGCTCCAAATGTCACCTGTCAGAAAGGGACATAGAGAATGGGGGGCAGAGAGTGGTTTGGAGTAAACACACACACACACACACACACACACACACACACACACACACACACACACACACACACACACACACACTAAAGCAAATACTATCACGGGTAAAGGATCACCAGCTGAAGAGACGTGTCTTGTTATGAAATGGCAATTATGTCATTTGACAGGATTGCATCTCCTCCTCTTGTAGGACTTGTCTGCATCACTATGTCTGCCCTGCAGCTATACATTTTCAAGAGGTGAAGCAGGTAAAAGCCCTTGAACTGAATCACCCTTTCACAACATTCAATTGGAATTTCTAATGCAACACTATTACTGAGCCATCCACCACACCAATGCATTTCACAGATAAAGAAGTCTACTGAATATCAGAAGCCACAATGGATGCACTGTACAGCAGCGGGGGAGGAAGCGGAGTGGAGTCTGGGTGCCAAGTTGAGAATTCAGAGCTTCCCCTCTGTCTGTAGTCAGGTGGGATGACAGGGGGCGAGTGCTGGTTGGTGGCTCTCTAGTGGCTCTGACAGCCTGTCACAGGGAGATCACTGCCACATGCCTGTCTGTCCACAGCGCTGACGGCTGACCCGTCCAACACGGCCCGGCCCGCTGGTCATGCCATCCCTGTCTGCTGTCGGACGTCTTTGACAGCTGACAAGACACCTGGGACACGGCAGGCAGGGGCCAGAGCACTGCTACCTGTATAGACATCAGGATTTACTGCTGCCAAGGAGAAGAAAGAAGTGTGGAGGAGGAGGAGGAGAGCATACACAATTCTTTCAAAAGGATCACACACTGAAGTTGGTAAAAATCTATTATTATAAACAATGGGGATTTGCCTCCAATTAGTGAGTCTTTGTCATCAGTTCTTGTCTAAACATAGATACACAATACAGTTAATGCAGCAAAAACGTGTGTGTTTCCAAGTGTGCATTGTTTTAGCGTGTGTGTGAGCATTACATTTTTCACAGCACAACTCCCTTTAGATGTGGAGACAAAGGAGGCTGGCGGCTAGAGTCTAGGCTGCTGAAACATATGTGCCCTGTCATTTATCACGTCTGCTGGTGAAGGAATGAGAGCCCATCAGTGGCCTGGCATTGATCCCTGTATGGGCCAGCCATTGTTTCCAGCAGCACCTGGTGGAGTTCAGGCTGCAGTAATGGGGAGGAGGAGACGCACAGAGAGGGGAGAGGATTAGTTTGGAAAGGGAGGTGTCAACATTTTCTAGGCTACTCTTTATGAGCAGCACTGAATTTGGAACAAAACTTAAGTTTGAGTTTGAGTTTTCATATTAGTTGTCTGTTGTTGTATTTCCAATACATTTTTTTCTGTTAAAGTAATAATCCTTGAGACTGAAGTCCTAGCTGATTTGGCAACACCTGTGGTTACTGGTGGTGCAAGTTTACTTTAATACTACATGTCCCACAATCCTGAGGGCAACAAACACTCCTTGAGCAGCGGCTTTATCAGGAATACAACAGATTAAGTAGTGAATCTGCTTAAAGTGTAACCAAACAAACACACACAGTAGGTATGTAGGCACTTTGAATCCAGGGCAGGAAGGGCGGACTCCGCCACAACGATGGAAAATAGTATTTCGTTTTTATTTTTTATTTTAGTATTAGTATTTTCATTCAAATCATAGGAATTATTACTATAATTAGTTACATAATGTCGAAGTCAATAAAAAAGTATGTAAATTAATCATTTTTTAAAAAAAGCTCAAGATTCAAATGTTTTATTTTTCACATGCTCATACGTATGTGCAGTTAAAAATGCAAGGTGACATACCTTTGAAGCGGGGCTGAAAAGTGTAGTGTGCAATAAAGAAAAATTATTACAATAAGAGTAACATTTAAATTGTATATATGAAGGATAAAAAAAGAAGAAATATATGTGATATAAGTATAAAAATAGTATGCCTTATGCTTTGCCGTTGCTTAGCAGTGTGCTCTCATTCTGTATACCCCAAACAATTTATTTTTTATTTATATTTTTATTTGACATGGACATACAATAACATTGGACGAACCATATGTATTAGTATGAGTGTTATAGCACACATGCTAATTTTCAACACCTGTCCATGGGAGCACACATGATTACAGCTTCTATTTTGATGTCTGAAGCTCTGAAAAGAAGCAATAATATTTTCACCTGGCTTTGTTTAAAACACATTTGCCTAGTCAGCATTTGTCTGCAGTAATTCATCACACAGGCTTTGAGCTATTGATGGAGCCAGCATCGGTTAGCAGGCCCCTGTCAATGATTCACTCACTAAGCCCATCTGTCAGGCGCCCTCTGCTTCTCCCCTCTTCCTCTCCACCACTGCCATTCTGCTCAACCCTCCTCTTCCTCAATGATGAATGCATAAAGACCTTGACAGCCTCAAATGGTCACATTCAACACAAGAACACCTCACAGTTTCAGTTGTTGTTATGTAACCCCCCACGAATCGTCAATCAATTATTGTCTCAAAGTCACCTGTGGCGCAGAACAAAAAGCATTTACAACTTTAGAAAAGAAAGACTGTGTGGGGAGGTGATTTCTGGAGGTGATTGGTAACTATTTGAGTATTCACAGCTTAGCAGAGGACAAGGATCAATAAATCAACTGCTCTCAGAATCCATCAGGAATGTGCCATTAAATGCTCCCAATACAGTCAATGATAAACTGCGGCCAGAGCATTTCTGGGAGGTGGTGTGGTGCATCCGTGCAGAGCAGAGTGCCGAGCACTCAACCACACAGGGAGGGAATGAAGTATCTATCTGTCAGAGTTTGAAAAGAAACCTGAGGATCTTGATGTGAGCACAGATCAGTGGTGTGAGTCAAAGCTCAGGTGTAGCAAAGAGTGCCATCTGTGGGCAGAGGACAAGAACTGCATGGTGGGATGGTGTGAAACAAGTCAGACTGCTGATAGTTTGGACATCCAAAGATTACATCTATCTCTGAGGTTGCAAACTTCATTATTGACCTTGGAAACAGTAGTTGAGAGGTACATATAGTTGCTTTTCTACAATTCATCATAGTTCAGTATATCACATAATCATTGTCAGTAAATGGGGTTAGCCCTGTTGTCACTGAATTGTAGATGTTAAAATTTCCATTTTTTTCTGAGTACTTTTCCATGTTGGCTTAAAAGCTGAGATCAAATTCCATTCTTGAGAAACTTGAGAAAAAAGGTAAATTAAGTGGCAGATTGGCTGGTTTTATTTGGATCCTATCCTTGACTTAGAAAAACCTTGCAACACAATCCCTGTCATATCTCAAAATATAATGCTGGGTTGGTACAACTCATTCCACCCATAATAAAGTAAAAAAAATAATTTAAGATCAAGTTATTTAATTTAAACTATATAAATATGTTATGGAATAATCATTTTTACAATAGGGACCAATACAATACAGGCTGAACCTGAGTTTTTCTTTTACAATCTATGGATGGAGGAAACGCTAAAATAACTTTATATATACAGTATACATATACGTGTATATATATATTACATGATTTAGTGTGATGGGGTGATCCTGAAACAGAAATAGATAGAGCTAGGTACATGTGACAACATTCTTATGACCCACTGTGCAACTATCAGTTAGGATTATGGGATTCCTTTTTTTTCTTAACCCCGCCAAGACATGCTGAAATATAGATTTGGAGTGTTAGGAAACAAAAAGGACTTTCTGTACGCTCCCAAAAAAACAGGCTAACCTCTCTTAAGCAAAATGCTAAATAATCTTCCCCTTTTGTAATCTCCCATCCCCCTGTTATAGTTTGTAGACAATCCCTAAATTGTGATTTTTTTTTACCTCCCAATTATCCAGATTGAGGGGGGCATTTTTTATTTAAACTTTGGTCTACCTCTTTTAGTATTATATCATCTGTCCTTTTTTTCAAGAGAATGACTACCTTCTATCTCTAACCAGTTAGTGTAAGTCTATCCAAAAATAATAACCACACACAAACGTCTGCATGCCTTTTCAAAGACAATGTTGGCATGGATTTTCATTTCTCTGCCATCTGTCATCAGCCCTTGTGAGAATCTCTGATGGTATGGATTCCCATTGCCCGTAAAAACAGCAGCCCTTCTCCTGTTGTGTGCCATAAACCATTAAATATTGTACCATAAAGCAATCCAAGATTCTGCAAAACATTAAATGCAGTATGGAGGCATGACAATGCTGCCACTCTTCTCAGCGATTGTCTTGTTTGTTAACAATGCCCCAGAATGAGTTTGGTAATGATTTATTGATGTTCACATGTTACACGTGGAAAACAATGTCAGCCCATCTCTGTCACAAAAACAGGTTTCTCTTACATCCATTTAGGAACAAAAGACTGTAAGTGAGGTGTGGCATAGTCGCTGCGTCTCCAGCTGCGCAGGGATCACTGCAGCTTTCACTCACCCTCTGAGAGCCCGGCCCCTCAGCGGTGACCCCCTCACATCAAACTTGACTGCTCGTGTCCTGTCTGCACGCCGAGTTGTCGTGTAGGCTGTGTCGCTCTGTCACAAGACATGTCCCACATTTGCAGCCGCCATCGTTGGCCAGCAGGATGAGAGCGTCTGTCAGGAGAGCTGACACGCATGCCACTTTACTGGGCGACTGACAGAGGGCCGCGCCACACTGTCACTTCTCCCAGATCTAATGCCTGAGGATAAACACACACACACACACACACGCACACACACACACACACACACACACACACACACACACACACACACACACACACACACACACACACACACACACACACACACACACACACACACACACACACACACGTTAATAACACAAGAGTAAACAGAGCTGGAATCTCAGAGAGTGACTGTGTCACCCCTCATTCTTACAATCTCCAGCTGTCACATCAAACACTCTGCTCCCACGTTGCTCCGCCTTCAGACTTAGCCACACCACCTTCCCCCACACCGTCTTCTGAGATCTCCTCAGAAATGTATCCTGTAGTGCAAGAGGATGCAGGCACAGTGTATTGCCCATCCTCATACTGTAGACCCTGAGTAAATATTGCCTCATGCTTTTGTCATTCTTTTAGAACTTCGTGTGAAGACTGCTCATTTCAGGGTTTTTAGTTTGTGGGAACAGCAGTAAATGCTATACAATTCAATGTACCCCATTACTCGTTTACCTAAAGATGGGTGACAAAAACCAACACAGTGTCTTAGTAAGATGTTGGGTCACCATGAGCCTCCGCAATAGCTTCATAGATTCTCCTAGAACTCCACTGTAATGGGTGTTCAGCAGTGGTAGCTAACCATAGATATAAAACAATGTTCTATATCTATGTGGCTAACTACATAGGTACATTTACTGAAGTACTTCTTTTGGAGTCCAATTTTGAAGTACTTGCACTTTACTTGAGTGTTTCTAGCTCATGTTACGTCATACTTCTCGTCTTCAAAGGGAAATACATTTTCACTCCACTATATTAATCGGAAAGCTATAATAACTCAATTTAACTAGTTTATAAAATCTGTCATAAAAAAACATATAATGAGCTTATGAAGCAGAATGCATTATGTACTAAACCTTTACAAAAACGTTTGTCATGTTGGGGCCCCTTGTCATGTTTCAGATGTCTATGGGTTGTTAGCAGTTCCACCAAAGAGTGATTTTCCCTCTAAACTTTTTAGATGGCTTCATTAAAATAACTGTTCAGAGCCAAAGAGTTAAATATTTCACAAAGATAGTCCAAAAATGGACAACTTTGTTTTCACTTATATCCTCCCCCATTAATCATCTCACGACCCCTCAGACTTATATTGTGACTCTTTGGAGGGGCCTGACCCCTATGTGGGAACCACTGAACCAAATTATCAAACTGTATATAAAGTTGCTAAAATAGTTACAGCTCAACCAGCTCCATTAGTAACAGTCCACTTATGCATCAGTGCATAAGTAGGTAATACTATTCTACAACTAGAATATTTTCTTCTCAAGAAAATGCGGGTGAGAGCTGGATGCTGCTCGTTGCTGCTGTTTCCAGCTGTGACTGCTGCCAGCTGCAAGCTTCTGCTAAACAGCCAAATCTTTTAGCACCACCTACAGGTAAAACTGTATCAAATGCTACAGACTTGTTCAGCATCCCCATCTGTATAATTTTGGTGCATTTGAATACCATGGAATATTATATTAAAGAGATACCTCACTAAATAAGTTGTATAGTGGTGTTTCATTATTGGCCACAAGGTGAGGCTATTGGTGCCATGCTTAAAAATGTCATGCACATGCTCATGGAGAACTTGCTTACCAAGTTTTATTTTATTTTATTTAAGTCAATAGAATTTCAGGAATATCATGTTTTATTGTTAGTGTAGTGCCCCCTGTGGGTAGACTTGTTTGAGATGTTGCACACTTGTGCAATGTGGCTGTACGTGCAACTTTCAAAAAAGTTGTCATACTGCAGCAGTTAAGTGTATCAGGCCAAAGGTCAGGCAAGTTCTGTTAGGGATCATCATATACAATATGTAACAGGTTTGGTGAAGATTAGATGAAATATATGCCAAGAGAAGCAAAAAATGTGTCAACCAAAAAAATCCCAAATGTTGGAAACATTAAATAGGTGGAAATGTGCGTGATCCTATTAATCAAAACGGCATCATCCAATGAACACATTGTGCAAATGTAATGTTTTGCTACGTCTCACCGTTCATGAGTTATTAGTCAAAACGTAAAACATGTAATAACTTACCACATGTTGCGCTTTAGATGTTTTAAAATGTTAAGCATTTCCAGATGGGGCAGTTGTCCATAACATAGGCTATGAATAGCCTACTTTAGCACCAGCAGGCCTAGTTGTAGAGATTTTGCTGAGACTTTTAATCACATAGACTGCCATTATAAATTGTAATGTAATGTGTAATGTGATGAAGGGACACAAAAAGGGTAAGTAATCATAAGATAATGATGAAGTAATGAGGGACTACTTAGTTACTATTCAGTATTATGTATTACTTTACCTACACAAAAACAGTAACTAATGTTTAAGTAATTAGTAATTAATGAGTCGTTACTAGTTTTGTACCACGCAACAGCTGTTACAATTTATGAAGAAAGTGGTCAGTATGATTGAGTCATGAGCCGATCATTACTTAATGATTCATGGATACAGGATCTCTTAGTCTGTTCTCTAGTAACTAATCATTATCTACTCCAAATTCCTCTATTAGGAATTATTAAAACTTACTAACGATTCATCAATTATCAAAATGTTCCTGATTTGTTCCTCACTCATTTCTCAATTAACTAATTCTAAACTAGTTATTAGCTAATCATTAGTTACTCTATAAAATGTAAGGAGGAGACTCCTTAAAGGTCCAATATGTAATATATATTACTGTAATAAATCCAAAAATTACCCCAGTGCGTCATCAGATATTAAGGAAACATACTAAGTTGAAATACTATCTTTTCTGACAACAATGCTAATGCCAGTATTTTCTCTTTTTGAAATTTCCGTTCCGTGACGGAATATCTGTTTGTGTTTTGGTCTATGTGATGTTATCAACTGCCCAGTTTGACAGCCAGGCCGGGTTGCCAGATATACCTGTAAACACGTAAACCCAGCACGCTACAGCTGCAACGTTAGTACAGCCATCAAAAGTTGCGTGACCAGAGATGTTACAAACGCCGGGTTAATATTGGAGATGTATTTGAAAGATGGAGACAACTTAGAGCCCAAAAGGACGCCGAGTTGGCTAATTTCCTCCTGTACAGGTAAGCATTAGCTTCAGGGTAATTTGTCACGGCTACTAGCGACGGGCATTTTATGTCATTTCAACATTCGTGTACTCACCGTCATAAAAGCACGGGCTTTTATGACTGTCAATATAGCCAGCATCTAACGTTAGCTACTCCGCTGTGCTCTGAAATAATGTCTGGCTATACTATGTGAGACAAGCGTCAACATTGTTGTGGATGCTGCTTGTTCCCTGGTAACTACTCACAATGTTGTGTACCTTAAAATATAAAAAATAAAAAAAGGTAACAAGTGATACCCTTTTACATTTATTTTTAGCAATAACACTTTTGTACGTGTACTGGAACACATTTTCTACATTGTGGTGTTTGTATGTTGAAATGTCTGAGCACTTCTGCCAGTGGTGTTTGGATGGGTTGAGATGTGGTGTCTGTGAAAGCTATAGCTTATGTAACACATCAATTCTGTACTAATCAAACCATGTCAAGTCTCTTGACTCATTCAGGTTTGGCCTCTGTACTTGACCCTCAGACCCTCAGTCAATAACATCTATTTTAATTGATAAATAATCACGTTACCCTTTATTTACTTAGGGTACTTTTTTCAAAGAGCAATGTTCTTCTTTTCAAGAGCATCCTGCTCACAGTCACACCTGGCAGCTGCCCAGTATAACCACAGACTGATCTGTTGGCTACTGAGCAGCTCCGCTGGACCAGTTGGGTCCAGTCTTGAATCCTGGGAATTTCAAACTGTAGCCTATCAACACTAATGAAGCCAAAGACCTGGAAACAGGTATGCATGCAGCACCGAAACCCCATTTACAATTTTGTTTAGAATTCAAATTTTAGACTCTATTATCTAACTGCTTACAATGGTAATAGGTAGGAAATACTGCAGTAAGTGAAACCTGCATTTTAAATGACCATTCCTAATGCATACGGTACTTGAGAAACTTTTAATAAATTGTAATGAACTTGTTCAAGGATCCTTAGACCCCGCTTTGGGAAATCACACTTGTGTGTGTACTGTAAAACTGAAGCAATGAGCTGCTGAGTTTGTATCAGACGTGGTGCCAGTAGCTCGCCAATAGGTGGCAGTGTGCATTCACGCAACACATTTATCTCAGAGCAAATGATTAAACAAGACTGAATCACATGGATAATTGAGTAATAATATGAATAACCACATAGAGAAGCAGCTGTACTGCAGCATGAATGTAGTGATGGTCTTTGAGCTCACGCAGCGAGGCCTTCTACTTTATACAGCAAGACTCATGAATAAATGGGGAAAAACCTACAGGGAGTCGAACGCATCTTCTTTGCCTGCATATCTGTTATGATGCATTATGTTGGTGTGTAGATGGACCGAATACAGACATCAAGACCTTCATCTGCTTATGGTGTAGTGCGACCTGCTGGGGCCCCCACGCTTTTGAGTTCATACTGGAGACTCCCAGAAGCTCAGGTCAGAAGGCAAAGGGCTCTGGACATAAATGATTCATCCTGAAAATTGACTTTGCTCTTCTCTCCAGAGGCTCTTGTTGCTGGTAATAGTGAGCAAATAGTGTGTGTGTAAAATAAGAAGATCTGTTCCAGTCTATTTCTCAGTCATCCCAATCACTAGGAACAAAGGCAGATACACTGGAGATACATAGGATTATTCATGTGAATAAGAAAGACCTCTTGCTTTACTTTGTGTCTGCTGAATTTATTGACTAAAAAAGCCTGGCCAACATTTGATGATGAAAGTTGGCTTGAACTTCAAAAAGGAGAGATTTCACGCTAACTAATGTGAACTGGTGTTTGGACAAGATCAAGCTAGAAATATTATCAAAGATAATTATTTATTTAAAAGGAAATAGATAATACAAATGAAACGAAAACATTTTTTTTAACATAAATGATTTCATGAGTCATTAACGGCAACAAGAATTCAGTCCTCTCGCAGGAAACTCATTTGCCATCTTACTCGCAGACATTACCCTTATGAGTTTTATGACAACATGAATAGCTTTGACACAGGGCGCTTCCGAGAAGTGCTTTCTGTGGAGTAAATACTGTACAGTGCAAAGCCAAGTAAACAATACATCACATCTGATCATTCATTGGTAAACATCTTTTTTATCAAAGAACTTAAATGTTCAAAGTTTCATCAATACAGTACATTTATAGCAGACTTCACATAGACCCTGGGCAACCTCCCAGTCTCAGAGTATTTCACATTTAATTATCTCCCTTTGGAATTCCACCAGCCGCGCCTACTGATTAGTGTTGCTTTTCTGCAACCTTCAGTTCTGTTTCTCTGAGTGCTGCCTTACCCACTCTTCTCACAGTTCGGCTGCCCTCTGCTCTCCTTCAGTTTGTCTTTCTGGCCCTCCGGAGTCTTGGATTCTCCTCTCAAATCGCTAACCACTGCTCGGAGGGTTTTGAACCTGTCCAGCCGGGTGCTCTGGGCTGCCTGAAGCCTGACTTCTGAACCCTGAGATGCACTGAGGGAGCTGAGGGAGCGCACCGCTGCCAGGCCACGCTCCTTTCCGGACGGACGGCGCGGTGTGGTCATGGTGCCGAGCTCCCCTGGGTGCTCCATGTCTCTGATGACCTCACACAGGTAGCGGGCCAAGTCCTGGCTGGAGAAGGAGAGGGTTTTCTGGGAACGACGGAAGGTCAGAGGGGACGTCAGGGTTTCTGTCTCAGAGGGAGGGATGGCCAGACGCAGGGCTATAGCTGCGCTGCCATTCCCATTAGACACCCCCTTCTTGTTGTTGTCCTGGGGAAGTTTAGTCTGCGGGTAGGAGATGATGCTTTGTGGGTAGCTGTAGCGGAGGGACTGTGCCGGGCTGGGCTGGAGGGAGCGCTGCAACTCCACCATATTAAAGGCATTCTGAGAGACCAACAGAGAAAAAAGCAGGGAATGAAGGGAGCACAGAAGAAAACAGATGGGTTTTATCCCCTGTGTAATCTTTTTTGGTATTTTAAGAGATAACGAACACCATTGCCACATGACACCAATCTGTGCTAAGAGCAGTGTAGCTAAATTAGTGCCTCTGCTCGTAAATTAACCTGTTCCTCAGATTAAGACTAAGACTAAGATCTACTATGTGGCATCAACAGCACTATTGATCAGCCAAGTAATTCATTACCTGATTGCAGAGGGGGTGAAAACTGCCATTACCAGCACTATTAAAACAGAGGCATTAACAGCTATTGGGTATACTTGCTCAGTTTCAGCTAATTGACTCACATTCCTAGATCTCCAGGGAGCTGATATTTGGTTTTCATTTCAGCACCAACAACTGCCGTTCTCTATCAAATGCCCCGTTTTCTGGTTTACCTTCTGTCCTATCCTATGAGTATTCTTATCACTTTTTAAAAAGTCCTGAAATATAGCATGACATTTAAAATGCATTTAAAAAATGGAAATAAGAACTGAAATCAGTGCAATGTTTTTGTTTAGTGCTCTATTTACTCTCCCTGCCTTTCTCTTAAATACCAGCGTGTGTATGTGTGTGTGTGTGTGTGTGTGTGATTGTGCGTTTACCTGGTCCTGCTCCCCTCCACCTTCCTCGTCGTAGTTTAGCACATTTTCCCGGATGTCCTCCCACTCGCCGTGGTGTGCAGACACATGGTACACACCCTCCTTCAGGCCCTTGTGTCTCCTCCAGCAGGAGTAGAGAAACAGGCCCAGCATCAACACTGAGGGGTGCCAGAGAGCAGGTTAACACAGCAGGAGTACACTCACATAATTAAAAGGACATACTGAGCAGATAAAACACATCTATGGGTGTAAATGAAATTGACAACGTGAGCGGAAAGTGATGATATAAACACTGAAATAATTGGCACTGGCTGTACTATTTGATGTGTTTTTTCATCAAAATAACACCATCCTTCTTAATGAATAGCTAATCCAGACTAAATGGATTTTCCATCACATGAATTTGTCCTGTAAGAACAATCAGATGCACTGACTGTACAGTTAAGGCATACTAATGGAACACGGAAACAGAGGCACCACCTTTGCACCTTTTCCCATTGTTGGTGCATCTCTGTTTCCTGTCTTATTAAAAGAGCACAGTTACTGGGAAACCTATTAACTGGGTTTGTTCTCCCACTTTAAACTCAGAGCCTCGCAGACTCTGCTGAACGTGGAGAGGAATGCTGCGGGAGCCGAGCACAAAAGGTCCTGAAGCATACACATCAATCACAGCTATTGTGTGCTGAATTATACAACATGCTGGACTAACCTTTAAAGTCCATTAATCACAACCAATATTTTTCTCCCATCCCTCTTTCTCTTTCTCCCTTCCTCACCATCTATTTTTACTAGTTCACTCTTCCTTTTTTATCTCTGTAATTCTTTTATTTGTCTCTCTGTATTGGAGCTTCCCTCAGTCTTCCCTTGGTCTTTCCTCTTCTCTTCCCTGCTCATTAAGTCTCTCACAGTTCTTGTTTTTCAGTCCCTCTCTGGCCTCTGTCTTGCCTCAGCTTTTATCTCTCACACTAGATGGGATCCATTTCAACTAGAATGGTTTATATGGTGCGTGCTAAGTATCGGTTTAATTGGAAATCTTCTGAGAAATGCAAGGTAATCACATTAGTCTGGATTTTTAAAGTAATTGCTTTGAAAGATATAATGCACCAACAGCTCTTTGGAGTCACACTAACAGGCAGGTATTCATAAACAAAGACAAAAAAAAAACAACTCCCCGGGAGCTAATCTCTGCTAAATAAAAATGCTATCTCAATTAAAAATCATCACCTCTATTTATTCACCTCCTGGAACAACTTCTACACCTCAGCTACTGGACTTTTCTATGCTGTTTTTATGTTAGATAGAAAAAGAGAGATTGTAAGCTTCCCCACCCGCTCCTCAGCTGGCCATCCTCAGTATGGGGTGGGGGACAGAGCTGTATTGATCAGCTGATCCGGCTCATTCACCACTGTGCCGGAGCGCCCTCGCAGGAAACACCAGAATCTCGATGAGGCCCGGCGCCGACCAAGCGCTGGCCCTCTGTTTTACCCTCAGAATTACTGGCTCAGAGGTGCTGCCTATAGGCCTGCACTCACCTAAACCCTCAACACCACCTGGGCCGATATTCTACACATAGAGGGAGGGAGTTCAATACACAGAACAGAGGGGCTGAAGCGTGCACACGCACACACACACACACACACACACTGAAAAACTTTGCCCTTATGCTGGCAGCCACTACTGTACTGCCCAGAGTTGAGTGTGTGTGTGTGTGTGCAGCTACATTTCTGTGAGATCAATATCACTCAGGGTGGAGAACAAACATCGCAGTCATTCATCATTCCATAATGCTTCTGCCTCTCTGCCCTCTAACCGTTACTACTGTATGAGCAGGGTATTATGATGTCAGCTTGGACCGGACTGTGCTTTATGAATAAATGACCAGTAAACAACTACAACGCAGCTTGATCAAAACACTTAACACTTTCACTGTAGCTCCAGTCTGAGGTTAATGAGACAAAAATGAGTTGCGAGGTTGAACATCAATGGGAGTTTAGGGGGAAAGAAAACTGATGAATGAGCAGGGGGAAATGAGACAGATGAGAGATGGGAAAGAGTTGAGAAAATCATTTATTTATAAGTCTTTCACAGAATAAAAAGTGCAGGCACTTTACATGATCGCTTGGCATCCAGAGCCCATATGGGAAGATAATTTATTCTATTCTGCAAAAAAAAAACAACAGAATGTCAGATTTGATGCTGGACTAATGAGGCTTGGTCAGACATCACCTCATCTGGCACTGTCAATAGCACACGCTCAACTCATACTCTGGTCGGTCTGTTATGGCTTATGTAAAACTTAATAATGGATGATCATTTTAACTTTTAATGCACGTTGAGGCAGAGAAGGAGTCCCACTTCAATTTAGCACCCAGCTAGCAGTCTCACTTAGTGCAGCGAGTGTGAGTGTGTATTTATGGTAGTGGTTCCTGTGGTGATGAGGGTCATCATTAAAAAACTACATATTGTATAACAACCTGTTCAAGAAACCACTGGATTATTATTATTGCCACATTCAGGACCATTGATCATGAGGTAAAACTGGTTCTTCTTTTTGCTTTCAGTTTGAGAAAAATAATTGTTTAGCTTATTGTATTCACTTTTTCAAAGTGTGAAAATGTAACTACAGTATCAAAGACACCTTTTTCCAATCTGAAGCATATTATAGTTATAGTTATATTATATGATTCTTTGTGAGGTGAAAAGTCAGCGAGCAGCTGACAGCGGGCGAGCCACTTTAAATTGAATGTGGCTTTCTTTAGTTAGCATGCAAGCAACACATGCATTTTCATGAACGATGCTGAGGCCACACTTTATCATCTTTGAATTCATTATCAAATATTGAAGACCGCTTTATGCGTTTCACTCTCAAGTGTCAGAATAACTGATGTCCCAATACTAGCCACATGCCCTGGAGGGAACGTTGAGTCAGTTATAGAGGCAGGGACAGTGTATTGAATTGCCGAGGCGTTTTATAAGCCTGTCTCTGACAGAAAGACTCATAAACAGCAATGTAGCTCTACAGACGGTAGTGCAACAACATGCAAGCCACTCACACACATGCACACACATGTGTCCTTCTATCTTTGTAAGAACCAAAAAAAAATGTCCTTAGCTATAATGCCTAAAACTAACATAATTAGCTCATCTCTGTCCTCAGCCTTAACAATGACTTAAAGGGACACTTCATCTTTCCTGTAGAGATATCAATGCATATACATTTAAAAAGGCCCTGCTGGCAGCAGATGTGGGTAGATATTACATTTTTATCCTATTAGATCTTACCACAGCTTATGACACCATCAACCGTGCAATTTCATTAGACTGTTTACACAAGTGGGTCATCAGCACTTAACTGGTTTGAGTCTAGAGCTGAGGCATTAGCCAGTTCATTCCTTAGTCAGTCAACAGAAAATGAACCAGTAACTATTTTGATAACCGATTAATTATTTCATTCATTTTACAAGCAAAATGTTGAACAGTCCCTCATTCAGATCAACTTTTCTCAATTTCTTTTGAAATGTAAAAACATTTTTTGAAGATGTCGCCTAAGGCTCTGGAATATGGACATGTTTAGAGAATAAATAAAAGATTTATCATTGAAGTGCAGTGTTATCCTAAAAGCAATGTATAGACTAATACACAAATAATCCCTCTCAATCAGACTGAGTGCGGGATGTATGCAGGACTTTATGTCCGTTAGCAAAGACAGGCCGATAACAGCGTGCAGGTTGTGCATTACCAACCGCCACCTTGTCCCACAGTGTCTCATAATGATGCACAAGTTTTATGACACACAGAGAAACAGACAGGATGAAGCTCTGCATTCACTCATAATCCGACAATGCACCTTCCTGCGGAGGTGTGTGTGTGTGTGTTTATTTGTGCTTTGGAATATAACCACTGTGAACCAATCAGAAAATTACATTGTATTCCTCTGATTCACTGATAATTTAATTTAAAAGGTATAATATGCAGCATTTTCCTAAAAAATGATGTATATACTTTTATATATACTATACAAAAGTAGTCCCTGTCAATCATGTCAGCAAAGCGCCTCTGGGCCCAACGTGTATGTGTGTAGCCTGTTCTTAACCCTTCTTTATGATACAAGGTGCTGTGTTTGACAATGAGAACGGGTTGTTACATTGCAGTTAATCGTGTCTGTTTTTATGTGCTTTAAGTCCTCTGCTTTGTTCTCGTTAATGTTCTCTCTTCATTCATTCTCTAGCTCACTTTACAACTGCTACTCTCTCTCTCTCTCTTCCTCTAAATTGTGCATTAAATGTGAACATTTTAACATACCTCCCATTATCTGAGGTGCAAAGATGAAATGCATCAATGTTATCTTATATGGTTTATAATATTAAACTATAAGCTTTCATTACACTGAAATTATTATATTATGCAGAGTTATTACATTATGAGTTGCTACAATGCAAAGAAATATAAAGCAGGTTCGACATGCTTTATTCAGCTGAGAAATATATATATTTTTTAAGTACTACAGAACTGGAAAAGGTCATGCATGTATTCATACCTTCTCGCTTAAAAAAACACACTACTCAGGAATCAGTCATAAAACTCAAAACTTCATAATTCAGCAGCTATGCTCTCAACAGGCACTACGAAGAGAGCACATAACCCTTAGCGTATACATATTGATTTCAAGATTCTACTCCTTACCTATAAAATAGCCGGCATACATTTCTGAAACTATGACCACTTTTGTCAGAAAGCAGCCTTAGATCATGCTATAAGTCAGTCTTCAAAGGGAGGTTGTTTCTTTTTCAGTGAAGGATCTCAAACTCCAATCCTTCACATTTTACTTTGAAATATTTCATAAAAACTTTCACTCTCACTTGATTCTTTACTGCACATAACATAATAACATCTTATGAACTGAACTTTATATTCATATTCTGCCTTAATCTGGTGCTTTTGTTTTATCTTTTTTTTTTTTAACAGTTTGAATTGTTTAAAGGTCCCATGACATGGTGCTCTTTTGATGCTTTTATATAGACCTTAGTGGCCCCCTAATACTGTATCTGAAGTCTCTTTCCCGAAATTCAGCCTTGGTGCAGAATTACAGCCACTAGAGCCAGTCCCACAATGAGCTTTCCTCAGGATGTGCCATTTCTGTGGCTGTAGCTATTGGGGGGGGGGGGGGGGGGGGGCGCAAGGTCACTGACCTATATAAAATGGACCCAGCTACTCCGCTGTTTTTGACGGAGACAAGTGAAGCCTATTACCAGCACCTTTCCGGTGATAGCCGAGCGTTACTGCGCAGCTGCAAACTGAGCTTCCCGCCGTCGATGTGACGTGACCAACGTGTCTGCAAGTTGTAAGTCTTCTGGTAGCTGTGCCAAGAGAAATCTCAATCATTCCGAATCTTGCAGAGACGGAGAGCGTAGGTATATGTAAGGAGATAACATAGGCACAGGCTAATTATTGCTAACTTAAATGCTAGTTAACATTAGTAATTAAACTAAACAGCTAATGTACGTTGAAACTGCCTGCGAGCTTCTCCTGTACTATACGGTAATTCCTGTACTATGCGACAGTAAGTCGCGTGGTTATGACACAATCGTTAGCCTATTTTTATAAAAACGTCTGATACGGAGCCATAATGTGAGGTACAAGGTAATGGAGCCTTTCATACATTGTCGTGTTTCTTTAGAAATAAACGATGGACAAATGAAGTCTTTAAACGCTTCAGATGTAAAGTTATTCGCTGTCAAAGTGACGCCAAAATGAATGGCAGTCAATGGGATGCTAACGGGGGGTGATAGCTTATTAGCATCAAAATGGCGCCATAGGAGGCTTCACTCTGAGTGAATACATTAATTTGCCCTTCTTTTTTTGATTTGATAAATAGACAATATCTGATTAAAACAAACAGAAACAAGTTTGTTTTCACAACCATACCGGTTATTCAGCCACACTGAGGCTTTGATTTAATATTATCACTGGTGGGAGCATCTATCATTTATAATGCGCACTAGCCAATGTGTCAATCAAAGGCCACACTTACAACCCCTCCACTTGACTCTGTGCTGTGCAGACTACACGCTGCATTATAGCTGGAAATGTGCTGATGTTGACATTCAGTCAAAAGATCATGTCATAAATTATTATTATTTTAATTCTTTCAAAAACCTCAAACATTAAACGTCTGTTGGACTCCTGACCAGGGCTCAAAACCACATTACCACATACAGTAGTTCATTTAGAAGACAAAGTCCTCTGTGGGCAACTAGTAGTGGGTGTTTTTTAATCATAGGATGTAAATAGCAAGCTGGTGATACATCCTCCAGCTAGCATGCATTTTAACAAAATTGTTTGTCCAAATTGAAAGTTTTGAGAGGAGACACAAAGATGCCATTTGCTGTTGTTAATGGCTAAAATGTTTGTGCATTTTGGCACAAAATGTTTTCGTAGATTGCCCTGTTTGCTAATGTTCTTTTTTTCTTGCATGCCGCTCGCTGACAAATCTCTGACCACAGGAATCTTGCCCCATGAGTTTCCATGTAATATCACAATGAGACAGACCTGAACCTACAGTATATCTCACCCTTAGCCTAGAGTTACCCTGGAATGAACTTAATTAAAGTAGGAGACATTCAAAAGCTGTCCTTAGTTTGGCAGTGTTTCTTGATGTACAGTGATCCCTGATTAAAGCTTCAAACAGTGTACATAGCACCAAAGTGCACAGTATGGACACATTTAGGGGGACTTGGGAAAACAGAAATGTGGAAGGAAAGGCAAGGAAAAAACCCATCAAGGCAGTAAAATGAGTGGATGGTGGAAAATAAAATACGTTGGACAGATAAAAAGTAAGGCTGACAGGGAAATTGACTTCTGAAGTCAGAGCGTAACATCGGAAGAGACAGGGGACAAAGAAGTGATGAGAAATATAGAAAAACACATAAAGAAACTCCCCGGAGACTGAGGATTTTTACAGCTTCCCAGTGAATCACAAATTAAGACATACAATGTTTTCCTTCCTGCTTCTCTTCCAGTTTTGTTTCATGTTTCCACCAACCTCAAATGCACAAATCACATTCTGGTACAACTCAATATAGCTACAAGATATGTGTACTGTATGTAGATTTCACAGAACCAAACGATTGGAAAACAAATAAAACAGTGGATGTTACAGATAAAAACCAAACATAATGCAAGGAGTGTACCATAAAGATGAGAACAAAGCAAAGTAAAAAAAATACAACATGAAAGTCAATGAGTTGAAGATGAAAACGGAAGAACGTGGCAGACAAAAAACATAGAGAGTACTTCTGAAGAGATGATGACATGAGTGTTGGGTTACCACAGGTAGAAGAGGATATATTCGCCATAGCTACCTAGAAAGGCCATGACACAGATACTGATGGCGAACATGGAGCTGAGGCTGAGGCTGTTGCTGTCCTCGTTGTGGATCATGGCGAGCGTCACCTCGCAGTGGCGACCCCGGTAGCCCTCGCTGCAGCGGCACGAGTAGCGGGACGGCGAGTGAGGCACACAGGTGCCGTGGCGGCACGGCCGGCTGGCGCACAGCGTGTAGACACACACTTTGCCCAGGGAGCTCTCTTTGGTCATGTGACCTGGAGGGCACCTGTGCAGAGAGGAGACAGTAGTGTGAAGCAAAGACAAGAGACACTTGGGAAGCAGTCAGATAAAAGGAGCACAGAGTTCTACGGAGCTATGACACCTAAGCTGACAGTGTAAAAATAAATCCCTCAAGAGTTACGCCTATATCAGATTCAAAGATATGCTCTTTGAAGGTTAGGTGTGGACCGTGGTGTTAAAAAAAAAAAAAAAGAGAAAAGAAACTGAATTCTAAGACTGGCTTTGCAGTAGTAGTCCCACTGTATATTTGTACAAAACATCCCCTGAATATCATTCACCCCTGCACCCTGCTTCTCTCAGTCCTTTGTAACCTGGGGCTGTGCTGCAATCACAGAGTATGGATATCCACCCACAGTAAAAAGTTCCACACTGTTTTGGAGTCTTGAAATCACAGCCAGGAGACTCAGTGGTCCTGCAGAGTTTAAAGGGGCAGCCGAGACTGTGAAAGTCACTGCTGTTACACACTATGGCTGACACACACAGTGTAACAGGGCTGAACTCAGCCAAGCTGTGCTGTGAAACTCTGATCCGATGCACAAACATAGATGCACAAACTGTGGAATGTAAGTAGTATATCACCTGTATTGATAACCGTATGTTTGATCTTTTCCATGTGCATGTGGATTTATGAATTGTAACCAATGATTTCATTATTGTTAAATGGTTAACTAATGTTTTATAGCTTATTTATATGCCATTATTGAGATAACTTTAGGGTTGCTAGTTCAATACATTTAGGTGAATTATCATTAAGACATACTCATTAATTCAACTTTCTAAATAAGCCTTCTTGCAAAGGTCAGTACGTCCTATGCAACAATAAATAAATAAATAATACAACAATCCATCCAGTATGCAGTTGTACAGTAAATGTTAATAAACTGTCAATATATGGATTTAAGTCCGGACGCTCTGCAAAAGTCATGATGGAGGAGTATAAAGTACCAGCCCAAAGGATTCTTCACAACCTGTTACTCTTATTAAATAAGTGGAGCAGTAGAGCATTAGTAAATCATTTACTAAACATTAATAAATTAGTTACATCTTATAAATCTTTTCTAAAGATTATCTCTTGAAAGTCTCTTAAACGTATCTCAGAAAGTTGTACCAAACTTTATTTGAAAAACAAAAAACACTAACGGTGAAATCATTTGTTGTTGTTGTTTATTTGTCGGCTGTTCTTGAATTGTTTTAGGTTATTACTTGTAATGTAAAGCCCTTTTTATACGTTATGTCATGATTTTCCAGGCTGTTGATATATTGTAGTTTTGGACCAATGCACCTGGCCACAGATGATTTGTCTTCTTTGGATCTTTTTCTGTTATAAGTTGCTTTGAAAACTCATATACATGCTGATTCCCAGACCTTGTTTATAGCTGGCAAACTATAATAAATAGCATTAAACCTAATGGGACAAGTTAAAGTTCCATTCCAAAATATTATATTATTCTATCTGCCTGCTGTAGGAAATCCATACTGTACAAGTGTGTGGGTCTTAATGTTGTTTCTTATTACAACTTGCAAGTTGAGTGCTGCTGGCGTTACTAATTGTATTATAAGCAAGGCTGTGGTATGCAGTTCTTGTCTCTGAACGTGTGAATGAGTGTGTACAGAACGTGCCTGCATACTGTCAGGGACCATTACCACCCTGGGTTGTTTATTCTGTATTTATCTACAGCACCTGCACTCGTGGTGTCTCCATAGGTCCACGCAGACCAAGGGAGGGGAGCAGTGATGTTTCCCGCAGGCGCCTGAAGAGCAGCCGGCAGAGACGCCCTGCAAAGTGACCACCTGAAGCCCCTTTGAAGGCTGCTCCCGACCCAGAGGGATGGAGCGGCCGTTAAACCTCACATCTCGCAAACAGCCTGGTAGGGAGCGAAAAAAAAAAGAGGGGGAGAAATAAAAAAGAGTTTACAATGCCAAAAGACACACTAAGTCCTCGGGCAAAATCTTTTATGGACACGCATTTACACCATGGCAAGGGTGTAAACTCAAACACACAGACACATTGACACACATAAACAGACTCGCTGACACACCTGCAGACCAACGCACACTTGAGTTCTCACACATGCAAACACACAAATAGCCCGAGGCTAAGCTTGGGCTTCTTCTTTTTTTTGCTCAATATTTTCTCTGCTGGTTAGTTTGCTCAGTCTGTGGGAAGCAGACTGAGGTCTAACACATCATTTAAATGACTCACTTTCTCTCATCTGCTTGAAGCTAAGGAATCAAAACACCTTTGGGCCAGATTGAGAAATGTAGATGCACCGGTGAGCGGTAAAAAAACACTGAATTCTTTATATGTCCATTGATTTTAACAGGTATCCAAGTTAACCGGGAAGTTCACTCCTTTGAGTATGTGTTTTCCAATTAATCTATTTACAAATGACATTAATTCACCTCATCCCATGTTTTTTTTTCACTCAAACATTAATTATTCCATTTCCTCATTCAGTCCCGTAACCAGTAAGCAGCCACCTACCGAGGAAGCTCCGGTTGTGTCCAGAGGGAAAAGAGTTTCCGAGCATCACCACAGAGGGGTCAATAATGATCTCCTGACTCCGCCCAGGGGAGGCCGTGACCTCTCGTCGGCCCCCACCTCCGTCCAGTCGCAGGGTGAACTCTCTGCCATACCGATCCAGCTCCACCTCATGCCACTCTCCATCACTGACGCGATGGTAGGGCAGTGTCAGGTTGTAGTCTCCATCTCCGAGGTTGTAGAAAACAGCCAGCAGACCCTGAATAACCTGAGATACACAGTGGAGCTTTGCTGATTTGAATGGCAGGCATTCAAACAGACAAGATAACCTAAGAGGCCAGAAACAAGACTTTTGCATTGATAAAACCAAAACAAGTTGGACTGTTATGTCATCAATCCAACACTATCTGTGTTTGTGAGAATTTCAAGGCTTGGAGTGAATGTGTGAATACACATGTAAAACGGGCTGACACAAATTCTAAACAACAGACCTGGACTCCGGCCATATTGCACTGTGTTGATGGGCAAGAAACAAGATCTTGAGCATAACAACATCATAAGAAGTAGGCCAGCTCCCGTGATGAAAGAAAAGGCAGCAATGGTTGGGCCAGACAAGGATTGTGAGGATTTAGCTACCAAGAACAGGTCTCTTTGTGGTGAACCTGCCATTAAAAAAAAAAAAAAATGGCATGAAGATTTCAGTGGTAAAAATGTATTCAGCAATTTTGCAGCTATGATGCTTTGCGGAGCTGGCGTACACATCGCTGCATGGCAGAAGCCGGAGTGATCCCGACGGGAAGGGATACAAGAAACAACAATTATCTTCAGCAGTTAAGGATGAGCGAACACAATGGACCAAACCAATGAGGGGCTCCCATAACTGCAGCTTGTATATGTCCAAAGCTTAATTGGAAACAGTGGGGCAAGATAATTCACATTCAGCCCAGCCTGCATTAACTATTGCTCCCTCAGCATGGGCATCTCAAATGCATCTCCCTCACTGGACGCACACACACACACACACACACACACACACACACACACACACACACACACACACACACACACACACACACACACACACACACACACACACACACACACACACACACACACACACACACACACACACACACACACACACACACACACACAGAAAGTAAAAGCTGACTGCTCTCCCATCCTGCCCTCAAGTCCACAACAAAAAAATAAGCAAAGGACAAAGGACTCAATCAATACTCAGGAAATAATCTGATTATATAAAATCTCTGCAGCACCCCCTGAGATCTACGCAATCACCATTAAGCAGAGAATGTTCAAGTGTATATCTGAAGTCTGCATTTTTTTACAGAACTTTTTCAAACTCAAATCACATACAAAAAGAAAGAAAGGAAAACAGAACAATGCTATGATTTTACAGTTTTACTATTCCTAAGGGTCACTGGTCTTTGACAAAGTAGTGCATGCCAGTCGCTCCAAAAATAAAAACTCCTTCACAGACTGCATTAGATAAATGTTTTCTTTACAGAGACACCATACTCCTTGGAGAGCTGCATGTTGTTTATACCCAGCTAGCCCTTGGTAACCTCTGTGTGAAAGTGTGGTTATTTATTCAGTGTGCACTCTATTCCATATCTACCCTGAAGAAAAAAAGGGGAGAGAGACAGCCCTTTAAATTAGGGCTTGTTGTTGGCAAACACACCAGACTTGAGCTCAAGTGTTTCTAAGAGCTTTGAGACAACCAGGCTGAAAATTCTTCAGCGTGCCGCCGCAGACAGACATCAGATGTTTTATACAGCTCACCAATTCAGCTCCAGAGAGGGTTTCACTGAGAGGCTTCACAGCCAGCATACAGTAAAGGCTACAGCCTTTTCCTCTTCCTGTCACAGTGGGACTGCAACAAGGGAAGAGGACAACATTGTTTTTCCTCATGAAGTGTAAAGACCCAAAGAAGAACAAGAGATGAGGTCGCTGCCTTAAACAACGCTGTCTAACTAATGACAAGTGCAAAGACAAGATGTGTTCAAAGACAGACCAGTGGTGTGGAATATACCAAAAACGGAGACAGGTTCACTGCGATCAGCTGACCTGTGAGTTAGCCAAAAGTGACAGTCCTAACAGAGCCATTTACTTCCAGGTGCGGTTTACACTCGGCCTGTCAGTCAATGAGATGAAAGACCTTGACGAAACACTGGCTTCATATCCACTCAGGAAAGTGTCGGGCAGGAGAGCCATGCGGTTATGGAGGTTTGGCAAAGTGAGGGAGACTTGTGTCCTAAAGAAACACTTGTGTGAGCACCACTCCACCCCAGTGGTGGCAGAGATGACTTTGAGCTCACCACTTGAAGCAAGCTCTCTCAAAAACCCTCAAGTTCAGAGCAGGTGATCTGGCCTTCACTTTGAGAGCACTCCACCCTAAATTACAGAGCATTCAGTTGCTTGCTTGCCACACAGAAACAGAAATAACCTTGAATAAAAGAAGCCTAATTTCTATAACAGCAGCCTCTCAATAGCAGCATTCTTCAGACTTACTGAAAGACCTTGTCGTGAACATGCATATGTCAATCACCCAGCCCCCTCAGTATCCACCCATATGTCTCAAACCCTGATATTACTCACTCTCAGCCTGACAAGCATTTGCAACAATCATTGTCCATGCTCTAATTATCATCTTAAGGCCCACAGACAAGACAATCAGCTGTCAAGGTGGAGGGGAGTGACCGGCCGTGACTCACCTCTAAACGTAGGTATTCGTTCTGCTCCTGGGAAAGCAGGCTGATGATAACACCGGCGGCAGCGCGTGTCCGAACCCCGACCTGGACCCTCGTCTGTCGCGCAGGCAACGACCACAGGAGCTGGAACTGAATGTGGCTCCGCCCGTCAAAGGAGAACTCTGGAGCCACTTGTCAGTCAAAAACACACAAGGCTTGTTCAATTATTTGAGCTGTCATTTTGGAAACATGCCAAGATATCACAACGAGGCCGCACTGTTCTGCAAAAGCACTTTATGTAAGGCGAGGTTATCTTCCCACTGCAGCAAAGTGACGTTTTGGAATGCAGAATCTCCCACTTAAATTGCACTTTGTGAGGCTTCAAACCCCCATCTCACTGTTCTTTCCCAGAAAAGCTCCTGGTTCAATTAAAAGCAAATGTATATGCTCACCCTGATCACACTGTGGCCCTGTAAACCCCGGTTCACACTGGCAGCTGAAGGAGCCCCACTCGCCGTGACAGCGACCCCTCCTGCCACAGGAGGACAGTTGCTCCATGTTGGCGCAGTGATCATCAATATGAGAGCAGCCTGGCACAGTGTTGGAGGACTCAGCTGGGGAACCAAGGTCATACAGCTGATGGAAGAAGGAAAACAGCAGGAGAAAAACATGAAGAGGTGAAAAACTCAGTGACGAGAAGTGAATGTCTCTGTCCTCGCAATAACAGTAGTTGAGTGAATGGGAACAGGATTGCAGGTTGAGAAAGAAAATTGTATCTTATGATTAAATGTAAGATAATATGAACTGATATCTGATTGCTTATGACACATTGCATCTTGATTTATCTAACTGAGCACACGCAGAGGAACACAGCAGCAAAAAGACGTACAAAATAAGAGATGTAACCTAAAAGAAACTAGAATACTGTACACATTATGAACATGAAAAATAAAAAAAGTGCTATACACCATACATATATAGTATGACAGTGTATTATAAACACAAATATACTCACACAGATACTTGAGTTGTAATCAATATATAAATGCTGTTGAGAAATGGAATGGGCCAGCGGGTAAGTTGTCTTGTGTCTGCAGACAGCAGTGTGCAGTGTAGCAGCATGACAATGAGGTTAGTGCACTTTTAGTGGCAAAACAAAAGTGTGTGAAGCCTTTCAGTGCGAAGATAACTGTGCAGACGGTTACAGCAGTTGTCAGTGACTTTTAACACAGTAGTTGCGAGTTGTATTGATATTGTGTATATACTCCACCACATTTCAGAGGGAAATATTACACTTTTTAGTCCACGTCTTATTTATTAACAGCAATAGCTAATACTTATTTGCAGACTACAATTTTACATTCAAAACTGGGATCATCTTATAAAATGTTTATGTTATAGATTAAGCTAGCAGTATATAAGTAGCTAAATTTTAGCTGCACAAACACCAACTACAGAACAATATTAAAATGCTGCTTATGCATTTATGCATCACTTATAATAATCCTATAATAAGATAATATTGACAGATACCATTCTGCTGCTTAATGAGTACTTTTGCTTTTGAGACTATATTTTGGTGATATTGGTTGTGTATCTTTACTTTACCCTGTTGAATGTCTGACCACCACTAGTAGCGCTGTAGAGCAGTGTCTCTATGATAGCGTCCCTGTTTTGTTTGTCTAGTGTGCGCGCATGAGGATACACATGAATGGGGATGTGCACACGATACGCATTCCTGTCCATTTTAATAAACAACTGTGCTGATGTATAAACTGCACAAAGGGATACAACATAGCAATCTATTCATCTACAGCAGATTTTACAAACAGGCCTCATGGCAATGTGTATTTACTAAACTCCACACAGTACCTTGCTGTCCACAATAAGGTTCCTTATACATCCAGTATAGTGTTTGTGCTGCAGCTGTGGGAATTCGTAGGATACATTCTCGTTCACCCCTCCAAGCTGCAATACATGACTTCCATTCAGATGCCTGTGAAAGAAAAACAACTCTCAGTATATGGGAAAATAGAGAAGAAGAAAAGGAAACCGCATCATGTAGTTTCTCAAGGTTTAAATTCTAAACACAGATCTCACTATAAAGAAACAGCAACAGCAGAAGAAAAGGAACACACAAACACCATATAAACGGTCAAGGTTAAAATTCATGGCTTCATTCTTTTCCTGCTGAGGCTGTCATTTTTGTTACTGCTCTCTGACAACAAATATGACATCCTATTCTTGGGTTTTCCCTTATTGTGAAAATAAATGCATGATGGGTAAATTACGCCTAAAGCGATGAAAACACAAACTGATTCAGCAAAGCAACTATTGGAATCAAAACTGGCTGAACAAATGAAATAAAAACACAGAATGTATTTCAATGCTAATTTCAGCTTGTTAACTCGCACATTCCCTGTTTAATGACATGAGTATTTGTACTACCTTATAAGTTGAAACTCAAATACAGTGATCAGGATAAACTGTTCTTTTTTTGTCTTTTCTTCTTTTGAAGTTATTAAAAGAAATAGCAGTGGTAAAGCCCTGATGTACATTGCTAAACTTTATAAACTCACAGCTTAATTACAAAACATAACAACGAGCACAGTGCCGAGCGCACGGTGGGGGAAAACAAACTCAGCTGTGACTATGTACAGAAACATAGTCAGAAAGATTAATCGGCATTTTAAGAATTATATCTGAGGATTTCATCAGTTTCTTCCCTCCAGACAGGACAGAAATGGAACAGAGTGCGCCTCAAACAGTCTGACTCACCACCTGATTTGATTTGGATAAATTATGCCATGCAGCTTGTACATAAATACCGTTTTAGATACTATTTCTTGAACACTAACTATAAGACTATGTTAGTACAATATACCAGAGGTAGTAGGGACATTACTCTGTTTTATGTTGAGGGAATATGAGCTGTTTTAATTAGGACTGAAGATGCTCCATGCTTGGCTATTTGTTTTGACTAACTTTAGAGCTGAAACAATTCATTTAATAATTAAAGAGTCAATTAGTCTTAATTAACACAACATTAATCGGCATATTTTCTGTTAATCAATTTAACTGATTTATCATTTAAGATTCTCTGGCTCCAGCTCCTTATATCTGAGATTATTATTATTTTTTTAAAAGATATTTATTTTGAGCTTTTTTCCCTTTATTATAGTGACAGTGGATAGACAGGAAAGGGGGAGAGAGACGGGGGAAGACATGCAGCAAAGGGCAGCAGGTCGGATTTGAACCTGCGCTGCTGCAAAGGACAGCCTACACGGGGCGCACGCTCTTACTGGGGGAGCTCTGAGATTTTGATGCTTACGCCACCTCTGGCTCTAGTAGGAACATTTTATGAAATTAACTGTTAATCAGTTAATTAAAAAAAACAATCAATAGACTAATCAAAATTAGGACTTAATTAAAGTGTTAATTTTCAATTTCATAGTTCTACCTCTACCGTTTAGTACTGCTGCTGCTTCATGTAATCTTTCAGTGCTAAATAGATAAAACTCAGCTACGCCTGTGTGGGTGATACATTTATGTAATCTTTACACCAGTATTACAAATGTTACCAAGTAAGTTCTGCATGCCAGCATACAATAAACAAAATTAAGTATATATATCTTTATGCTACTACTGGCTACTATTCCACTAGGGAACAGACATATCCTTTATGTTCAGTATATGCAGTATACCTTGTTACCACATATATATGGAAATATTGACCTTATTCTTCATTTTTCACCTTTACCACCTTGCAAAATGCTGCCTCTGTGACTGCTAATGCTGCACTCTATATAGAATTGTTTACCCCTGTGGGGACATGGGGCACTAAGACACTGTCCCTACGGGCCAAGCATCTTTTTAGATTTAACAACAGTGAAGAGAACAAAACGTGGAAGATTAATAGTTTGCAACCACAGTAAACTCCAGAAGGACCTGGGGGAGAGGGAGACTTTCTAAACCCTAATTGTTGGCTATAACCACAAAAAACAAACATGAAGCCACATTTATTTATTCACATATATCTTCATGTATCTATTATAAAATGTATGTATCCCATGATTTGGTACTTATTGGCCTTGCCTTTAGGATTCAGAAGAGCCACTCTGTGTTTATATTGTGTCAGTCAGACTTGATCCATGTATTCATTGATCTTACTTGTCCCTGTTGGGTGTGACACCGCGGATTTCACAGGATGAGCGGTCCTCTGTCATTGCCCATGAGTCCACGCCTTCTGTCTCCATGATAATCGCACTGGAACATCGATCGAGAGTGAAGCGCACTTCCTTTAAATTGGGGGAGAGGGGAGAAAGGTCATCGCTGCTGCACATATGGATGTGTGAGTATAATGTCGCCCGGCGCTCTCTACAAATTACAGCATTACATTTTAATCGGACATTATATCATAGACAGGGAGAAAGAGAAGACGACATGTAAAGGCTCTTACTTTACTGTTGCTCCTCACATCGAGGCGGTGCCAGCGTCTGTCAGTCACCCCAACGTTATTTGTTAACTGCAGGACCAGGGTCCCAGAACCATGGTTCATTTTCACACTGGGTGTTCCACCAATCAACTCTGAGGAAAAGAACGTTCAGAATTAACACAAGCTACTCTGAAATAAATCAGGATCATCATTGTTATACCTGAATGAAACTTTTTCAACTCAAAAAAAGCTCTTAGAGATTTGTAGTATAGAAAAAACAGCTAAACTTGCTTGCATTGACAACATGTACTGGCAAGGTCACAACAAAACTGTGATAAAATGTATTGGAAAGAAGAAAAAACAGGCATGATGCAAATTACTACATACAGGCATGGGGAAAAAAAACATCATAACATCATAATCTCAGAACAAATATACGTTATTGAATAAAAAAGAGAAGATAGCACAGTGGTAACTGAGAAAATATGTCCACCAACCAACCCTTTAGGATAAAAATTATGGAGACAGAAAATTGGAGATTGTATGTACTGTATGTATGTATGCACAGTATGTATGTATGTGTGTATGTATGTATATGTGTGTGTATAAGTGAATGTGAAATGGTCCATGGACTGCATTTAGCGCTATTCCAGTCTTAACAACTACTCAAGCAAACACTACGGGCACCATTACCCCATTCTCACACACACACACACACACACACACACACACACACACACACACACACACACACACACACACACACACACACACACACACACACACACACACACACACACACACACGTGGCCAGGCTGCCATACAAGGTACCACCTGCTCATCTGATGAACATTCACAACCTTCCGGTTGGTAGATGACCGCTCTACCTCCTGAGCCATAGCCACCCCATAAGTGTGTGATTGCGTGTGTGCAAGAGAGACTGAGCCCCTTGATAGCTATAGTACGAAAAACATGATTTAGACTGGTTGCCACAGTATCATATTTTATAAATAATACATGTAAATTAATAACTTATAATATCCCAATACATAATATTTCCAACATTACTTAATTATTATTATTATTATTACCATCATCCGTATCCTTTGCCACTAACTTCAATAACAAGCAGCTGTGTGTATGTAATGTAGCAATGTATTACTTCTACCATTAACTTTATTTAAAAAGACATGACCACCCGTAGTATCAATAAGTAACATGAATCATTACAGTAATGCCAATGGGTTGCACTGAAATATTAGTCTTATGCAATCGGAAAACTATTTACAAACATATTGCAGGTATGAAGCATAATACCCAGCCATCACAATAATCATTCAGTTTTATGCCATTTTTACTACTGTCCTTCGTTTGAGGCTTTGCGATAACAAGAATAAACCCAGCTGACGGAGACACTGTTCAGTCTGTTCAGGAGGTAAACCACTGCTGCGACACTGAAGCAAGTAGTAAGCAAAAACACCATTCCTTGAGGCACGCCACAAAGTATAGACTTTAAACAGTAAAACCCGGTTGCCTGTGTAGCAGCACATTAAGCACTTACTCTATAACTCGGTAGAGTGAGTGCTCATATCCCTCACCAGTACACTAACGAACAAAAATGTGCCTCATATATCTGATTAGCTACCACCCAGTAATTAAACACACAAAATTAAGTTTCAAGTTTTAGAGCAATAAAGGCCTGCAGGTCCCTTGGCACGCATCCAATTATCCAGACTCATTCTTTACCGATGGCCATGTAGTCCTCAGTGTCCCCAGGCAGCAGAGTGGCCAACGGGCCGGCATACAGTAGCAGACCATCGTCTTCCTCTGTCATGAACTCCAGTGAAAGATGGCTATCAAAGCATGGCCTTATGGGGGGGAACCAGGCATAGCCGTTGCCAAGGAAACTAAGTCTCGTCTGCTGACAGTCTGGCCCCTCAAGCTGTGGGGGGCAGTGGCACCTGTAGCACCGAGAAAAAAAAAAAAGGTGAGGAAAATCAAGGCGAAGGACAGGAAAATAATCAGTGTCGCTCATTTATGTTTTGCGCTCTGTGAAATCCTCACACTGTCCAATCTCTGAGCGTAGTGACATTTCTCTGGTGGACGTGACAGGCTTGCTGATTTACACAGGAAGAGGTTTTGACTTTGCTCCAATATGCCCGCTTTCCACAGACAGCGTCTTATGAATCAATTGTTTGCGTTTGCAACGACGCCCTGAATATTCAGTTCTACATTAAATCAATTAGCTATGAACACAACATTACTCCGGTCTATTCTTTATCTGTCACAGCTGCCCGATCCAAACCCTCTGGAGACTGTTCCTGCTCGGCACATCACATCTCCTTTGTTAGGAGATAATTAATTCTATTTCTCTCACTTTTCTATGCGCCGTACCACCGTTGATTTCCTGGAATTTTTTTTTTCTCACCTATCCCCACCCGCCCCCTTCTTATTCTTAAGGTATTACACGCTTTGGTTGATATCTGTGCAATTGCCTCTTGTACTCATCTACTTTGATTAGAGCTTGAGTGTTAGGGATCACCGCTCTTGCAGAAACTGGAAATGAAATGTTTGCCATGCCTATCTTCCAACATGTTTGTGAATGAGACCAGAATGGTAAATATTAATAATCATACAAAAACACCATAAAGAAAGAGATTCATGCAGTGATTAAAAACAGCCCATTCCATCACTGCGATGGCAAGGATGGAAGGGACCAGTTGATCTCATCCTATCCCTTCCAATGCAGGCATGTGAGACAAGCTGGCTTTGCTGATAATGTCAAAGCCATCCATTTTCATGCAGTGTCTGAGAAAGGCTGTGTGTACTGAGGCCGTTAGGAGCTGTTTCTCCCCATCGCTGTTTATTCTGCAGAGGGGCAACGCATGTCAGGAATACTGATCCATACGCAGCGAAAGGGACGGCTTAGACAGAGTGCAGCCTTATGCATACATATGCACACACCGTGCATAGCACCTCACTCTTTCGCTGCTCTTTCATGTGACTCATGAGAGCAATGCCGATCCAAATCAAGAAGTGCAGGGCATGTTTTTCTCACTTCTGACTGACAACATCTGATCAGCTGCCGTCTGAGGTTGCCTGTTAAGCTCCTTCGACAGAGGAGAGCACCAAAAATTGGATTCTTTATGGTTGTGCTGCATTCACATGAGGGCACATATGGCACATACAGGGAGATATTCTTCTTACAGAACAAGGGCTTCTCTCAGCAGTGTGCAGACCAACTGTAGCAGAGACAATTTAAAAGATAAAAATATAAGAGAGTTCTGTACACTGTTACATGAACTTGCATGTTCATGTAAATGGCATTAAATGAGATTTTCGAAAAGTTGTGAGCATAGAGGGGGGCCAGAGTTGTACTAATCCCCTTGCCCTATATTTATTTAATCTGGGCATTAGTGTGTGCATGAAATGAACTGCGTGCTGTTTCTCCTGCAGTAGACTCCCACAGAGACCTATATACACTTGCAGTTGAAGGCCTTTATATTGACTACAGGAATTTATAAATATTTAGGGTTAATATTCAAATAACTGGCAAATGACCATGATACAAAGGCTATGGTTATTATTTAGTGTTCAGTTCTGCTACACACAGTGCACCAGCATTCTAAAATTTCAATATCAGGCTATACATCTAGACACCTAATTTAATCATCTTAGCAAGATACACTCTAAATTCAGAATGATATGCACATACATGCATACTGCTTCTATTGCAAATAGCCCAAAGCCTTTTGAAAAATCCTGCTACTCTATATTCAGCAGACAACGCCGCAGAGCAGCTCAAGCAAGTTAGGTCAAGTTGCAGGTGAAGGAGTTTTTTCTCACAAGGGGCACTGTTAGTGATTCTCAGCTCATTTTCCAAGATGTCACTCTTATAGTCAGTCTAACAGGACTAGAGAGAAGACTGCAGCACATCGGGAAACTTCTATTTCTGTTTCCTATCTTTTAGGAGCTTCTTCCAACTCCAGTCCTCCTGAACAACTGCAGACATGCCTCTCACCTGTATCCACTCTGGGTGTCGACACACGTTCCCCCATTAAGGCAGGGGTTACTGGGGTAGGAGGAGCAGGGTTGGTGGGTCATTTCCCTGGCAGCGCAGCCACACACAGCTGAGGACATCACCTTCACTGAGACCAGGGATAAAGCACCTGAGTCTACCAGGGTAGGCGAGTCACTGATGCTTAATCGCGTGGAGCAGCCGCCGGACGCCTTGCAGTCTGTGCGCACGCACTCATCTACCTGCACCTGGCTCACATTTACACGCAGCAGTGACTGCAGCTGTGGGGAGTCAGAGAAGGGAAGAAGGGAAGATATACGGGAGACAAAAATGGGAATTACAATAATTGTCAGTGAAACTCTCCAATGTGGGTGGTGTTTGGTACGCAGTGATAAACATTCTGAGAGATAAAAGACTTCAAAAGCAATGCAAAAGAGGAAAGCAGAGCCTTATCTACATAAATGCTTTCAATTTTCTATAACTGGTTGTTTTTAAAGGAGCAAGAGATATAATTAGGAATGACAGAGGAATTCAAATCACGCACAATCAAAACATGGAAGAAAGAAAGCGATTCAAAAAATGAAAGGAGACAAAGAGAAGAAATTAATGGGAGAGACAAAGAGACATGACAGGGCCAGGCAGTAAACAGACAGAAAGTTGGTGTGAAAATAAAAGGGCAGATAAAAAGCCCCGTTATCTCTTCCCCTCAAGCTCCCAAGTGTATCACTTGATATATGAGCACCGATCTCTATCTATCAGATACGTCGGTATATATATATACCTTCTTTTTATGTGCGGTGAGGACAGCGTGCAGTTTCTCTGGGCGCAGGTAGCCATTATCAGTTAGCACATAGAAATGGATGTCCACGGTTTTCTCCTCCTTGTCTGCTATGCTGAAAATGTTGATGCTTCCCGGTCTGACAGACAGGGTTTCAGACAGGAAGTCCCAGAACGTCTCCAGCCGACTCTTCCCCTCGACGTGAGAGTCGATAAAATCTCTCGCTGCTATGCCTTCAGGAGACAAAGAGAGAGCTACTAACTCATCAATGACAACTACAGAGTTGATCAAAGTCTACCGAGTTCCTGATTCCATTAGCACAAGAGGTAGCCTAACATCTCCCTATTGATCGACTTCCTCACTGACCCATCCAAAAAGGGGAACGAGTCGTGATGCAGTCAAGTAGAAATCGTTTATTTCTTCACTGAAATAAAGTTAGGGTCTTGAAGAGCTGCCTAGTACAAAATATTTTAATGACCAGAAAATCAATCACATTTGTGGTGCCACCTTCCAATAATATCTGGCGTATGTGGGCAGTCATCTTTAATCTCCAAAAATGATAATGACTTGGAGTCAGAGGCATCCGTAATAGCCTTCGACTCTGTTCGCTGAATGGCTTTTTAAATGTCAAGGACTTTACCTGACACTTCCAAATTGACCTTTATTTCACTCTGAAAGACTGACAGAAAAATGAACACTAACATAAACTTCAGAGTGTTAAAGAGTAAAGAGGAAGAAGGAAAGTATTACCACCAAGCAGTGTGAAAGGTTGCTTCACAATGCTTAGAAATGTTAAATAATGCAAGTGTAAAACGTTCTTCTGACAGCCTATTATTTCAGCGTTAACTGGATTGACAACCTGATAATCAGTCAATGAAAAGTACCAATTTATTTATGCCTTTGGCAGATGCTGTCTCTTTCAACACCAGCTTCAGAAAGGAACTGAACAGCGAGTTTTCTTTTTTTGTGGATAATGGAAATGGAAAAAAGCATTTTCCTCAACATTGTCTTGAAAATGAACAGTGTTCCATCAGGTGAGTCAGTGTTTCTGCTAATATTACCGGTCAAACGCAGCGAGGCGGACGACAGGATGGCCTTTTCCTCCAGCTGCCTGACGTGAACTCTGACCCCTGAGAACACATCGGGCCACACGCCATCAGACACCCCGACCGTCAACCAGTAGCTGCCTGCTGGAGTGTTCTGTCGGATGGTCAACACTCCTGAGCTCTGGTTCAGACTGAAGTATCTGAGAAAAGCAGAGGAGCTGTTCAGTAGGAGAGGAAGGCTTCAGAGGAAGGTAAAAAAAAAGAAAGAAAAAAAAGAAAGTGGCTTCTTTTGTTTCTGAGCTATTGTTCAGAGGGAAAATATGGCAGGCAGAGAAGTAGAGAATTGGTCAGTGGTACACCTGGGTTTACTCCAGCAGGAAGTTAATGCAAATTCATTTTGAGATAAAACAACAAAGAAACAAAAAGAGAAGACGCCAAGAAAAAGAAGAAGGGAAAAAAAACGGAATTATTCGGCTCCAAAAGAGCTTCGTAGTTGTCATGGTAACTGTCAGAATTTATTATATATGAATAAAACAAATATGCAATTGGTATTTCTAATCTGATCTTGAGGGTGTGAATTCTGAACAGCTGCACAACGTCCCTGATGGAGTCACGGTGCTTGTACAGTTTTATCTAGGGGACATCATACAGGTGGACTTAGTTAGTTTGAATCACTTTTGACTGCTATTATTGAAGTCCTTTTGGAAAGTGTAGCTTATATAAGAAGCCGGGGAATTGGATCCGAGATTAGGAGAAGTACCTGTTAGGCACGTTTCACGCCGAGTGATATCACTGAAAGAGGCCTTGTTAGAGGAATACAGCCTCAACGCTGAGTCCACATCTTCTTTATTTTTCAAATTCCACACTGTTGGCAGTTCTGCTGGTACTGTATTGCTTTAGCACTTGTACTTGTGCTGCACATTTGGAGATCAGCATGTTTTCAGAAAAAAATCTATGCATTTAACAGAGAGCTCTTACTTGGCTCCGCTTGTCTCCAGAGTGTAGGTCTTGTTGTCCCAGTCATCAGGATCTGGGGCATACACCTTCCCCAGTACTGCATTCGCCATCCTTCCTGTTCATGGTAAACACACACACACACACACACACACACACACACACACACACACACACACACACACACACACACACACACACACACACACACACACACACGCACGCACACACGCACACACGCACACACGCACATTGATTTCGTCTGGACAGAATCTGCTGATGCCAACACTTATCTTTTCATCCCTCTCTTCTCCTTATCTTGCATTCTTGTGTTCTGTTCTACTTATTATGCTCAACTGTGGAGCCCCACTGCTGGAATGAATAGGCACTCAGTGCTCCACTTCAGAGAGCGTGGAGCTTAAGGAAGCAGGGCTATCTCAGTATGGATTATGTTATTATCGACCTGCAGTGCCAGAGCACCGCAGCTGGGTAAACAATGGCAGCCTGGATGAGTCACGGCATTCCTGTTTTCCACAATTACCAAAACTGCCATGTAGCTGAGTGTGTGATCAAAAACACTAACAAGCCAACATACCTAACCAACATAACTGTAGGGTAAGAAAACTACAAAAAAAAGAAGAATCATGATCCTTGTCATAATGTGATTCTCAGATGAGCTTTAGGCAGAGGATTGGCAATGGAAGAATGTGTTAAGGGCTTGAGAAGGGATTTTGACAACGATATTACCATGACAAAACACTGTGAAAATGTAAAAGAGTGCAATTATGAATTCCAGACTACACCGAGCAGGTATGGGACTGAAAGCCCTTCAGCTTTAGCGTCAGTTTCCCCTCATTACTCAAGCTCTGCCTGCAGTGAAAAGCTCTGCAGCGAAAGCAAGGGCCAAGAGAATGCAATGAGGGAAAGCGAGTAACTTACCCTTGCGGCTGTGCACATAGACATCTTTCTCTCCTGCCTGATGAGCGTTATCATTCTGGTCGGCAATGGTGATGGTGAGCGTGTTTGTGGCTGTCATTGGTGGATCGCCGCTGTCAATCATAATCACCGGCAAGTGGAACTCGCTCTGCCTTTCCCTGTCGAATCCGCGCAGGGCAGTGAGCGTGGCAGAGCCGTTCCCGAAATCCTGCAGGTGGAAGTCGATAGAGTAAAGTGAGGGCAGGGAGAGAAAGAAAGGAGGCCCGTGCTCTGGGGAGTCTCTGTCCACAACATGAAGCAGAGTTGAGCTCCTGTTGAGCCAGACCACTTGAGGTGCTGGACTGTTCTCCCACAGCACAGGAGTGTAGGCTGTCTCCAGCTCAGGCCCGTTGTCATTCATGTCTAGCAGCGGCAAGTGGACCGTGACACTGCCAGTCAGTGCCGGGGTACCCCGGTCTGTTGCCATGACAACCAGCTCATAACCTGCCACTGTTTCCCTATCCAATGGCCTGGCAACTGTGACCACACCGGCTCGGCTGACTGTAAATTGTCCATATGGGTCAGACTGAGGGAGAATGCTGTACAAAATGTCCCCATTCAGGCCTGAGTCGGAGTCGGTGGCTGCGACCTGAATAATGCTGGTTCCAACGGTTACATCCTCAGGCATAGGGGAGAGCAGGTGGGAGCTCGGAGTGAACATGGGAGTATTGTCATTCTCATCCTCCACTAGAACCTGACAGTGGATGAGGCTGGAGAAGTCAGAGTCCTCCACCTTGATGGTAAGGTTAAACCGCTGCTCCCCTGCCTTCTCAAAGTCCAGCTTCTTCTTCAGTCTCAGAGTGCCCGTCTGCTCCAGTCTGTGGCTGACCATGTAGAATCGTTGCTCCGCGTCTCCTGCCATGACACTGAACGCCAGCTGTCCATACGTGCCAGCGTCAGGGTCCACAGCGCTCAGCTCCAGGATAGGAGCATCTTCATTAGTGCTCTCAGGGACACGAGCGCCACACCGGTCCTCTTTAAACTTTGGCACATGGTCGTTTATGTCTGTTACCACTATGGTAGCTGTAGCTGTACCCGTCATACCCCCGCCGTCCCGGGCCTCCACTACCACCCAGTGGCTGTCAGCAAACTCCCGGTCCAGACCCTCTGCTGCCACAGATATAGTGCCGGTGCTGGAATCAATAGTAAAAAGGTCTGAATTGTTTGTGCTTTGCACATTCTCACTAATCCGGTACATGAGAATTGCATTCTGGCCTACGGCGGCATCGTCGCGGTCTACCGCTGTCATTTCCACAACAAACGTTCCAGGAGGGGAGTTCTCCGCCACGCTGCTGTGGCAATTATCAGGCGCACACGTGAAGGCTGGGGCATTGTCATTGATGTCCCACACGTTGATAATAACATCCGTGAAGCCGGTAAGTCCCTCGCCCTCTTCGTCCGTTGCCATGACAACAAAGCGCCAGACGGCACGCTCCTCGCGGTCTACGGTGCGCTGGGCATACATCTCCCCTGTGATGTCGTTGATCATGAAGTGTGACTCTGCCCCTTGGCCATGAATGGAATAGCGTATGGCGCCTTGGTCTGCATCTTTGTCTGGGTCAGTAGCTGTCACCTGCAGAGATAAAGACAACTTCTTAAGAAAATGGATGTTCATTCATCCAGTCAAACGCAAATTACTGCTTCCTCTTATCTCTTTTCAGCCGTCACCCAGGTCTTCTTTGCTTTTGGATTTTTTTTAGACAGCTAATTTAAGTGTTTGCACTATTTCCTGACCACCTAAATCAAAGCAAAGGCTTTGATCAGGCATTTCCTCAGAGTGGGTCTGACAGCCTTACTGCTGAATTTGCTTCATTCTCTAACTTAGTGGAATGATAATTTTTCACACTATGGTAGAGTATAAACACTAAAAGACTAACAGTAGGTACACTGAAATGAGACAGGTTGTCAAGATAATTACAAATCTATGGATAACAGTGTGAAACCTCGTCTCATCCTCTCACCTGTAGTACAAACACAGGGGACCCATCAAGCTCCTCTGTGACAGATCCATAGTACTCATTCATGGAGAACACTGGCGCCTCGTCGTTCTTATTAACCACAGTCACCACCACGGCCGCGTAGTCTTCCCACTTCCCGTCGGAGGCGAGGACCAGTAGCTTGTATCTCTTCTGCTGTTCATAGTCCAGCGGCTGTGCAATAAAGATGGTCCCCACTTCTGGCTCAATGTCAAAAACACCACCTTTGTTGCCAGAGGTAATCTGGTAGCGCAGCTTGGCATTGGCTCCTGTGGCGGGAATTACAAAATGCATGATTGGGAATGCAAAATCACCGTCCCGATTCTGCATTTAAACTGTTTTGTAATACGCTAAAGTGATCTAAAGGTGAAATATACATGAAGCAACATTTAGCATTGTGCCTTTTCTTACTTTAAGCAGAAGCACTAGCATTCTAGCAATAACCCAACGGCGAAACCACAAGAGTATTACACCTCATTTATTCCAAGACCTGAGCATTAGTAGGTTTTCACGTATCCCTTTCTTGTTTTGATTACTTAATTAAATGGAAACTTTGTTCCTCGTCTCCTCGGCTTCAATCAGATACTAATTAAAAACAGAGTGCCGAAAAAAGTAAAAGGGAGCCTGAGAGTAAAAAGCAGACTACAGCAGACTACTACAGTAATGCACTTTGATAGCGCCCTCTAAGGAATGGTTTGGAGGCCCGTCAGAGGGTGGGTGGGGGGTGGGGGGGAGATGTAGTCAATATATGAATGTATCTAGTGTGTCTCCATGGAGACCATCCAGTCTACCAGGTTTAACATTGGAATTGATAAAATAATCTCCTGGAATGAACAGTCTTCGTTTTCAATCATCCTGTTGGGTTAAAGTAGCTGCAATCCCATGTAAATACACTAATCTGCACTATTAACACAACCCCAGCTGACAAAGTGCTCCCTGCCTCCCACAGGGATCTGGCAGGCTTACAGCAGTTGTGCCCAGGGTGTTGGTTTTTAAACAAGACAGACTGAGCGGAGCCTCTCAGACGCAAGTGCAACAGTACTGCAACTTTAATGTTGGGGGTTGGTGTTATTCCACAGCTATTCATCATTAGTGCTGCAGCCCAGCCTAAGCTACACCCCCGCTTGCCATAAATACTTGATTAACGGACCTAAACATGTCTGATAAAGGGATCTTAGGCTACTGCTGTATGGAGGATAAGCAACTGCTTTATTGGTTAAATCCCGCCCACCTACTGTGTGGGAGCGTGTCACTCTTTTTTGGAACATATGTGTAACAGTGCATTACCAAGCACTCAAATGACTACTGCTTAATCTAGCACACCGCATGATTTCAGCAGCGTGATGTCAACAGAGCTCAGGTCGGATTGGGAAAGACTGCCTACAGGGTCACTGTGCATTCTGCTACAAATGCAGGCCATTTTGGAAAATGGTGCGTACTTGGCAAACTGACTGATAGTTGTGCAGAGTGTTTCACAAAAAAAAAAAACTTTTGTATAAGTTCTGGTTGGCTTGCTTCTTTAACCTTTATTTATTAATTATCGTAGGTGGAATCGGTAAAATCTCCTTCGAACCTCGCTCAGTCTGCTGCCTCGTCAAGCATACCTTCATCCTCGTCATTAGCACTAACAGTGACAACGGCCAGGCCCACGTCTGCATTCTCGTCAACACCCACTTCATACAGTCGCTGAGCAAAGACTGGTTTGTTGTCGTTGACGTCGCTGATGAAAACCCTCACATATGCTGTGTCTGCAAGAATGACAGAATGGCAGAAGATTAAAAGGCATACACGCACGCACGCACACACGCACGCGCGCGCACGCACACACGCGACACACACACACACACACACACACACACACACACACACACACACACACACACACACACACACACACACACACACACACACAACCAACACACACACACACACACACACACACACACACTTTCCAAACACGGTATATGTGTATTCTCCCTCCATCTGTTTATTGATTCTACAATTCATTGTCGCTGTTTAGTGGGGAAGAGGCACTTAATTGAACGCAACGTGCCTCATTGACATGGAAATCAGAAAAACATTACTCATAAATATGTGCCGTAAATTGCATAAATTATAAATTGTGTCAATTGCTTATTGTTTTTACAGGGGTAACAGTTTTAAACAGAAATAATAACAGTAATGGGGCCAAACATCTTAAATAAGCTGCTTTTGTTGCAGAGAGTAGATAAAGAACCTCTCTACTGGGAAGGTTAAATATTTATAAGATGACAAGTGTTTGTGTCTTCTCGGTGCCCTCCTCATTACGCTGTTTATTTCTTTAGTTAGAAAGAGTAAATTATCTGCTCACAGAACACATGAGTGACATGTTAATTTGCAGCTGCTGCAGTAAGAGATGATGGTGGTTGAAGGTAACTCTATTTTCTCAGCTTGTTTTTACATTTCCCTCCTCCTCATGGTGTATCCCAGAGGTGACGCAGCGAGACAGGTAATGTTTGCAGAGGAGATGAGCCCTTCTGGATGTCAGAGATTCATAGCCCAAGACGCAGCTAAGGCTCATTGCAAATGCTAAGCAGCCCTGGCAACTCTGGCGAGAAGGCTTTACTGCTTCAAAACATCACCGTTTACCCCTAATACCCCCTTCGGAAACATTTGCAAAAGGCCCACTTCTGAATAAAAACGTCATATTACGTCAATCTAGATACAGGCTAAGGTTTTACAACTGCCAGAATGTCACGAAGAGAACATGGTGTAAAAAAAATAAAATAAAAAATAAATATTGAGCAAAGAAAATTAAAAACAGGAAGAAAAACAACAACAAAAAAGAGCGCCAAGAAATCTCTGAACTCTTTTCACATGGAAGGAGGTGAGGCTGTTTGGTCATGGCAATGGACTAAATCAAATTAAGATTCAGTTTTCAAATTAAAACACAGTGCACAGAGGACGGACTCCTCATAGTTTTCAATATTACCCTGTAGGCTTGTAGGGAAAGAACAATACCGCTTTTTATGAATGGGACATTGCACCAGGCCTGAGGTCACTTCAAAGTTAACTCTGCCAACTCACATAGTTTCTTAGAAAACCAACAACTGCTGTGACTAAAAAGAGTTAGGATACACTAAAACTGAAGTAACTACTAACATATTATTTGCATACAAATCACCTTTTCTGGAATAGTTAGACATTTTTTGGAAATATGTTGATTCACTTTCTTATAAAGATTGATACCATTCTGGTAAATATGAAGCTACAGCCAGCAGGCTAACTAATGCTACTCTAAACTAGTAGCAAAGCTAATGCTAAGCTAGGGACGGTTATGTTCTGGACTATTTTCTGGCCAGGCATAGTGACAGGTTTGTGTACGGATTGAACAAACAAAATATAACATGTTAATTTGTGAGCTTTGGAGGTGATTTTTCTATCTTCTGACACAGCCAGACTAGCTGTTTTCACATGATTCCTGTCTTTGTGTAATGCTTAGCTAACCATACAGAAATGTGAGATGTAAATCTTCAAATTGGTGTATTTCCCAAAATGTCAAACTATTCTTTTACGAAGCAAAATATAAACTCATGAGCTTTTTTTTGCTTAATGAAAAAGTCTAATGTCATCATTAAAATCATCATAATTTCTAACCTGAGTTGGGCTGTTTGTTCTTGCCAGGTCGCGCTGATTCCTGGCCATCTTCTGACTGAACTTCCAGCAAATAGGAGCTACGGGCCTCACGATCAAACACAGCTTCTGTGAAGATGATCCCGAGTTTTGGGTCTATGCGGAACAGATGATGGTCGCCACTGCTGTCGCTCAGCAGAGAGTAAGTGATCTGTAGAGCACAGGGAATTTGACAATTAAGCCACAGTATTATTTCATGCAATACCCTGCAGAAATAGCAGAAATTAAAGGCTTTGTAGCTGAAAATGTCAGGAGGTCTCTATCATATTCCCAGAGTATGTCTTCTTATCTCAAGCAAAATTAGATCGATACTCTATCCGACCGATATTGTCACTGTCAGTCACTCACCTGCGAGGGCACAGTTCCCAATGCCACCACGACAACTGTGTAACAAAAGCTTCCGCACTAGAGGGATTTTGGTGTGATGCTACAGAATACTCCTTCTAGCATAACAAGGATTGTTAAGCAAGGTAAAACAGTCTATAGGTGGTTGAAAATATCTTCATTGCACAACATGAATACAAATAGATAACCACAAACCTCTCCATTAAGACCGAGGTCTTTGTCATGGGCAGACACTTGGAGAACCAAAGTCCCTATCTGGGCCCCTTCTGTTACTGAGGCCTCATAGATGGAGGAGGTGAAAAACGGAACGTTGTCATTCACATCTTAGGAGAGAAGAGAGGTTTAGTAGCAAATTGATAATGTGTTTGTTTACAGATAGTAATTAAGTAATACATTCTCTAGCATCCAAAGCTGTGGCTTCTGTAACTGCACACATTAAAAAAAGAAAATGTTATGGGCATTTCCGCCTTTAATGATAGGACAGCTCAGACATGAAAGGGGGGAGAGAGGGGGAAGACATGCAGGATACCATCACAGGTCGGACTTGAACCCTGGACCTTCTGCGTCGAGGAATTAACCTCAATATATGTGTACCTGCTCTACCAACTGAGCTAACCGGCCAAACAAATTTAAAGATTTAGAGGTTTGATTCCCTGAAGAAAAAAAAAACACGAGTGCAACACTGTTTATTGCAGCTGCCGAGTTGACCATTGTGAATGTTGGACTTCTTTACACGCAGAGAAACTCCACATTATACTTAACAGCTAAAACATAATCAAATCATCCTTTGGCTGCATGTTTGTCAAACCTCAGATAAATATAAATACATCCGGTAGTTATATACAGCATATTATATATATATTTTTTTTGTTAAGTATTGACATCTCGTTGTTACGTATCATTACCTTTTTAACCCACTGAAATTATATGACATTTTGACAATGATTTTGATTATGCAGAAGTTAAATATCACACGCTACACTTAATTGAATACTAAATGAAAGTTGCAATGTGAGAACGAAGTGAGAAAAGTACAAATCCCACCTGTAATATTGACATAAACCGTAGTGAAAGCAGCAAGAGGCACCGCGGCCACGTTCTGTGCTCGAACCCGGAGAGAGAAGACGGGTGTGGTTTCGTAGTCCAGCGGCTCGGACACCAGAATGGATGCAGAGCCGTCTTCGCGGTTGGGGGAGAGGTAGAAACGAACTGGCATGTTGGTTTCGGGGACCATCCCATCCTCCAGGTTATAGGTCACCCTCGGGTCACCCAGCTGAGAGGTCGCCTTAATCGTCTGAATAGGAAGAGAAGTTGGATTATAATTTTGCTCGGCTGAAAGCCTGGATCTTAATTAAAATTTGTGTAGAAAGTAGAAAACAACCCTGTGTGGTTTACTGACTCAACCCAGATAATGTCATAGATGGCCATTCACACCCCGGTCAACTCTAAATGTCAGCTTTAAAGGATCAGTTCAACATTTTTGGGAAAATGCGCTTATTGCTGTAAGTGCGATGAGAAGAATGATACCACTCCAGAGATAGCAGGAGATACAGTAGTTGGCCTAGCTTAGCATAAAGACTGAAAGTACAGGAAAAACAGCTAGCCTGGCTCTGTACAAATGTAACAAAAAAATCTGCCTACCATATGGAGACTCAAGTTGTTGCCTAGTAATCTCACAGTTACGACAATAAATAGTTACCGCTACAGCACAGAAGCAAAGGGAACATAACGTGTTAATTAGTAGCTTCACTTAGCTTTAGAGGTGCATGTGTATGTTTTTAATTTTGAACACAGCCAGACTAGCTGTTTCCCACTGCTTCCAGTCTTTATGCTAGCCATGCTAATCATTCTGGGTTTAAAGGAATTGTTTCACATTTTGGAAAATGTGCATGTTCGCTTTCTTGCCGAGAATTTGATGATGCCACGCTTGTGTCTGTGTGGCTAAGTATGGAGCTAAAGATGGGAGAAAATTAGCTTAGCTTAGCATAAAGACTGAAAACAGTTAGTCTGGCAAATCAAACTTGACACAACATACTAATGTGAGAGCTCTAGAGCTGCTGGTGCGTATTTTAGTGCAGGCTAAAGCTCCATTATTGACGCCCAGACATGTGAGTGGTATCAATCCTCTCATCCAAATCTTGACACAAGAGCAAATAAGTGTATTTCCTAAAATGATGAAGTATCCACTTAACAAGGATTCTCTTTGTGGTAGGTCAGGTAACATTCAGTCTCGCTTTGCCAGACCCTCCTCCAAATCGCGTTGAAGGAGAATATGGCTACTCCACATAGCATTAGGGGATGGGAGGAAAACATGCTCTGGTTTAATGGCATTTCTTTAAACCAATCAGAATCGTCATGGGCGGTGCTAAACTCTACACAGAGCTGCTGCAAAATAGTCTTGTGAGAGAAAACTCAGATTGGACAGATAGTCTAGCTAGCTGTCTCAATTAACCAGGCAGAGATCTGAGGAGCAGTCAACAATAGTCCTCATTAATCAACCAAATTTAAAAGAACGCGAAGGATATAGACTAATAGGCAACATTTGTTAACATGTGACAACTACTATTTAGAACAAGGTCAGACTGCATTTGTGGTTTGTATTCTGAAAGAAGTATAAGTTATGTCAAATATGAATCACAATTATTGTGATGATTGATTATCTGAGTTGGAAACCTATTGTCTGAGCCTTGAAATAACCTCTTATGTCAAAGTGATCCCCTTGTGAGACCTTGGTAAAAGAAAAGGGATTTGTGTGTTCTCCAGATTGACAGCTATATATTTCTCACATCAAAGGATTTTGAATGGATTTAATAAGCCTGAAGTCATAAAACTTGCTTTGCACATGCGATACAATGCCAGCTTTCTCCTACAGCATCAAAGAAAAACATGTTTATGTATAGATTTTCAGCGCACTGACAAGCCTTCAAAGACTGTGCACTTATCCAGCGGAATAAGCAAACAAACATTCAGCTAATTCAATTACAGCAACGATGGAAAGAGACAGAGGAACCAGCTTAACAACCTACAGTATGTGCTAATATAAACATAAATAAATAAATGTTTCTCTGATTGTGTTGTTACACCTACCACTATTGGTGTGTCCCTGGCGGTGTTTTCAGGGATGACGACACTGTAGCTGTCCTTCTCCCACTGTGGAGGCTGGTTCTTCACGTTGGTGATGGTGACTGCCAGCTCCACAGAAGTGTTTTGGTTTCCCCCGTCGGTAGCTATGATGTCCCGCGTGATATAGGTTCTCTGTAACAGTTCAGTCACAAAAATGATCCTCATGGCATTTAGAGCTGAAACAATTAACAATTAGCTGATTAAGAAGTAGTCGATTAACAGAAAATTGCTAAGCAACTATTTGATGAACTATCAAATGAGATACGCAGCTTCAACTGACTGACCCTGCCAAAACACAAACTCATCTCCTATGACAACACACCAGATGTGTAAAATATACAATATATAGTGAAATAATGTAATAACTATAAATAAAAGTAATGCAATCCAATAGCTCTTAAATCCTCTTGCTATGATCTGAGTAGCATGGCTGTGTCTTCAGCTTGCTCTGCGGCAGTGGGCCAATTGAAACTGGCCAGTGACAGCAGATAGCAGCAACAACCACTAAAGATTAGGGCTGCACGATATGAGGAAAATATGCAATATGCGATAACACTGTTGAATACGATATTATTTGCGATAAACAAACAAATAATAAAGTGTACTCAGTTCTGCCTTACTGCTGCTTTCAGAAGTCTGCTAAAATACCGAAAATTGCTTGTTGAACATAAAAAGCACCATTAAAAAAAAGATAGAAGTTATGCCTACATTTCAAAGTGTAGTTTTCTACTGATACTCTCCTTTAACTAACTCAAAAAATAGCTAAGTGTCTTTCAAGATACATCAAAGCCTTTCGCGATGTGTTTATTGCACCAGTTGGTATCGTGATAGCTGCTGATGGGCAGTAATGACTTCAAGTTCCTGCCTGTACCTAAACTTGTTGCATGAACTCCATTGAGGACATCACTTAATTAGGTTAGAAACAACAGAGGCAGCCATATGAGTCTTATACAAAAATGTATTAAGCTATAAAATTCAGCACAAAAGTTCCTCTACTTTTGTAAATAGCTATAATTGAACCACTAGGAAAAAAGGGGTAAATCTGACTAAGGGACTGTATTTCATCAGAGTGGACACAGCAGGGGAAGCTGAAATTTTACTTAAGAGGTCATTAGAGTATTTTATTCTGTTTATCTAAATTACACAATGGGTAACATCAACAATACACTTCTACCAGAATGAGAGAAAAACAGGGCCTCTTTTTTTGCCCACACGAGGAAATTTCATTCTAACCACTTACAGTAAAAGATAATGCGAGTCATAGTTATACCATTCTGTTAATAAAAAACTGCTCAAATAATAATTCAATTGTTAAGATGTAACATTTTAACATTTTTCTATCAATGCAAAACGTAGCATAGTGACTCTATTGTGCTGCAGATAAAAATAAATTTCACTTAACTATAGAAATTCCATTTTCTATTTCGGGGACAATCCAATTAGTATTTGCGAAAAAGTACAACTGGACCCAGCAGCTGCTGCTTTTACAATAAATGAAGCACTGACTTTGTGGTAACATCCAACCAAGGTTTAAAATGTAATTTGCAGTAATAGTGTCAGATCTGAAGCAGAAAATATTCTTACAATAGTCTGGACATGGTCACTGCAACTTTTGCCATCTTCTCCACTTAATTCCACTTAATTATCTGCAGAGATTTACTGTACAGTACGTTGAGGCTGGCTCCGGCTGTACTGTCTCAGGACCTAGGAATAACCACTGTTGTTCAATGCTCCTTCATATTCTACTGAAGTGAATTGAGAACTGTGCTGCACACTTTACTGTGAAGTTCGGTGTTAAAATTTGGCCTTAATACTTATTCACTTATCAGAAACCACAATGACAAAATCAAAACAGAACAATGTCTCAAACCAGCTGAGACATTTAACATTTAATGAAGTGCTTTTTACAATCTTAGTTACAGGAAGAAAAAAAACACCGGTGGTTGATTCAAATAGCTTCTGAAACCGAATTGTTCACCGAGGTTCTTGGCTTAACACTTTCAATTTTGCATGAAGTCAGCAGCATAATTTCCAGAGACTTCTACCATCACCACCACCACCACGCTAAAAAGCATGTTAAATAATAAACAGCTCTATAGTGCTATAGCAAGTATCGAGCCAAAGAACAACTCTTACATTTGAATAAGTGAGAAGGAAAACAGGAAGAAGGGCGCTGATAGGCTACAGAAAACATGTAAGTCTACAAAACACCAATCAAAAATGTAAAACATTTGTCACAATCACTGACGCTCTGACACAGTCATCAATAAGATGACAAACCAGTAAAGGCCAACTTGCTGAACCTTATAGTGTATACATGTATACTGTTATTACCATATCACTTTCACATATCCATCGACTTACTTACACCTCACTTTGCGCCTGCTTTGTAATGCCTACTTAACCTGTACTTTATGTACCCTTTTGTATTCTGTATTCTTGTACTGTATTGAATGTGAAACTGTATGTTTTCTTGCACACTTATGCTTTTCTTGGCCAGGTCGTCTTTGCAAATGAGAACCTGTTCTCAACGGCCAACCTGGTTAAATAAAGGTTAAATAAAATTAAATATATATAAATAATATAGCTAGCTTTCATATTGGAAACAATAATTCACATGACTAAAATGATTCACCATTTTAAAAAGAACTGTGGAGGTGATCATGCTTTTTAAGTTAAATCACATGCATAATCTTTCAGCCTCCAACGTGTTTCAGTTAATAGCCTCAAAAACATCGCTCGTCTAAAGGTGCTGCATGCTGTCAGTCTCCTTATCAAAGTCTCAGATGATGAACTGAGATGAAAAAGCCTTGAATCTCTTATATCAAAGCCAGAGTATTTAAGCTGGACAAAGAGTCTTGGGTTGTTATAATTAGCTTCTTAAAAACCTGTGCCATACACTAAAACGGCATATCTAGCTACTGCTACGGGTTATTGTTAAGTAACAGTGCAATAGACAGAACTGTAGTCGTCAAATATAACCACAGGAATCCCAAGCTGTTAAAAATCTATTTTTAATAATTTGTTTAGCCTGAATGAGTCTTCCTCCATCTTCTTTCTCTGTGGTCTTGCCACATGCAGCACCTCTGGGAGTACACATACCCCAGATTGGGAGTATGTGACAGAGGCACTTTGAGGTGGCTTATTCATTAACTTTGTTGACACAGACCCATGGGCTAATATAGACTGTGTGTGTGTGTGTGTGTGTGTGTGTGTGTGTGTGTGTGTGTGTGTGTGTGTGTGTGTGTGTGTGTGTGTGTGTGTGTGTGTGCTGGCTGACTGACAGAGAGCCTGCTAATGACTGCTGACTGACCTGTGATATGGGCTGGTTAACGTAGACCCATCCAGTGACAGGGTTAACCCGCAGGTACTCAGGCTGCTCCAGGGACATGGAGTAAGTGATAGCTGCATTAGTTCCAAAGTCATCATCGTGAGCTGCCACGCGAAGGAAACTGGTACCAACCAAAGTGTCTTCTCTCAGAAAGTCTGCAGGGGATAGTAATAATGCATGTGCAGTGCACTCAGTTTGCTGGTCAAAGCTTAGAAATGTATGAGGCTGATTGCAGGATGGTAAAGGTCAAGCATGAGAGGTTATAGACATTGCTTATTATGCAAAACTTATGATTTAGGTTATTACCAGGGTATTTATGTTTATTTCCAAAACCCAATATAGAGACATATTATTTACTGCATCAATACACTAAATCATATCCCCAGTTAAATGAAATTACTAAATGAAAGTAAAAAAGGAGCATAAAAACAACCTCTTTATCTTAGCATTTAAGATAAGATTTAAGATTAAGGTCATAGTTATGCTTCTGCTTTAACAATACACAATATTGTTAGTTGTACCAGCAGCATGTATAATTTCTTTTGACTTACACTCATAGCGCAAATTCTCAAACTTGGGGCTATTATCATTCTGGTCCAGTATTTGGATGGTGAGCTGACAGATGCCGATGAGCGGCTCCTCTGCCCAATCAGTGGCTGTTACTGTAATTGAATACTCTCTCTGTCGCTCCCTGTCGAACCGCCTGGCTGTCGCGATCACTCCTGTGAATACAGAACAAAAACCCCAAACCCCACCCAAACATACACACATGAATACATATATATTCATCCACCCATTCAGCAATTCTCCAATTCACCCATCAATGCATGCATCCATCCATCAATTCATCTTACGGTCCATCTATCCATCTAACCATCTACCCATGAATCAGAAAAAGAAGTAAACAATTACACATTATTTCGAGCATCCTTTTCAAGTGCAGTGACTTCGTAATTAAATCTTGAGATGAAGAAAATAGAGCAGAAGCCTTAAAGAAAATGACTGACAGAACAGCATGTTGACTCCACAACAGCTCCAGGCCTTTCCCTTCATTATGTAGAGTCAATTTTTATCACACCAAGCTTGACCAGGTTAACAATAGAACCGCCATAGCCCACACCATTTAAAGCGACTACTTTTCTGAAACTGTGTAATGCTCTATCTGATGATCATAAATGACCTGTAACAGGAAATGAGACTAACAGGGAAAAGAACGCTATTTTTATACTGTTTTTATAAATGCCTCTGCCCAGGTCCGAGTTTTCCCGCAGAATCACAAAATGATTTACAGCAGGTAGCCAGCGCTACAGAACACACATTCTGAAGGGTCACAGATTTTGGTGTAACAGCGGAAAAGCCTGTGTTAGTGAGTATGCAGGTAAAAGGTAGCAGGAGATTTCTTTATATAGGCCTAATTGAAATGAAGTTATCTGCTGTAGTTATGGCTGATACTGGGAGGAAATTAAACGAAAAACTAAAAGCTAAAAGGGAACGTGAAAGACGATGTGCGAAAACCCAGTGTCACACTCGGTCGGGCTTTCAACAGATGGAGACAATTATGGGATTGTAAATGCTTCAGAAACGTCCCCAAATTGACCCTCAGGCAGGGGTTAAATTGGGCCAGGGCTCTCCGGGGCTCAGCCCAGGCACATAAGCCTACTCGTTTGTGCCTGCTTGCAGTCAGTTGCCTACTGGAAATATGTCACATAAAATTGTATGAAGGGATGCTTTTGAAAACATGATATTTCTGACAATAAATGAAACATTTTTGAAATGCCATGTCTATTTTGTCTCAGCGGAGCTGAGATGAGAACAATCGGAACACGGCAAAAACCCGCGCAGCACTGCAGACAATTCACCACTACGGGACAACTACATAATGTCTAAGTGTCTACGTCGGGAGGATTAACAGATAAAACGCCTTCTCCTAAAGCTAAAAACCCCGTTGGCAGCGGTGGAAGCCCAGTGCTCGGAAGCTCCAACGGGCGCTACGAGTTGATGTTGCTGACCAAGCCGTTGAACCGGTCTCCTCCACCGGCAGGGCTCCGAGCCACTCAGCGTCGGGTGTGTGTGTGTGTTCTTGTTTAACTACATTCATTCGTGGGGTCCAAAAACCTGGAATACAGTATACTTGTGGGGTCCGGACAGCTTTATGGGGCCAAAATGCTGGACCCCACATGTTTAAAGGCCTGTTTGAGGGTTAAGACTTGGTTTTAGGATTAGGGTTAGAATTAGGTTATGGTTAGGTTTGGGTTAAAATGCAGCGCCCAGGATAAAGGGGCACGGGCACAAGGGGACCACTGGTGTGGATAAAACACTTAAAGCGCTCCTTAAAAAAACGGGTTTGGTTATATAAAAGCTGTTTAAAAGACGGCCCAATATTAAAAGCAGGTAAAAGGAACCACTGGACAGGACAGACAGCGGGAGATTTAAAACTTTAAATAAAAGCTCAACTCCCCAACTGCCCTGATATCTCTCCTAGAAAAATTGCAAAATAAATGCATAAAATAAATAAAAAAGAATTTTATATATATACACACCTATAGTTTTGTAAATAAATAGCCCGGCGTCACAATACAAAATAGATTCTAGCCCAAATTTAAAACATCTTGTTGAAACTTAAAAGGTAAATTGTGATGGTTAAGGTTAGGGTAAGGGGCTAGGGAAAGCATTATGTCAATGACGGTCCCCACAAAGATAGTGAAACGCACTGTGTGTGTATGTGTGTGTGTGTGTGTGTGTGTTGTAGTAGTAGTAAAGAGAGAGAATGGGAGAAGGAAGTTTGTGTGAGGTGGACCTGGTCACCACAGACCCAAATCTTCTCAGCTGTTGCTACTGTCATATGCTGCACTGTCTCTTCATGTGCCACATTATGTTTGGCACACTGTATGGGTCACTTCTTATATCATAACAAGGTAATCACTGATTAACAGTAGCCTAATGTAAATGCTGAATGCCCTAATACCTGTTGATACTACAACAATGCAAAGCTGCAGTTTTGCATATATCATGTAAAACTCGATTTCTCTGCACAAAACTGTCCAGAAAGTGACATTTAATGGTTTATTTTTAAAAAAATTTCCCAGGGGACCGCTAGAATCAACACAAACTGAAAGTTACATAAAGCCACTAACGCTGTCATTCAAAAATTTCAATTATTCTGTCATAGTGTAGGCTATTTCCCTCCTGCCCTGACTTTTCCTACATACATATTCTGCTCATTCCTATATTGTCATAATTATAGAAAAACTTTTGGAGAACCAAAAGAGTGTTTTTTTATGTTGATTTTCAAAAACACCCCCCTTACACGCCAGGAGAAGCACAAATTAACATTGGTACTCTCTTCCACAGCCAAATTGACACATGGAGACAAATACAAATGCTGAGGGAGATTTATTGTTGTTCTTTCATTCAAAATGGGATAATGTAAAAATGTGCATCTTCATTTGAGATTATATTTACAATTTAGTTTACTTGCCAAAATAAAAATTTGTCTCACAATTTGTTTCATGCCTTTTAGGTTTTATGCTGCAGGTTATACGCAAGGCCGCTTTAATGCACGGGCTTACCTGGGCTGAAGCCCAGGGGCCTCCCAAGTTCAGGGGCCTCCCATATTCACGTTAATGATGAGCTGAAGAGGTCATATTGTTTTCTAACATGTCAGGTTTTCTGTCCATCACTCTAATTGTAGGTTACATGGCTGCTGATTGATCCAAATTAGGAGTGACCCACGTGGCCCCATCGCCTATGGCCCGTGAGCTTACCTATCAGAATGTCTATAGTTAGTTTTGGGGTGTGTCCCTCTATGACTGAGTGATATCTTCTGTATTGGTTTGCGCTTGACAGAGCAACAGCGGGACATTTTTAACAATTTTCACTATCTTATTCATCATTAAAGTCACTTCTGACAACGTTTTAGGCGAGAAATGAACTGTTTAGATTTCGAATATAGGCAGTCTTCCAAAAATCGTTGCCAAATTGACAATTTGCTTCAAAGTTTTCGGAGTTGAGAAGCTCCATAAAGTGACGGGACAGCCAGCTGGTGGTGGCCCGGGATCGCTCGCTCGCTGGCCGGCCTGTCATCCTGGGACGCCCCGCTGTAAGTTGACGGTCTCAGACCGGTCTCGTAGATAAGAGGCTTTTATTTCGCCGTTGACGGATTGTTTGTTTAAATATCACAACACTTGTCCATCATAAGATTAACGGGAACGTGTGGTTAACTGCCTTTTTGGCGTTAAACTCCACAAGCGCCTGGTCCGCCGTCACATACACACACACTCACACACGGCCACAGGCAGAGAGAGAGAGAGAGAGAGAGAGAGAGAGAGAGAGAGAGATACCCGTTTCTCTTCGGGAGACTTGTTTAAATTATGACATAGGCTACATTAGATTTAGTATATAGTTCATACTTTTTTGGCGTATTTCTCTTCTGATTTTAATTAAGACTGTTTCCGTGCATCACTCCCTTACCCCTCCTACCAGTCCCTATCCTCATGCCCTCTCGGCTGCTGCTTTCTAACGTTATTTCAGACTCTGGCTCTACAGCTAATCAACAGAGTTTGCCTCGGCGCTGGACGAGGAAACATCAACTGTAACATCTACAGATAAAATCTTGTTAAATTTAGCCGCATTACTATGCGATAAAAAAATCGTGAATCCTTTTCTGCCACATATTCGTCTACAGCTAACGTTCAGTCAACTAGTCTCAGTCTGCTCGCTTCTCAGCGAGTCACGTCGCTTTACTCACTTTCACTTTCACCTCTATCAGCTATAACGGTTCATTTTTAGTAGGCTATATTTTAGAACCTATCCATAACCATTTTTTGCTATTTGCCTCATTATTTGATATTCAAAAATATAAATAATGTCACACAGTGAATTAGTAATCATTTAAAAAATAAAAAATATAAAATCCAGCTCCTGCCAGCAGGTGCATGTGATTGGTTCACAGGGCTTGCTGAGGCCAGAGAAGAGGCTCCTACTTTAATCTGTTGCTGTTCTTTGCTAATGCTGTTATCAGTTATTATCAATGTTTGTGCAGACAGGTGATGGTTGGTGATGTTTTTCATAATATCGTTTGAAATCACACATTTTGGTTTTATCATCACCATAAGTTGCTGTGTGTGGTTGTTACATAAAGTATCTTGAGTTTATGCGCAAGTGAACTCAGTGATATGTTAATAACAATATTATGGTGTTTTCTGGCTCAAAGAGGGAAAACTCACTGTTGTATGCCTCGAAAGAAACTAATGCATTTTGTGATGTAGATTACCTAGATATTACACTTTTTAAAAATGAGACTCTATAAATCGAGGGGATGGGGGGCCTACAAAACCTCTCAGCCCCGGGGCCTAACATTAGGTTAAGGCGGCCCTGGTTATATGCCGCTTCCTTAACTTAAAACAGCATCAGACAGAACCAAAGAGATGTGTTTATTCATGAAAAACATTTTATTTGCGGGAGTTGTTTACAAAACCTCCGACTCAACGTGTGTTGACTGTTGATTGAACTTAATGGCATACTGCGCAAATGCCCAGACTATTATTGCATCGGGTGGCAGTGTGAAAATATTTTTTTTATAAAATTAGATAGCAAAATAGCACATTTTACACTGCTAAGAATATATCATATTTGTGTGGTTTGAAGCCGTTAGATAAGCTAGCTGTGTATAATGTGTGGGGGGCTGCATGTGTTTTTTTTTTTCTCTCCATTTCCTCTCCTCTCAAATCATAGTTCAACTTGACTGTTACATTTACCATTAATCAATTACCATTAAAATGCAGCACTGTCTATGTACAGTAAACTCTATGCTCTAATACTGGAGGTCTAATTGAGACCTACTTGCAACCCGCGACCGCTCTACCTGTGTCTGGATGAATTCTGAAGGCAGGCATGGCACTGTCTCTGTGCATTAAGCCATATTTGACTTTTCCATTTGCTCCCTCATCTGCATCCACCGCATGCACTTGCAACACAAAAGTCCCCGTTGGCTGATTCTCCAGCACTGACGCCTGCTCACGATATTGATGGCACTAAAATAGAGAGGGAGGGGATAAGAAGAGACACACAAATACAAAAAACAATTTGAATACATATATGAATAGATAGTCATAATATAATATGTTACGTTAATGAGACTACAAGGATCAAAGAAAACAAACTCATTAAGTGAAAGGCCACTACGCACACATAGGGAGATACTGTGCATGAAAAACAATACAGAAGTAAAAGATACAGTAGCCCACGTCTTTGAAAATAAAAACACTTGAGCTGATTTCTTTTGAAGAGCTAGCAGTGAACAGCTTTGTCTAAACCAGGAATTCAGTCCATTCCCCCTAATGAGCATATGCCCCAGATAAAGAGCTACTCTCTGGAGTCACATATAAATGCTAGCTATTCTTTCAACAGAATGACCATGAACAAGAAAAGAAAAAGAAAAGGCGAGGAGGAGCGTGAGCGAAACAGAGGGAGGGAGATGGATCAAAGGAAGTGAGTGAGCAATAGAAAGAATAATAATGCACGGTTTCATGGGACGTGATGGCCCAGACAGCAAGGCCTGTAGGTACCTGTTCATAAAAATCACATTATATCAAACATAAGGTCATTCTAGCCCAGATGGTCCTGGGAGTAACTTGATATTTAGACAGAAGTTGCCAAGACTTCAAGCCCACCCGAAAAACCTCAGGAGCTCCAGCCCTGCCTTTTGCCGAAGTTCAAGTCATTCCTAATTACGGATGAAGTTAATTAAACAGGTATAGTATATTGTGATGATATTGCAGTTTTTTTCATAAATTAATTGAAATCCCAATGGAGCGCCTGAAGATAGAGTGGGTGTGCAGGCTAATCAGAACTCATGGGAAAACAGAGTGGAGAGAGACGGAGGCCAGGGAAATGAGAACGCCAGGGCAAAAAATAAGAGCTGGAGAGTGGAATGAGGCGAGGGAGGAAGGAGTGATAGACAGAGAAATAACTTAAGTGCACAGAGAGGATGATACAGACAGGGGGGTGAGAGAAGAATGTAACAATGTTGTGCAGGCACATGCTTTCAATTGAGGCAAAAAAACTGACTGTCGGCTATTAAGGGTTCAAGTTGACAGTCACAACAACAACAACAACAACAACAACTGCAACACAAATATGCTTTATTTGCTTTCTTGCTGAGAGTTAGAAGAGGATTGATACCACTCTCAAATCTGTACTGTCAATATGTAAATGCAGCCAGCAGCAGGTTAGCTTTGCTTAGCATAAAGACTGAAAACAGCTAGCCTGGCTCTGTCCAAAAGTAATCCGCCAGTCACTTCCTAGGCCAATGGTTGCCTAGCAACAGGTCCCAGCAAACAAATAGTACAGATAATGAGGCTGTGTCTCAAACCGCCTACTTGCACACTTCAAACACTTAGTTTTAAGTATATAGTGTAGATAACGCAAAAAGTCAGTGCACTGAAAGTTCCCGGATGACCCCCTAAAAGTGGTCAAAAAGTTCAGTGTGGAACGATGGACACTACGCGCATCTTGCCATCTTGACTACAAAGCAGAAAGGGGAGGGACCAGGGATGTCGACCAGCAGCTGATTGTCACGTGAGTCTGTCTCACGGATTTCACAAACAAGCTTAATGGCAGCCAGATGGCGGCTCATTTGGAATACGATCTCGAATTTTACAAAAATAGTTCACCGAAATGTGTTTCCGAAAACATTTAAAGCGAGAAATAGGCTATACAGTTGCTGTATCTGTCTGTTTTTTTGATCGACAAGGGCCAGTTTAATAGATTTTCGTCAGATTTTGAGAGGCGGCGAGCTGAGCCGACCGCTCGTCATTTCCGGTAAGTGTTTTAATATAAGTGTTCCTTTTGGGACAATACTAACCATCGAAAGTGGGCACTACGGCAGCAACTGGTCAGTGCACATTAGCAGTGTACTGACGGAAGTATGTGGAGTGAGACACAGCCTAACACTTACAATGTAAGAATATGTTTAGTGAATGAAATTTAGAAGTGTTGATGGGCAGATTTTGTCACCTTTAGACAGAACCAAGCTAACGGTTTCCTCCTGTTTCCAGTATTTTATGCTAAAATAAGCTAAGCTAAGTGACTGTGTTTCATATTTATCATACAGACATGAGTAGAAAGCAAGAAAGCTAAGAAAGCCAATACGTGTATTTCCAAAAATGTTGAACTATTCCCCTATTTTTTTCGGCCCCTTATCCCATTCTCATAATTGTGGCCATTCTGACTCTGGCTCTTGCTACCTTTGCACACCCGAGTCGACAATTTATTAGAATAAGACCCAAGTCGAAAAGTACCAGAGTTTCCCTTAAAAAAAAAGATCCTCACCTCCTCAAATACAGGTTTGTTGTTGTTTACATCATCAACTCCAACGATGACTCGTGCGGTGGAGAAGAGAGGGTGTGGCCCGCCTGATGCATTGTCATCCGTGGCCGTTACATTCAGGACGTACTCCAGGCCTTGAAGCTTGGGCAGGGGAGTGGAGCGGAGACGAATCAACCCTACAAAGACCACAGGCCTATTAAATCAAACATTATAAAACATGGTCCCTCCTAACACATTAAGTACAACCATTGCATTCGTCATTAAGCAGGATGTTATTGCCACTGTGGCCTTGCATGGTGAAGGATGTGCTATCAATAAAAACATAGCGGAAGACGCGCATACTGCATGTTGTTGCTCTAGAAATCGGGGGTGAGATAGCGAGTGTTGGAAATGCACCTCAGAAGTCCACAGAAAGGTACAAATCTGATATGCAGACTAAATCCAGAAACCAATTTCACAGTGGTGATTTTGTCATATTTCTAATCTAATAATTGCATGCTCTCGCCTAAAGATGCCCATCCAGCTCACGCACTTGAGCAAAAACATAAAGTAGTGAGTGACTTGGGTTAGAAGTTAACCAGGCTCAGCAGATGCCTATTAGCTGTTACTCCCCTCCCCCTCCCTCTGTCTGCTTTCATGTAACAGTCAAGATAAAAGGTGGGATAAAAGATGCTGCATCTGAGCCAACATCTTTCTCGTCACAATACAAAAACTTCAGAGGTTGCAGGACGAACACGGCGCCTGTAATGTGGGGGAAACTCATTGAAGTGAGAGCGTCGGGAGATTTTTTATTCTCTTGTTGTGTTTCTATTCATCTCTTTCAATGCTCTTGATTAAAGACAACACAGCATGCTGATACACACAGATGTGAGTGCCTTGCTTTCCTCTCTCCCAATTTACTTGTGATCCTGGCTGCCCACAGAGCAAAAAGGGCTCTAGCTCCTAATGACAATGCGTGACATTGACAGCACTGCACCACTACATTAAAATAAGTGAAGTGTCGGATGTACAGGATAATTCTCCCGCTTTAAATGTCAACCTTGTTTACAAATGCGACATGAGCTCCAGCAGCTATTCAATGAGCCAACACTCTTCATAGATACAGTAAGTGGGAAGCCGCATAGTGGTTTTCCTGCACCCAAAGGATATCAGCCTTAGCATTTTCTTGCTCGAAGGATACACAGAAAGGGTGGAGAGGAGCAATATAAAAAGATGACAAAAAAGAAAGCTGACAGAGCGCAGCCTGAAGATTGTGAGCTATGATAGAGCAGTTGTTGTGAAATTGAATTGAAAGGGTTGGGTGACAAATGTCACAGTGATTGCCACTGGTTTCGGATCAAAGGACAAATAAAAAAAGATAAACTGTGTAGTCATCAGTGCCACAAAGCTCAGAAACTTCCTTTCTAAAGAAATAAATAAAAAAAAGTGTGGAAATTTCTCAAAGGTCATCGTTTATATTTATGTCCCCAATAATATAAAGATGGGCACTCATATTGAAATTACACCTTGTGATATCAACTTTCAATATCTTTCCGCATTGACTTTGAAAGTAGAGGGCGTTCATTGCACACCACTGTAACAGGAACATATTAGAGAAAATTGAATTGTGTGATTTCACAGAAAGCCTGTCAATTAGAGTGAGACCTGCAAATGTGAAGCCTGGCTGGAAAATGAAGTATTAAGTATCACCTTTCTGGCTGTCAATGACGAAGTTTCCTTCCTCATTTCCTGCTGTTATGGAGTAGATTATACCATCGCCATCTGGGTCTTTGGCCAGAACTGTGGCGACGAGGGTGTTGGGCCCCGCGTCCTCGGAAACAAATGTTCGATATCTAAAGTGCGGGAATACACACATGGAAGTCACAAGTCAATGATAGAAACACACACTGACAGGAGATACAAACCATCTACACAGTCCTAAACATCAGCAGGCTGATTAGACTTATTGTTGTGGCTTTTGCTTGTCACTATGATTGAACCTGTCCTTTTAGCTGGCCAGACTAGAGACAAATGATAATGTCTACTGGGATGGTAAAGTCATTGGACAAATGGTGCTTCCACATACCGAGCCCACTGTGGGCCATTTGATCCAGTGCCTTTTAAAACGTCAACAGTGATTTGCTTGCTCTGTGGTGCTGGACAGCGAGATGCCCAGCGAGACACGGGAGACTGATATACCACTGTGGTACAAAGCACGATGGGGGTGGAGATGAACTGCGTGACTTGGAGGACGCGGAGGTGAAGAGAAATGGGAAAAGGAGCACAGGCGAGAGAGGGGAGAGAGAGGAGCAGGTGACAAAAAAGACGGCTGGCACTGAAATGTCAGGTAAAGTGATATGTGGGAGTGAGAGAGGAATGGAATGGAAACGGGTGGAAATAGGAAGGCTGATAGACACAGAGAGGAGAGAGCAGAATATAAGAGGGGGCGGTGTTCGCACGGAGTTTGAGTTGACTCGTCAGCAGAACTCATCCCCTGTGAGATTTGGTGCTAGGCCTAAATCCTCTCCTAGTGTGTGTGTGTGTGGGGGGGGAGGGGGGGTATGTGTGTCTGTGGGGGGGTGTCAGTGTCTGTAGTGAGAAGTCAGAGGTGATTGATGGTTTACAGAAGAACGCTGATGGGTGATTCATCTCCGCCAGCTGCAGCAGTCTCCGTGGCAACATGAGTGACCTGTAATCTGTCACCCGGCTCAGAGGCCACCTCTCCGTAGCTCTGTGGGATGAGACGTATATACACTCACTTGGCTTTTCTTCCTGAAGCATCTCCCTTCATCTCACTGAACTGTGAAGTTTTACTCAGAGGGCTGAGGAAGCTCGCCTGTCCGACTGTAGGCCTGCATGTCAGGCTATTTGCATTTTCGTTGGCTCTCTACAACTCACTCAGATGACAGCTCAGGGTTCATGCTAAGCAATGTTAGGCTGTCCGCATGTCACATGTCGGAGTACGTCAATTAGTCTGACCTGAAGATTAATTTCATAAACACCACAGCATCCATCACTCCACCTCTCCACTCTGTCCTCTTCTGCCCTCACAGTGCTTATCTCTGTATAACGAAGTGTCCAACACACACTACCTGGCAAAATGCCTGCATTTCTAACTATCTGTCTGCTGGTCTGGCAAGAGTATTTGTCTGACTGCCGACAGGCTTCTCTGTTTATCTGCATATCTGACTGGCTGTCTCCTGTCTACTCGCCGTGCATGTTTTGGTATTCTCTTCTCGCTTGCCCTGCAACAATGTATCAGTGTGTTTTTCTCCTCAGTTTTATGTTTGTCTGCCTACATCTCCACCTCTCTGACCGCCTGTTTGGCTCTGTTTCTAGCCACCCACCGAGACTGACACCTGACAATGCAACAAGAGCGGGTAACAGAGGTATGCAACAGTCTTCTGTGAAGGTCACTGAAACATGACTGACTTGTTTCGGGGAAATAAATGCAGCAGAGCCCCAGTGACAGTTGCTGCCCACCCACTCACACAGCTTTGCCAAAAAGGCGGTCGAGGACACAATGGATTACATCCGAATGTCAGTTCACAGCATATACGTTTGGAGAAATTAAAATTAAAGCCCAGCCAATGCTGTGTGGATGCTAAAAATACTGAACAAGAGACATTTTTAGCAAACCTCCAGAACATGCAATGAAAGTAACAAAGTCACACTGCGCTCGTGGTTAAATGAGAAGTGTAAGGAAGTGAGCAACAGATTGTTTTGATGGCAGGTGGCTGTGATTAACACAACAAATACAATATAGTGAGTTGGTCTTACTGGTGGTGGTTTTCCTACATAGTTGTTGATGCAAGTTGGCCACTGTTCACTGCATGACTCACAGCATCAAATATTATTAAGACAACTAGCCTGAAGGAAGGCAGGTGTGTGATGTAACAACCTACATATCTGTGATGCAACTGTAATGATGCATTAAGTGTGATCAGCTGGTGGATCAGACATAAAGCAGTGCAGGCAGCAGGGCCATTACTTAAACTTATCATCTTGGTAACAAATTTTGATCTCTCCAGCTGAACCATGGCAACGGATAAAACTCAAATGTTTTACTTTTATGATTTGGGCTTCAGTACCAAAGCATACAGCATAGCAAGGGAACCTTGAGCATGTTGCTTTTTGTGTATGATATCAATATCAGCTTTCTCTTGAAGTTCACATCTTGGTCTTGATTGTAATGTTGTTTGGCAGAAAGGCAGAATAAACTGCAAATAACTTTGGCCAAAATGAACAGGGTGAATGATGGAGGGGGTTTATGGAAAGAATGGACAGGTAAGTGCAAGTGGTAAAGCTCCTCACACAGGCTGGGAGAATTCAGGGGCCTCATCGTTGATGTTTGCCATCCTCACGCGGACCGTGGCAGTGCCGGAGTGAGGCTCGTCCCCGCTGTCCGTCGCCATCACCACAAATTCATACAGATGGTTAGGCCTCTCGTAGTCCAGCCGGCCCGCAGGGAAAACGGTCCCATGTGGTGAAATGCTGAAGTCTGAGCTCAGGGTGTAATAGGTGATCTCAGCGTTTAACCCCGAGTCACAGTCTGTGGCCAACACTGGTGGGAGGTAAGACATCACACAAGGACCATCAATTTACAGTTAATAGAAACGCGCTGATGAGATGGCATCAGCTGATGAATATGTTGACATCTGTGTAGATCATCATCTCTTTATGGCCTTGCTAAACATATAATAGATCATAAGCTCTGACAGCTACAATTACTAGCACACAAACTGCACTGTGCTCCTTCAGAATAATTACCATCATTTGCACAAATGGGCTTAAAGACAGCAAAAAGGCCCCAAATGAAATTAACGAGTTGTATTTCTTTTCCAGAGAGTGTTTTGAAATGATTTTATTCTGAGGTAATTACACAGAAAAAAACGTTGATTTCTTTCTAATGTGCAGTGAGACTACAGCCACAAATATCGACATGGTTGCAGAGCTAATTTAAGTCTAAGTTTGCTGTTTAGTGAAATTTCAATCAAACTCACTGCCTCATACACAGCCCCTCTGGCTTATAGCACTTGCATATCGCATAGTCTTTTGATGTGTTTATTTCCTCTGTGTCAGGCATCAGCACTAGCAGCCCGTGCATCTCAATGATTCATTCTCACCTAAAGTCTTGTAATAGTTCAATTTACTATACTCTCTTTGCATAGTGTGTATAATGAAGTAGTACATTTCCCTTAAACCTCACTGTCACTCGTGCTTTTAAAACAAGACTATGTAGGCCATATCTTCACCATCAACCTCAGTAGGTAAAGTTGAAGTGATAGCCTCATTGTAAAGTATTCATCTGTGTCTTTGCCCAAGCTGATGGGGTAATGGGGATTTCACTCCCTTGGTGCCTCAAAACTTTGACATTTCATTAGTTGGCAGTGCAGCCCAGCAGATTACGAAATTAAATCGTTTTCTCTTTTTTTCAGTTTTTTTGTCCCATTGATCTGATTGGTTAGGGCGTTCTGGGCTTCTGTAAGATAAGACAGCTTTATTCAAATATAAAGTCCTACATGTTCATGATGTATCAGCCACAGTCTATGGTAGATCTTTTAAAAGACTCCATGTCTTCACTCTCTCTCTCTCTCTCTTTGATCTATCCTCTGCTGAGTTCTTCCTACCGCACTCGTTGTTTAATTTTGTCTTGATGCATTGGTTTGTATTGGGTGCCAATTTCTCCTTCCGCTGGTTCTGCAGTGCCAACAATTTCTACCGCTCTAGGCTGCGTATTTGAATGTCTTCAGATTAAATTAGTTTACTTATTCTCACCCAGAATCCACTAGAAACAATCACCCAGCCAGAAATTCTCACAAATCACTAACGGCAGTCCATGGGGGACTGAAGTCCCACAGGTGCAGAAACATTTGTCAAGAAATAGACAATCAACAAGGTGAAAAGAATACTCCTGAATAATGTGCTTTTCCTAAACTATTTTTTGCCTTGAGCCCCCGTTCATTTGTGAGTGTGACTGTGGAAAATTCTCAAATCCGATATAGGTACTTTTCTATCTCAAAGGTACAGTATCTTAAAGCAATCAGACGTGTTATTTTTTAAAGATGCAAAAAAGAAAAAAAGTGACAGTGACAGTGGCAAAACATCTTAGTTAGGAACACACGTTATCTCATATAATTTAAACAGAAACATATCGACTCAAATTAAGCAGTGGCGATGGCAATACATACTCCTTCAGCCTTATAATTGATAATTATAAGGTAGCCTCATGCAGTAAAAGATACATTGACATGCCATCATTTATACAGTACATAATAAATCAAAACAAATGTGCAGCTAGTTTAGTTCAGTATACTTGAGATTGTGATCACAGATCTGAAAGATCTATTAGTTTCTTTCTATGTGCAAAACTGGAAGCATTATGGGACAATGAGCCGAAACGTTGACTTAAGGTCTGAATTGCCGCTTTGGCAGAATACATTTGTTGTTTTCATGCTGAGAAAATTACTTTCTGGATAGTTTCTTTCTCCAACTCAAAAAGAAACAGATGGATGTGAAATATGGGGTCAGAGAAGTCTCACCCTGCAGCAGGGATGTTGCCGTGGTTACAGTCTCAGGAACTCCATCCACACTGTAGATGGATTGGAGGAACTCTGGGACACAATCATTCTCATCCGTTATCAACACCTGAACCTGATTAATGCCAGTGTGATAGGATAAGAGGAGAGGAAGAGAGGAGAGGAGAGGAGAGGAGAGGAGAGGAGAGGAGAGGAAGAGAGGAGAGGAGAGGAGAGGAGAGGAAGAGAGGAGATGAGAGGAGAGAGAGGAGAGGAAGAGAGGAGATGAGAGGAGAGGAGAGAGAGGAGAAGAAGAGAGGAGATGAGAGGAGAGGAGAGAGAGGAGAAGAAGAGAGGAGATGAGAGGAGAGGAGAGAAAGAGAGGAGAGAGAGGAGAGGAAGAGAGGAGAGACAAAATCAGAGTAGAAGAATACAAAATTAGCCTCTCTTTAATAACCCTCACATCCAGGAGACAACCATACAAAATTCCCTGTACAGTAAGCTGACCTCAACACTTAATCTAAATTGCATTTTATAGTTTCTCAAGTTGCCAGTTCAACACATCCTTTATCTTCTACTTCATGATTTTCCTGAGTCAAAAATAGAAATGTTCTGAGCATGTGTGTTTTTTCGACAAAGGCCCTTAGCCCCCCCCCCGCCCTACAAGCTCCCTGTCACCACTGTGTGTAAAGTGTGAAGTGACAGCTGAGTAATAGTCCTGAAATAGCTGCGATAGGTTTTCCATCTCTTACTCCACAACATGCAGCTGAGCAGAAGGAGATTTTGCCTGCTGAATCTGTGGTGACATGATAATTGGGTAACAAAATTCTTGGCTTAATAATTTAAATGATCCTGAATTCATGAATAGTTTATCTAGAAATATTCGTTTGTGAATGAAGTTTTCGGATTATGAGTGTTATGCCAAGTGGCTCAGAGTGTGTGCAACAAAGTTCATCTCCAGACAAAAACAAAAGGGTGAAAACAAACCGCAGACACAAAAATCTTGTTAACATTTCAAAACCATTCAGCCATGCCAATCCTGCATCAGCTACAAACTCTGCTGCTTCCCGTCTGTGATTATCGCCAAGTAGTGTGATGTCAAAAGAGCACCGCTGAGGTCAGATCATTGCCGTTAATGCCGACTTGTTCGCCACATAACATTTAGGTGAAAACGGGTCTGTCTGGGGAGCTTTGTAAAAGGTCCAGTGGTAGAGCACAATGCAGCAAATCTCAGCAACAAAAGCAGCTTTTTTTTATTTTTCAGTTTAATTCAGCAGTAAGAGTAAATGCTTGTGTGACAAATGTAATAATAAAACATCACAGAGGACCTCAGCTTTGGGCTTAGTTGACCTGAGTACATGAACTCTTATATGACTCATGCTTGCTGCCTGTATCACTCTGTAATTACACTAACCTCTGTGGCAGTGCTGAGGCTGCCGGGCTCTTCGCTGGCTCTCACCATCAGCAGGTACCGTCGCTGGTCACTCTCGTAATCTAGCGTCCTGGTCAGACTAATCTCGCCTGTCTCCTGCCGGATGCTGAAAAGGCTACTGGGGTTGATCAGCAGGCTGTAGCTGATTGGCTGCTTCTGAAAGGAAATGGCAAACACCACCAGGAAGCTGCAGAACAAAGAGAACGTGATAGAAAAGGAAAGGAAAAAAAAAAAAAAACGTCTTTACCATTTGATTTCAGTTGCACACATGTTGGATTAAATCGAAATCCTCTTTCCCCACATCAGCACTGCGCTGTAATGAAATCAATTACTGTATGGCCCATTGACTATGTGCTATAAACACAGTCAATCAGTACTTGTCAGTTCTGTGTAATAATGTAATACTATTATGCAGATATCAATGTTGGTTTTCACGGTTAAGAGAGTTTGCGTTCCCTAATGATGTGCGATGATGATATGTCAATTCGTGCTTGAGTGCGCTGGTGTGACCAGTCGAATATTCATCAGCCTAAGTCTTAACAGGTAGTGTTTGGAAATCAACACCCTAGACAGGCGTGTGTCTTTATGCATGTCTGCATTCGTTATTGTAGGACGTGTTTTTGCAGCGATACATGTCTCTGCAAAAACAAGCATGCATTTCAGTTTTAATTGTTACAAGCGTAGGTCATTAAACAGTGAGGCACATGTAAAACTGTCCTTGTGTAAGTGAATCAGTATGCTTTTATGTATGCATTCATCCTAGTGTTTGGCAATTTAAAGATATGAGCTATACTGCCAATACAATTTTAATATTGCTCTTTCTTATACTGTATTCTTCAGTAACAGGCAATTATACCTCTTGAGGCAACAACAAAGAATCTGACAAAGAGTATTTGGTGGTAACCACAAGGGAATAGACCACATTTGAATAAAAGCCCCAGCATAACTGTTTAACGACAAGAAAAGAAAAAAATATATCTCATGATGTTTTGCCTGTATCAAACAGCCCTGCTTACGTATGTATGTGTGAGTGAATGAATGAATGTTATATATATATTAAGAAATGCGGTACTCACGGCTGTCCTTCGGGCGTGTTTTCTGGTATGGAGATGGCGTAGCTAGTATTGGTGAACTGCGGCGCTCTGGCTCCTGCCACCACAGACAGCATGGCAGGGGCACTGCGGCTGCCCAGGCCATCAAGGGCCACCACGCTTAACAAGTACTCTCTGTCCCTCTGAAGCACCAGCCCTGTGCTCACCACCTGGCCCGTCTTCTTGTCCACTGCAAAGCAGCCGTCACCACCTACAGGGAAACAGAATTAACTCATTTTCTAGTGCTGGATCCAAACCAATACAATACTGCTGGCTTGAATACTAACTCAGATATGTTACCCAAATGGCATCTGGGAGCTAGTGGAGAGTAATAAAAAAATGGAGTGACATATTCTGAATGTATTTAACTCCCAGAAAACACGTTTTCTATGAAACTTCTCAATTTTGGTATCCACATTTGTACTTTCTTACATTTGTACTGGGAAGTATCTTCCACTTGATCGCATTTAATTAACATAAGCCTCTTTTACGCAGAGATTCAGCTTACGCCTGCTTCACTTTTTTACACTGAACCAAACAACGCCGGCATAATGCCCCCCCCAGTGTGTGATTTTAGATAGTGTGCCGGCATTCCGGAAGCAAAAGAGGTGTGGAGTGTAACACAACAGCGTTGGCTGTGGCAAGTTTCCGCATTGGCTGTGGATACACACACAATACTTGTTAGTGGGATCTCATTTAATGGGAGTGTTGGCAATTTAAAAATAGAAAATATCAACTTCATGTTAAATGTAGAGGTTCTATAAAGTAGAAGTATGCATTACAATACGTAGTAATACAGTTACTTTTGATGCATAGTACATTTTGCTGATAATACTTCTGTACTTGCAGGACTGCAGAACCTTTACTTGTTGTAACACTCAAAACCCTGTGGAGTTAGTACTGCTAAGGAGCAACGGAGTTTTAATTAATTAATTAATTAGTTTTAATGAAATGTTTTGTTTTGTATCACGCCGCAATTACCATCCTGCTGTTGGTTGCATACTAGTCTGCAGATCAACAGTGTAACGCACCAACAAATGTATCAATGCGCTAAAGGCAGCGAAGAAGAAGACTGCTTGCAAGCAGTCTAAACTAGGCTGTGTTTTGATGCTTGCATGGCTTCCTGTACTGAATTTGGATACTGTTGATGTGTAACTGTGCTCTGCATGGCTTATTGAGAAAGCTTGTTGCTCTAGCTGTCTTTATGATGTCTTGTTGACTTGTGTCTGTATAGTATAACCTGTACTAATGTCTTGCTGTTTCCTGTTGCTCTGGTCTAAAATCATCTGGCCAAAGTACTACAGTTGAAAATTAGCCGGCTGGCTAACGCTCGCACATTTACAGAAATGTTAATTCATGTGTGTTGTCCTGTATAAATAAAAAGTAAGTAAAAAAAGTAAGTAAGTAAACAATGTATGATTTTAAATATTAAAAAAGGGCTTTGCAACATATTATTACGCACTAGGGTGTGCAAAAAAATCGATCCGTATTCGAATCGCGGTTCAAGCGTACCAAGGTACCGATCCAAGATTGATTCATAGAATTCCAAAAATCGATTAATATTTTTTTTTATTGTATGTCTACTGCAATCACATGATATATAGATAGATAGACAGATAGATACTTTATTGATATAGATACACACACACACACACACACACACACATTTAACTACATTTACATACTGTGAATCGTTGTTTGAATCGAAAATCGATTTTGAATTGAATCGTGAACCTAAAAATCAATATCGAATCGAACCGTGACATTTTCTGAATCGTGCACCCCTATTACGCACAGTGTGTTTTGGTGAGAAACGCTAAATGCAAACATAACTTCTGTTTGTCAATTCCACAGGGCACCTTTAAATAAAAGATCTACTTTTCCCACTACTGTTAAATACTAAAGAACGGGATCAGACAGACTGACCTCGCTCATCAAAAGGCCAGCTACTCTCATCCTCTTGAGGTCTTAAAAGTTAAGCGCAGCATAAGAGGGTTAAATACATTTGAAAGGTTAAAACTTCAAGGGAAACTACTCAGTTTGCTGAAGGATTTGGAGGTAAACCTCACTGCTGCAAGAGTTTTTAGCATGGTAGCATCATATTGACCATGGGTACCTTGTGATAATTGTGGTTAAACGCACATAAGGGAGTTGTGCGATGGACTAATGTGAGTCAAAGGGAAGTCAGTAGTGTTTCTGTAAAGCCCCACTGGCAATATGAGCACATCCTCCCATCAACAAACCTCTATCCCCTTAACCACCAGGGGGTCTACTACTCTGGCAGCCTTCCAACAGCCCACTGTGTGTGTGTGTGTGGGTGTGTGTGTGTGGGTGTGTGTGTGTGTGTGTGTGTGTGTGTGTGTGTGTGTGTGTGTGCGTGTGTGCTTGCGTGAGCGTGTGTGTTTTTGTATGTGTGCGTGCTTGCGTGATTCTGTGTGTGTATGAAACCGAGAGAAGCAGACAGATAAGACAAGAGTGCAAGATAAGTGCATAAACAATGTGTTGAAGGCCTCTGGCTGTGTGTGTGTGTGTGTGTGTGTGTGTGTGTGTGTGTGTGTGTGTGTGTGTGTGTGTGTGTGTGTGTTGGAGAGAGAGAGAGAGAGAGAGAGAGAGAGAGAGAGAGAGAGGGACGGAGATACAGAGGCAGAGAGACACAGGGTGACAGAGATACAGAGAAACTAATGGACACCTAAAGAGTGTATGAATGAATGTGGGAGTGCCTGTGGCTGTCTTGTGTTTGACTTCATTTCCAAGGCCTATTCTGTCAACAACACAGCCTGTTTTAATACCACTCCCCTCCTGTACATCTCGTGTGTGTGTGTGTGTGTGTGTGTGTGTGTGTGTGTGTGTGTGTGTGTGTGTGTGTGTGTGTGTGTGTGTGTGTGTGTGTGTGTGTAAACAGCAGAAAGCTTACCATCTGACAAAAAGTATTCCACCTCTCCGCTTTTGCCTTCATCCCCATCGTGGGCCTGGAGCTGGTAGACAAACATTCCCGCTGGGGCCTCAGGGGACACCACAGCCAGGTATGGGTACGGCTTCATATTCCACTCAGGGACGTTGTCGTTGACATCCGTAATCTTAAGCTTCACCTTGCTCAGGTACCAGTTTGGGCCTGGGGGATAGAGCAGAGATAGTGATGAAGCTGTGGTTACTGAAAGTGACAGCTGTCATGTAAGTGCGTGTGTAGAGGGGAGACAAGCAGCCAGGGGAATCCGAAGCTCCAACAAGCAGCGAGTCAACTGAGGGTACAGGTATGTGAGATATAAATCATCTACAGTGGATGGCAAAACATGATGCTGCAGGATTGGAATAAAGCTCAATCATTCTTGTATCTGCAATGTGGAACTGATGTCAAAACAGTCTTGATTCAGTTCAGAGTTGCGTCAAAGTCAATTACCACACTCTTTAACATGGCAATTTAGCCGCTATCTTTCCACTCCTTTTGCTTCACCATAGCTGGCAGGTCTGGGAGACTGTTGTAAGTGGATGTCAGGATAGCTGTTTGTTCCCATGGTGGAGGTTGGGGGATGTGACGTCACCCATCCATTCTCCATCAGTGCTCCCATCCAGGCATCCAGACACCCAGGTTCCCGCGGGAGAGAGACTCAGCCACAGTCTCATCTACCAAGTCTGTGTAAAGCTACCTTGATCTTCCCACAGGGGCTTAGGGATGATGCCTCATGGCTGCAGGCATTTTGTCACCTGCACACTGCCTCACTGGAGTCAATACGAAGATTCCAGGAATCCAATTACCAACCTGAGCCTGCAGACAGCAAGAAAGCACAGCAGCGCCCAAGGAGAAGCGGTGTACAACTGCGTAGCAGTCTCTATGACAGGAGCGTAGCGTGCTTTTTTTTGGAACTGATAGTCGGGGATCGTTTTCCCCATTAAATACAATGACACAATCTGGAAACAATGTGCACAAAAAACTCCTGACAGTGTCACACTTTTTTGTGTAGAAAGTGGAGCAAGCCACAGAACTGTGAGCAAAGACACTATTTCCACAAAGGAATGTCAGAAGAGCTGCCAAGCAGTTCAGTAGGCTGCGATCCACAGAGGCCATCTGCCTTACCCCAGAGAAGAAAAAGCCCCTGCCAGGACAAACACACACACACACACACACACACACACACACACACACACACACACACACACGCGCACACACACACACACACACACACACACACACACACACACGCACACGCACACGCACACACACAGATATGAACACAATCACAAAGATTTGACATAGTACAGGCAAGCTGTCTCTTCACGCCCAGACACATGCTTGCACACTTGATGTAGCTGACATTAGCATGTCTCTTTCCGTCTTCCTGTTTCTGTCTTTTTCACAAACACACACCAGTGCACACTTACGCACAGCGGTTAGTTGCCTAAGGGCTAAAAGTAACTATGGATTACAAATCCCATTATGTAAAAGCTCTCCTGTGTGTGACCACGGGCTATATATGTACTTTTTAATCCAAGACAAAAGCAGCAGGAGTTTGCCGTACATCCTTTTACTAGCTGAGGCTGACACAACAGATGTGCTGTACAAAACAGTCCTACTTTGCTGGTTTCCCTAATAATCTGTAACATAATATCTCTTCAAAGTTGATAATAGCCGATAATAGAAAACTATACATTGGTAATGAGCAGTACATGCATACAGCAAATGGTATAAAGCCTTCAAATTGTACGAGTTGCTGAAATACATATTTTACAGGAACTACAGTCGTGTTTGCTCAAATGAGTTGTAAAGCAAAAAAGAGATACTGAGATCACAATTCCGAGTTCTTTTTTAACTAGCTTACTGTTAAGATGCATTTTGATTGAAAATACAATGTGTTCCACTCCAGACCAGCTCTGGAGTGTTCACAACTGAAACACAATAGCTAAATAGTGTGTGACAGCTCCTAAAATGGATTGTTAGAGGCCAGGGATATTAACAGAGGGAGGAAGAAGCTAGAGGAGAGAACTAATCTAGCTTTCTGCTCAGGCTTTAAAGTTGCTCTGCGCAGAGAAAAGTTCTGACTTGGATCTGACGATAGTTCGTTTTGGATAAATAGCCACTGTATCATGGGGGCAGAGAAACTAATCAATGTTCAGATGCTATCTCCTGCAATGTCGACAGCAGCAATTTATGCAATTTAAGCCAGATCATCCTGCCCTGTAAAATGGAACAATCCTTTCGTGATGAATAGGAAAAGGATACAGATTATTTTGCAAAGTAGAGGGGTTTAAAAGGCACTTAATCAAAACAAAATCAGAGCTCCAGCACTTAACATTTAGTATCAAATCTTTGCGGGGAGCAGAGCAAGACACATTCCTTGCCTCCTGCTTGTTGGTGTCTTTCCAAACCATGTCTCTGTGGTAATGGTGGTGATGACTTTACAAGGCTCCATCTAATTAGCTTGTTACAGAGAGACTAATCAGAGCCAAGGCAGATAATTAGAGCCTATCAGCTCTGGAATGATAATGAAGAATGTACGAGTGTGTGAGTGCTCGTGTTTGTGAGGAGAGATACAGCATGTGTGCACGGGCGAGCGAGAGTGCACGCTGCACGTTCTAAGGCTGCAAATGTGTGCGATTTCTCTCTGATCTGGTGAGTTAAGTACGGAGCGGCTGTGAGCGATGCCCCATGAGCTCCGAAACGACATGACCTGCCCCACCTGACCGAGACAAAAGACGTGATCAAATAACCAGGCGAGGCACACGGCGCACAGGCTCCACTGGATTTTTCAAAGTCAAATATGCTTTCTGCTCGCTCAGTGTGATGAAAAGCCGGTTTGTACTGTAAGCTACAATCCCATAAGGATCAGAGAATCTGCTTGAATGACTAACATAACAATGTATCGCAAAAAAAGTGGACAACAGGGGTGCACTGTGTGTTTTGCGTAGGCTCAGCGACTACAACGAGTGCGCTGTGTTTACATGTGTGTGTGAGTGCGAGTTGTGCGTAAGTGTGTGTACTACATATCAATGCAAGCCTGTCTGTTGATGTTTCCTGCTGTTAATCCGCTCCTTGGGTAGTTGCTATATAAAGCTGCTAAGTGGCTTGCCGGTATGATATACGTCTCAAGTGCTTCTGTGCACATGCACACTGCCCACAGTACAAGGACACTGACTGTGCGTGTGTGGGAAGGAGATGAGAGGAAACAGAGTGAAGTAGAGGGGCACAGATACAGAAACAAAAATATCTACAGAGGGAGAGAATGAGACAGAGAGGAGGAAGACGCAGGCAGCATGGAGGATGGAGTACTGTGTGATGCTTAGCAGAGAACGTAAAATAACATTACAGAGACAAGAGCACAAGGGAAGCAAAAAACAGACAGCGTAGCACAACAAAAGATGCTGGCAGCATCCATGTTTGGAAAGAAAACATGCAGTAGCAGAGCACAAGAGGAGGAATTAAGATATAGAACATACAGTGTAATTAATATCAGAGGGTCTTCTTATGGACCCCTTGTTCCTCCTACATCCCAATGAGGGAGGAAATTAAGATAGAATATTTCTGTGTGGAATTAAACAAATTGCGTCTGCAAGCATAAATATCAATGGCCCGTGCGAGACATGGAATTTCAGAGGTGCTTTTCAGGCAGCGAGTGAATGGAAAGTGAAAATCAGCTCAATGGGGGAGTAATAAGGTACATTAACCAAATGTTTGCAGTGTTAAGGAGGCTCTATTCTAAGCTGCCCCCCCAACCCCCCAGCCCCATCTCTGTGCTTAAAGCAGAGTGTGAAGCCGTCAGCAGGAGATCAACACGCTAAAAGCACCGGGGACAGAAATCTATTAACTCAGCCAGGGATCCCGACACCACACACTATGGACTCTGCGGCTCAGATTGGCTGACACAATAACCATGTAAACACACATGCAGGCATTTTCAACCCAGAACAAATACAAATGGTTGAACTCTTCAAGTTCTTACTCCGAATCTGCATCTCTGCAAAAAAATCGGGCCAGTGTGTGTCTCTTTTAGCCACTACATCTGCAAACAATTTTCAATAATATTGGCAGAACCAAATGTGGCACAGCTTACATTTGCAGTAAATGGAAAAATAAGTCATAAATGTAACATAGACACGTAACAAATATGAATGAGTTTATTAAGGCAGACATTTAGAGTTCCCCCAAGAAGACCAGGTTTTAAAGCTTCATGTCTTTCACAATCATTTTAAATAAAATTATAAATATTTAAGGAACAATCATTTTCAAAATGGCCACCAAGATGCAGTACACGAGAAGAAGTAAATCACTCTGGACGTTAAAATTCTAACTCGTGTGGAAGAAAAATGTGTGACTTTTACGGGATAATTTCCCATTCAATTAGAATTGGCCAGCAAGTGGCCTTCAGGGTGACAAGCGCTCAATCAGAAATGTGTGCTGAAGTAATGCATCACAATTAACAATACTGTGGTATTGTTTTGTAATTTGCAGCACTAATCTATAGAGATATGACTCCACAAGGAGGCAGGAGGAGCTTTTGCCCACTCAAATACAAAAGTTTCCTCAATTTAAATCCACTCTTCTCCACAAAAATCATGTTTGTGTATGCAAGTATTCTCTGCATTGTCCTTGCACTCAGAGATTAAGACTGGTCGAGTCCCATGAACTTCGATCTAAACTGAATCACCATCACAGATGCATGCTGGGGTGGCTCAAACCCTGCATGACCATAAACAGGATAAGTGGTTTTGGATAAATGGAAGGATGTACCGATAGACGGATGGCTGTCTCCTATCAGACACATGCAGCTAAAGTCTCTTTTCTGGTGGGCTCATTTTTTGTTAGTAGTTCAGCCAAAAGAATTACAAAGTTATTCATTCTCTTTTGTTTAATTGCTTTGAGCAGAGAAAAAATGTGCCCTATTCACTTCTATTGACTTGCATTAAAGAGGATTTAGAGAGTGTTCAATGGAGATACACTGGCACTGCGTATAGCCTTCAGGGAAGAGATATATAATTGAGCTGAAATATTTTACTTTCAGCTACTATTGCCTATGATTTATTTGCATGGCCTTTGTATTTGGCTTTGCATTCTCAAATACCTTCACAATATTTACTAAGTTGAAATGTTAAAAATTACTTTTTTAAATATTTTCAATTCTGCAACCCACTTTTCATATCAGTGAGATGTTTACATCTAATTCATTATACAGAGTAATATACATTCAATAATGAATGCACTGACTTTGCTCTGTGGTAAATCCTGAGCCTCAATGCATTCAATAAGTGAAAATAGCTGGTTTATTGAGAAACAACCAAAGAAAAAAACACATACATTGACCAATGTCTATATGGTTCATACAGAATATCCATATTTATTCTGTTTTTCTTATTATATATTCTGCTAATACACTGCATATATCTATCTTATTCTTACTACTATTATAATGTCACTGCTACGATATTACACAGATCTGTACATGTTGTTCATACATTGTTCATATAACATAGCCATATTTATTGTGCTCTTATAACACGGCAATATTTTCTTTACCTGCCTATGCACCACCTGTCTATACTTTGTATATCACATTGCACTTTTCTGCTTTTTTGCACTTCTGGTTAGACGCAAACTGCAAATTTGGTTGTTTTTGAACAGGAAAAAAATAAATAGTGCCACATTTGCTTAGTGATACTTAATGCCTCCAGAGCCACAGACAAGCACAGATAAGCAGTTGCACATTATAGAATTCTCAATGAAAGGGCCTATAATATATTCTTCTCTCTTTGGGATCTTCCATCTGAGGCTTAAACCCCCATAAGACTGCAGGCAGTGCCTACACAGACACACACACACACACACACACACACACACACACACACACACACACACACACACACACACACACACACACACACACACACACACACACACACACACACAGTTACTCTCATACATGCAAGAACAAAAGCATTCAGTGTTAAAAAGAAAACGGTAGCGTCCTAGTGTAATCGGATGTTATTTGATACCAACTTTACTGCATGTCATCTCACTCCCTGTCTCCCCGTGCTCTGTGTCTGTCGCTAGTGTCAACTATTGACTAAATGCAAAAAGCCAAAAAAAGGAATACCTTATACAAAATATATATTTATGATGTTTGTATCTTGCAGCTGTAGACAGTAGCTTGCACAGTGAGCTTTTACACTTGTAGCTAGCATTAGCAAATATGGTCATACATGATGATGATGTTCGGCTATGAAGCACATTTTGGAGATTTTTATAAGGTGTTTAAGTTCTTTACAATTATGTGTTTATTTATGCATTTCTAGTAAAACAATTGTGAACTCTAAAACAGGAGTACACTTCTGAACCTGAACCTGGGCCAATGGCTATATACCTGTATCTGCGTAGACCCTTTTCACGGCAGACATTTTGACATGTCAAAGGAGGAAAACCACAGTTGATAATAATAACATTAAAGTTACACTCCGTTTCGTTCTCTTTGACGAATCTCCGTCATCTATGACGATAAGCGGTAATTGCAGGTGTGTTTTGGATCTAACTTCAGATCCAAACAGGGTCGTCTGTGTGACGTCAGTCGGTTGACAGTTTAGGAGCGAGCGAGGGCCAATCACTTCTGGGAGATGGAAAACGCGATTCCACACCCACACGTGATTTTTCCCAGTCGCCACAGACACCCAGTTCTTCATACTGCAACTGCAAGGCGTTTCATCAATGGGCCATAGGCTCAACCACCATTGTATTAACTCATCTGGCGATAGATAGTGACCTAACAGACATTTATTTAAATGAAAATCTTCTAGATTATTTGTTTAACAATGGCTCTTTCCATTAGGTGCCCCACTGAGCCATGTCAGTGAGTGACCATGCAAATAACCAAAGCCCTGTACCTGGCTTACCGTAATGGTATGCAGCTATCATTAATGCTATTCATTCAAACTGTGCTTTTAATGCTTTGACAAGACAAAATGTCTGCTGTGAAAAGGGTCTATTGTGTTAAAATTGTAATTCGAATAATAGATTCTGCAGCATTTGCATTTGAAAAGACACTTGCATGAGGACAAGCGCCGCTTTATATGCATACTTTGAGAGCGTGTGTAAAGCTTGTACATTATGTAACATGCTGAAGCAACATGCTGACCAGACATCATTTGAACGTGAAGCGACAGAAGAGAGGAGAAGTAAAAATAGTACATCCATGACCAAGAACCTTAGTCACGTTCAAAATGATTCATCAAACCCCTGCTGGCCATAAAGACGAGGATACAAACTGAGGTAATCAAAATGTCATTTCTGAGCTGAAAAACAGGGCGTCTTCCTTCCACTGCGTGGAAACCTTTCAGCTTTTAGCCCAGAAATCTCATTCAATTTAATATACCATACAAACAGGATTTTGTGGCGATAATAATAATAATACGTTTTATTTGTATAGAGCTTTAAAAGGTGCTCAAAGGCACTGTACATAATAAAAACAGAAACCGTAAAAGCAATAAAGTATGAAAAGTGGATTTAAAAATGGGGGAGTGCGATTTTGAAAGAGTGGAGTAAGGGAGAATATCTGAAGTGGTGGAACAGAGAGTTCCAGAGTTTGGAGGCAGCAATTGAGAAGCCCTGTCCTCTTAGGTCAGGTGAGGCTCGGTTGTGGAGGGCTTTGTAGGTGATGAGGAGAATTTTGAAGAGGATTCTTAACACTCTTAGTTAAGATGATGAGAAGATGAAGTCTAACACAACACTTAAGCTCAAACCCCCTGCCACTAGAGGTGTAAACAAATACAGATGCATTAGTTCGAGGTCGAAAAGCCAATAAGGTTTTCATCGTACATCAGCGATGGCCATCATGATGTCACGACAGACGTCGTTATTGCAACCTCGTCCACACCAACACTGGGGCACAGGTTGCACAATGGTTGGTTTTAGGAAAACAATTAACGGGGTTGGGTTTAAAAAAAGAAGATTTTAAGGTTTAGGAAGCATGTCCCCGGTCTCCTGGGTGAAAGTCCTTTATTGTTCGACCCAACCACCACCCCAACCAACCTCCCTATGCGGATTCGGGTTTTCATAGTAGTCGCTACGGCGTAAACTGACACGCAATCGCAAGGTAATGTAAGTTTTTGGAGGCCAAACGGCGTTGATAAACACGCTAAAAAGCGATTATGCGTCTTGATAACACACCAAAATGGCATACAAATTGGCGCATCATACATACGGCACTTATTCAGATCAGTCTGCAATTCTGATTTATCAACAGTGCACAAATTAATTTTGTGACCGTAACTGCGGATGGACACTCAGGGCTCAGGGCTGTGAATCTTTTGGTATTTCACGATTCAATTCCATTCCATTCCGATTCCGATTCTTGGGGTCACGATTCAATTCAAAATCAATTCTTGAATCAAAATGATTCCTGATGGAAAATCGATTCTCAATACATTATAGGCACTTCAATTTCAGGATCTAGTTTCAAGTTTCCAGTTATTTATTGTCAGATGCACAACAATGAAGCATTGACGGAAAGCTAAAGCTAACTATTTAGATAAATTAGATGAACTGCGGCTGCGTATGACCACTCATGAATGGATTGTGGACTGTGACATCATAATTTTCATTGAAACACGGTAAGAACAGAGGTGTTCCCGATAACGCTATTGTGCTAAAGCGATGCTAACGTTCTCAGCTCTCATTCAGAACGAGTCTTCTTATTCATCTGGGTTTTATGACTGCATCCGCAATGTTTATTGTACAAATTGAACTGAATTGAACTAAAAAAAGAATGACAGTTACAATTCAGTTTTCTACTGATAAAACATCTCGTAGTGTCTATGGCGATATGTCTCAGCCTTTTGCGATATGTGTATTGTGCCAGTTAATATTGTGATGACGATAACAAAACGATATATTGTGCAGCCCTGGTTATTTTGTAGGGAAAAAAAAAACATTTAAAGGTCCAATATGTAATACTGACAGCTAGTGTTTAAAATAGTTACTGCAGTTCAAATTCAAAATACTGGAGAGAGTCGTCTCCCCCGCCCCTCCTCCCCAGACTCGAAGTTCACGTTGGTTGCCTGGCTGAGACTGCAGCATCCAACAATGTTGCTAGACGCTTGTCTCACATAACCAGACATTACTTCACAGCACAGCGGAGTAGCTAACGTTAGATGCTGGCTATACTGACAGTCATAAAAGCCCATGCTCACACGTAACTCTGTTCCCAACTGACAGACACATTTTTTTGGCTTAAAATTACAGTAGGAACAGCTAAAAATACCACAACATCGCTCTCCACACGCCAGACAGACACACTTCCTCGGGTTAGAATTATGATAGGAACCGCTAAAAAATACCACTGCCTTGCTCTCCTTGCACTCCACCCAACTGAAAGACACACTTTATTGGCCTTAGAATTACGGCAACAATCGCTAAACACACTGCAAACTCAAGTTCAACTCAAGCTGTCTCCATCTTTCAAAGACATCTCCAATATTAACCCCGGGTTTGTTACATCTCTGGTCAAGCAACTGTTAGAAACATGCCGTTTTTTTATGTCGGGTAGAATCTATCTCCATTGATCCCATTTGTTTGTTTGGTGCATTCATGGCTGCACTAACGTTACAGCTGCAGCGTGCTGGGTTGGCTGTCAAACTGGGCAGTTGATAACAACACACAGGCCAAAACATAAACATAAATTCCGTCTCGGATCGTAAATTTCAAAAAGAAAAAATACTGACTTTAGCATTGTTGTCAGAAAAGATAGCATTTCAGCTTAACATGTTTCCTTAATATCTGATGAGGCATTGGTGTCATTTTTGGATTTATTACAGTACAAATATTACATATTGGACCTTTAAATGCGGTAAATTCCTTTTTTGGAAGTTGCAAATCGATTCAAAATATTAGAAGATAGGAATCATGATTCTTACATGAGTCGATTTTTTTCCAACACCCCTACTCAGGCTGTCACTTTTTCAAATCATCAGTTTGGATAGTTATGATTGCAAATTGCCTTTGGACGGCATGCACCAAGAGAGAGAGAGAGAGAGAGAGAAAGCCAGAGAGAAAAAGAGGGTGAGTGACAGAGACAGTGATTTGTGTCATCTAGTGTTAAGTCTATATGAATTTACTTTCTGTGGAGTGAAAAGTTGAGTTAGTTTAAAAATTTACATTTTGCAAGTATGTAAATGATCAAATGGGACAGAATAAAATCAAAACACATGGTGATTTGAAAATGTGCTCAAAGCATCACTGGTTTCACTGTTAGATCAAATTATTATTACCACTAACACACCACACACACAAGGCTGCACACTGGCTTGACTACGGTGGCCCTGAGAGACCACTGCATTGCAACTTAAGAAAATGCACGCAAATAGATCACAACACGCAACAATAAGAGAACACACGCAAATAAACCACAACATGTGCTCTGTCTGCTAATTCAATTCCAATATACACACAATTGCCATGTGCTATATTAACTGGCTAGATTGATGGACTAGATTCCCATTGCACTCATAACAACAGCAGGGCTCAACATTAAGGCTTGTCCGCTTGTCCGCGACAAGTGGATTTTTTGTAGGGCAAGTGGAAGACAAATGTACTTGCCCCACTGGACAAGTTAAAACTCAAACAAAATGAAATGCCATGTTACTTCACATTCTGTCTATGTTACCGATTTGAAACAAATAAAAAAAATTTCCCCCACAATCCGGGGCAGCGGACCCAGCGGCAGCACGTCAGCGGGCCGCTAACATTAGACCCAGCAGCAGTGGATCAGCGGACCACTAACATTAGACCCAGCGGCAGAGGGTCAACGGGTCAGCGGACCTCTAACGTTAGACCCAGCTCATTCTCTGTAAGCGATGCAGCATGAAAGCACGACGAGCCAGCCGGTGTTAGTTGGCTAACATTAGCTTGCTAACTCCACCTTAACGTTACCTCCTCGCCACATCGTTCACAGAAAACGAGCCAAATACAGTAGTCACTCGTGGCGATAGTAATGTGCTTTGTGTGGATGAAGCATGAAGTTAATTTGACTCATTTAGCGACTGGCTCTCTGGCTCGTAACGTTACTACTCCACTGCTCGTTTGTCAGTCAGTTATTTGTAATACCTCAGCTCCGCGACTTGCCGGATTCAATATTAGCTAATAATCAACTGTAAAAGTAGCTACACCTTTTAAAAGGATCCCTTGGTAAATCAGCCTCTGTCGGGTAGAAAGTGAAATTGTAGAAAAAAAGAAAAAAAAGTTAACACAAACATTTAGTGGCAAAGTCCATTATGTCTACAACATTATTTTAGATATAGTAATAAGTTCAAGTCACCACTACCTCTGGTCAAAATATTTACTTAGTATCTCAATATATTGAGGTATCTCAGAATATAAACGAAGAATCTCAAAGTAATGAGAAAATTAAAAATATTGACTTAGAATCTCAATGTATTGACTTAGAAACTCAGAATATATTGACTAATAATCTCAAAGCAATGAGAACATTTAAAATATTGCCTTCGTATCTCAATATATTGACTCAATATCTCAAAGTATCGACTTAGTATCTCAAAATATTGACTTAGTAACTTAGAATATTGACTAGGAATCTAAAAGTAATGAGAAACTTTAAAATATTGACTCTCAATATATTAACTTCTGCACACCGGCGTGCAAAGTATTACTTTGTATTATGGAGTCTGGAGATCCTTTTTTCTTGTTGAAGGGGAAATTTATTGTTGGGACAAATTTGATTCTACTTTTTCAACTGAATTTTATTAATGTTGATAGTGTTTGGATGCTTTCAACAGTTTGTTCGAATTCTGCATTAGCAAAACACAAAAGAAATTATAAAATGATAAATCTTTACCCGGACGAGTGACTTTTGTGCATGGATAAGTGAAACGTAAACGTACTTGTCCAAAGGACAAGTGCCTCAAAAAAGTTAATGTCAAGCCCTGCAACAGTATGTATCGTTAGGTTAAAACCTTTGTGTGGAACAAACTTTGAACTTTTCTTACAATTGGGTTTTGACAGCGACAATTCAACATGTCTGCTGTCAGTCAGAGGGTTCATTAGACTTTCTCCTCCATCAATTTTACTGACAGTCATAAATATTAAGTCATAACATAGTATAACCTTTATTTAATGTTCATATTTTAATGGGAATGAGACAGTGAATTTGAAATATTGATTTTCTTTTTTTTTTTAAATGTCCCCATCACAGTAACATTTAAAATACCTGTTTCAACGCTGTAAGTTCAGTCACTCAGGGGCTGCTATGTCAGTCAGGACACCTAGAAGATGTGCTGATTTGTTGCTTGAAATGATTATCTACAACACACTAGAATCTAAAGACATATTACAATAAATAAAACAATACATGTTCTTTAGGTGAAAAAACCAGGCTGAATCAGTGGGTGTTGTTGAACATCAAAAGACAGAAGTGGACTACTTCTGGCACTTTCTCCTCTCATTTCACTCTGCAGCCAGCACTCTGAAGATCAGCTCATCACAGGCAACATAAGTCAGATCAATGAGATTCAATAAGAAGAGACTTACCTTTCTTTCAATTCATAAAAGAGCCGTGTTGTGGCTTATTTGCGTGCATGTTCTTAATGTTGCGTGTTGTGGTCTATTTGCGTGCGTTTTCTTAAGTTTCAGTGCAGTGGCCTCTCAGGGCCACCGTACTTGACACTTCCTACCTAACACTGAATATTAAAACAACTGTCTATGTGTTTCTCAATCTCTCAATCGGAAAGCTTCCAATGAAAGTCACTTTCAAAGCGCAGATAAAAGATAATGAACTAGAGTCAGTACAGGACTTGGAATTGTTTTGGACTCTCAGCTAAGGTTTGACAAACAGTTAGGTAGAACTGTTATGGTTGATTACCTCAACCTCAACATGTACATCTTAATGTCTCCTATCTTCACCCATTTTTAACACTTTCACAACTAGACATTCCTATACTGCTGCTAACACCCAAAGTATATCAGAAGGAAATAGTAGAATTAGACACTGTAAGACCTTCTTGGACAAAATGCATTCTCAATTAAAGGTGCAACCCTCTGGAATTCCCTACCTGCACGCTCAAAGCAGATTCAGGATTTAAAAAACTTTTTCTACAACGTCCTGGTTAAAACGTGGCCTGAACTGTAATCATGACACCAACTCATTATTTGTATTTATACCATGGTCTGGGTGAATACTCAATTCTGATTGGCTGCTGGGTGTCCATAAAAAAGTGATGTAGGACACCTACTAAAGGAGTTCTGGTGAAACTGACTGTTTACTGGTCTAAATCAATGTGCTACATTGAATCAAAAAGGAAATGTGGATCTGTTATTTCCAACTCGTCCTCTGAACACCACAGGATGGCGCTAACACACACGCTGCAAGAAGTAAGTTATACTTCCCCTCTGGACTGACTTTGTTTCACAGAGAATAACGTTAACTCACATCCCGTTCACTGTTCAGGTAGCTATTCCAGGCTGCGCTGCTGTGGCCGACAGTAACATTACACATCATGGATCAAATTGTTCGTAAAAGTTGTTATATTGTTTTGGGGACAATGACATGGTTGGATAGCTAGCTTGTATTGTTGTTGAACATACTGTCAAATTATGTTTACTGATTGCCAACTGTACACAATGTTATTGACTTTGGATCTTGCTAGCATAGCGTTAGCTAGTATAGCGTTAGCTTTCTGGCTCGTAGCTGAGCTGAAGGGTTCTATCAGCTGAGCGGACTATAAATATCTCCGGTTGCTAAGGGTAGCAAGTCGTATCTAAGGTCCTTCCTATTTCCTGGATGAGTGAACAACGTTTGCATTGCATAAGAACCTGATGGATGGGAATGATTGTTCCAGGTATTAGTCAAACAGTCAGGGGTAACCAGGGTTATTGTTTGTAAAAACTTTAGATTTTGATTGTAAAACTAATTAAAATGTGAAATAAATATAGTTTAAAAAATATGTTATTTGGCAAGTGACCATGGTAAGCGATTTTAAGATTTTAAACTTTAAAATGTAATTTTGTATGAACATTTGACTAGTGGTAGAAATCAGATTTAGTACACTGTCTTTTGAAACTGTCAGTGTTTCTCTGTACTTGTCCTTAACAAACAAAAAAGCCTATGTTTGTTCTACATGACATAAGATTCTGATTGGTTGTTAAACGGATGTAACCTGACTCCGCCAGATGGATTGCTTCGCATTTGCTCAGCATATCCATCTGGGAACTTTCCGTTGGAGAACGTTTGGGAAGGGGCGAAAATACTGGTTAGCTGATTGGATAAACCATCTATCACCACCTATGTTGGTGATAGACGGACCAAATCAACCAATCAGATCAAAGAAGTGTATGACGTACCAACAGAGCAACGACGAAGCCAGGCTCCCCCTGCTGCTGCAGGCAAAGCATAGCTCGTTAGCTCAGCAAGCAAGCAACATGTCGGTAAAGGATATTTTCCGTTTGTGTAACGAGAATTTAGGAATAAAAGGCCCCATTTCAGGTTCCCGGTCCATATTCCAAAAGAAGGATCCAAGAGAAAAAAGCATTAGCGAGCGGCTAAGAGAATCAGGGCTACCGCTGTCTGAAAACGTGTCTAGATTAGGTCAGATTTGCATGCATTGCTTCCGCTTGCTGAGCCTCGTGAGACCATCCTGATCTCGCGAGCTCCTCGTTGCATCACACCTAAACCCGCCTCAAAACCAACGCTGATTGGCCCATTCGTTTGGCGAACGGCTCCAAATTTTCTCTGCCTCAAGATGCCAGACTGATCTGCAAGCACAAAACTATAGCTCGCGAGATCAGGATGGTCTCACGAGGCTAAAACGGATGACCTGTTATTTTTTCCCACGTATCATATGCAAAATAATTTATGAAATGCAGTTACTGTAATGTTTTTTTTTTATAGCAGTGTCAGTCTAGGACTTGAGCCCTTTGGTATGTCTGATCAGTTAGTAGAGATGGTCGTTGAAAGGGAGTTTTAACAGCCAGACATTTCTGGAAGCAGCAACTGAGTCATGGGGGGAGTTACTTTGAAGTCAATAGCTGTCAATGGAACCAGTTCCAATTTTTCCCACCAAAATCTTTGGCTTGCTCTTAAAAGGAATGTGAATCATGCTGCTGTGGATCTTTTTAGTCATTTATAATCGTCAACACACAAAGGACTCAGCGTCATGACAAGATTCATGGTTACGTGTGTTGTTATGGATGGTTATGTTGCCTCATGTCCTCCACAGACAAAGAACAAAGAAATATTGATTCTTCTTTTTGACTATAGATACTGAAACACTTTGCATTGAACTGCCTCTATAGAAGACATACTTCTTCAAACCTTCACATTAGCTACCAAACGGTAGAAGGTCTGTTAATCAAAGCCATTGTAAACATTCCTTGATTTCACACAAGTGATCACAGTTAGTGTGACACACGGGCCTCAAGGTACTTGCACTAAGCTTCAAAAAATTGAATCAAATGTTTAATCAAATGTTTAAAATAGAATCCAGTTATATATTTGAGTCATATTACTGAGAATATAGTCTGGATCGACGATGGTTCATTTACCGGATAGTTCCGGCGCCATTGGAAGTTCCGCCAGATGTCCCGCCTTCCGCTTTCTTTGTGTTATGTTAAACTCAAGTTGTATCAAGAAAAAGCAACCGGAACCTCTGAGCTAGCAAGCTAACGTTACAAGCTGAAAATGGCCAGTTTTGGAGAAAATCTGGATCGTGCAACAAGGCAGGCCTGCTTGGTTCTTTCAGGGAATGATTCTAAAGACTTACAAGAATATGTCTATGGCATTTACTCTCTAACTGGGACATTTTGGTACCGATTGGGGGGGATTTGCTATGGACAAAATACACACAGGAATGCACTGGTAATAGCAAATTACGTTTTAACCACACCTCACTTCACAGTGCTGTGGAGATAGGTCTGGCAATGCAAGACTACTGAGAATATAAAAGTTGTCCTTGACATTGCCTGCCACATTACAATATTCCACATATACGGTATGTGCCAACAGGTATTGTACCCTCCTGCTATGAGACTTTTTGCATCAACAGAGAAATGTAAAGAACATTGAATGGCCGAGCATATATAGTGAGTTTTACATCTAACAACACTAATCAGAATATGTGGATGAATAAAAATGGAGGGACAAAGCTTTGTCCTGCCAGCAATGGAAGCAGATTCACTTACTTGATGGCTGATAAATTCAGTTTACACAGGTAATATAACAAATACCCTGTAGAATTCCATGTTTGCTATTGCTTTACACCAACTAAAAGTACTGCCAAGACCATCTAATTAATTATATCTAACCATTATAAATTGTTACTATTGGGAAAAGCTGTAAGCTATGTAACTTAAGAGTCGTACATACACTGATATTGTTGCTTGCTTTAGCCAGTGGTGGAAGAAGTACTTAATAGACATAAGTAGGGCTGGGCAATATATCGATATTATATCGATATCGTGATATGAGACTAGACTTCGGCTTAGATTTTGGATATCGTAATATCGTGATATGACATCAGTGGTGTCTTTTCCTGGTTTTACAGGCTGCATTACAGTAAAGTGATGTACTTTTCTGAACTTGCCAGACTGTTCTAGCTGTTCTATTATTTACCTTTACCCACTTAGTCATTACACCCACTGCATTGTGGTATTGTTGGCAGTGAATAGTGTTCACACCATGGAAACTATTTTTTAATTGCATTGAGTGACTCTTTGATAAATATTTTGCACTATATAGTAAAAAGGGAGGGATTTCGGACACACTCAGAGCTTCGTTTTAAGGGGTCAAACTTAAAAAGGTTGGTAACTACTCACTGGTTTAATCTAATCCATATTTTAAAAGATAATAATATGCTTCTTATGTACTGTAAAATCTTGATCTTCAAAGTAACTTGCTAGAGCTATAACAATCTGTGAGTCTTAACATTTCCCCCTGTGGGCTAATGTTTACTAGCCAGGCTGTTTTCCACAGCCTTTGCACTAAGTTAACGTCGTGCTAAACACATCCCTGACCTTCACCAACTCTGCACTAGATGCCCAGAGATCATGTTGATGTTGATATTCTTATCTGCCTCTGGGCAGCAATGCATACTAATTTCCCCCCAACTGTCGCAGTGTTCATTTAATTGTGTCAAGTTGGAAAATACAACTGTTGACAAACCATCAGCAACATCAACAGTACAGCTTACACTTTCCCATCAAGATCCACAAAGCAGAGGAGTGGCACCAACACACATAAAAACAGGCTTAATAGTCCACTCACCATTTCCGTAAATGCTAAATATGCCATCAGGACACAGTGCTCCCAACAAATCAATATAAGTCCTACGGCATAATGTGGCCAGTGTAACAGGTTGACTGTTGAATGCAGTTGTTTTAAGAGAACACACAATGTTTCTTAAGGCAAGTGGCTTCAAAGTTTCGAGGGCCTGATTGAAAATGCTTGATGGTCTTTGATCTCTTATCTAGACTTTTTTACTGTACGCATTCTGTACTGTAGATTAGGAGTTAAAAGCTCCCTAACAGTGCCTGCAGACAGCCAATTTGTTGTGTAAGAAGAAAAGATCTTATAAGGCTAAAAATGGATTGGAAGGCAACATGCAAAGCCAAAATCTCAGTTCTATAATTGACATACAGCTCTGTTTTCTGTCAGCTGTTGATGAGCAGGGGAAGGTAAATAAACAAATGGAGCTTTTTTTAAATTGAGCACAACTGATTGACAGTGTGTGGGATTCCTTGCTTCTTTTCAAATGAAACTGGGGGGAAATAACTGTATTCACATAACAGGTATTAGGCCACATTTACATAAGCACTACATTAGTAGTCAAGTATTGTATCTTCACAACTATCTGTGATATCGTTCATAATTAGATCTGGCTGTGAAGTACGCTCTCTATTCTCAAATTTGTGGTAGAAGAATGTCGCTGCTATCCAAACAGACACTTTAGTTTGAAATAATTTGCACTCAAGCAAACGTACAGTACAGTGCACTCACCCACCTGTCCACCCACCAACCCACTACACTACAAATGACATGGATGTACAACAGCACATATGCAAGCCCTGTCGCACAGTTCACAGCAGTGACCGGTCGTTTGTAAGGTGGCAAGGACAGTTAATCTAAATGATATTGCAAGATGGAATATGCCAGTGCATTCTCTCAGAAAGAGGTATAAAAGGTATACAGATATAAATTACTGTTTGGCTTCTCCCTGCCATGTTCTGTCTGCACCTCCAACTGGGCGTTCTTTATCCTGCCTGGAGCAGTGAACGTAATTCTTTCTCAACTTGTATATACCATTTAGTGATAGACCGATTAATCGGGCCGATTAATGATATTTTGAGATAATCGACAAGGCCGATTAACAAAAAATGTCTGCAGACACATCTGTTGCGATGTGTCTGTTGTGTCAATTTCTTCATTCTAGGGGCAGATGTCAGCGTCATGGTAGCAAGCCTTCATCCAGCTAAGCTAGCTAACAGTGCTCGAAAACTATTATATGGGTGTCCCCCGTTCTCTTAATACATCCATGGTGTCCCCAGCCCCGACCCGTGGCCCTTTGCTGCATGTCGTCCCCCCTCTATTTCCCCATTTCCTGACTTCAAGCTGTCCTGTCAATTACAGTAAAGGCCATAAAATGTTTCTTATGTACTGTTTGGTGATGTCAGAGTATTGAAGTTGTATTGAATTGCATCTTGCATTCATGTGTGTGAAATTCTCTGTGCATGTATGTGATTTCACTGCAGGGTACTTGTGTGTGTGTGTGTGTGTGTGTGTGTGTGTGTGTGTGTGTGTGTGTGTGTGTGTGTGCGATGTTTGTGTACTGATGTGTGACAGTAGGTGTGTGCACCTCTCAGCTCCAACTTGCCCAAGATTATGTGAGAAGTGTAAGGTGTTCCAAGAAGCCCAAAGCAGCTCCAGAAAAGAAAAAAAAATCCTCAAGAAATGATGGTGAGCAGGGTTGAAGTTAATGTTTGTGAAGGTCGAGAAGAGAAAAGAGGAGAAGGGAAATAGCGATTGATACCACGTTGCTCTCATCCATTCCAGGCAGAAAGTGCACTGTTCTTACCGGCGGCTTTCATTTTGTCATTAGTCTCTATCAGCACCCGTCTGTTAGTGTTAGTGTGTGTCAGAGAGCTATCTCCCTGGTTTGATGATGGAGAGGTAATTTCAGCTTTATGACGGTACGACTCTAATGATGAGGATGGGAGAGCTGAGATCATCTGAGGGTGGGTAACAGGGAAAAATACTTTGTGTGTTCCTGTGCATGTACATAAAGCACACATCTGTGTATTTCCTCTGTGTGTGTGTGTATACACACGCGTATGAGTGTGTGTGTGTGTGTTTGTGTGTGTGTGTGTGTGTGTGTGTGTGTGTGTGTGTGTGTGTGTGTGTGTGTGTGTGTGTGGACACAAACAGGATAGGGTCCAAACTCCTACCGCTGTCCCCATCACTGAATGGGCTGTTAATGGAGAGTAATGAGGGAGTCTTTTCATGGCAGATGTGCCCTCTCTGCAACTCTGTTTTACCCCGAGACTGTAAAGCTGACCCAAGCGAGACATCAGCAGGCAAGCAGCCGCTCCCTGCTCTGATTAAGCTTTGCATGTGTTGCGGGAATTTGAATCGTTCCCTAAGTTTGCCTCACACCGCTGTACCCCAGAAAGTAAGAGTAAGTATCATTTCGACATAGCACCTAGAGTCACATTAAGTGACAAAAGCCTTGCTAGTGTCAGCCAGGCCCCAAATCTGTTAGAGGGCCATCTTCTTCACTGAAGTGTGAAATTATTTTAGCTCTCAGCTCATTATAGGATTTTAAAATGCATTATAGTTAGGGCTTTTATGGTGTGCCGCGGCATTAATTCAATTTGCCCCATTCACGCTTTCCTATTATCACGTTCAGTTCAAGCTACAGGGGAAGGAAGCAGCTGAGCAGTGCTCCCCGGCCTTATCTCTAAAGGATATAAACTACACTACCCAGCTCAATCAGAGCCAGCCCGGAATGCTCCATCCCTTCATCCACTTTTCCTCTGTCTCCCCCTATCCTTTTTTTCCAAATGCTGCTCACTGTGGCGACCTCCATCTCTCTTTCCATCCTCCATCCCTCTCTCCATTTCCTTCTGAGCTGGTGATTGATGGGGGTTGTCCTCGGAGCCTTTTTCGATATCTTTCCATAGAAGCACATATACAGGCAAAGAAACACAAACACACACAGACACAGCCCGTGCACAGTCAGAAATCCCAACACACACACACACATACAGCTAGCCAGGGCCAGGCAGAAGCAACAGAGGGAGCCGCATAGGTTTAATGGGAAAAACAAGCCACAGTGTATGGGGGAGACAGCATTAATCTATCACTGCAACCAGAACCTGGGTCTGGATTTGTTTTGCACACCAGAGAGTGAGGCATTCTGGGAACACCCTATCACTGTCATTGTGCAAAGGTACAATAATGTGTTGCATTATTGCAAATGTATTTCTGCAGAAGTACGGCAGATTAGTATGGACCAGCCGACTCTGACAGTGTTCCTCCAAAAAACATATGGGTTGTCCATTGTCTGCATTGCACGCACACACACACACACACACACACACACACACACACACACACACACACACACACACACACACACACACACACACACACACACACACACACACACACACACACACACACACACACTGCACTAGTCAAATACATTAAACTGTAACTCAGCATGTGACTGCGGTCTGGCTTATTGGTAATGGTGGAAGAGGAAGAGAGGACGAGGATAAAGTCCTCATTTAGATATCTAATCCAGTGAGCAGTCTGTCCCATATGGACCATCATCTCCCGTCATTAGCAGCAGGCCAGCAAGATTAAACAAGATCAATGTTTATCACCCACTGTGTGCGGGAGAAAGCAAGTGTTAAACTCCCCCACAATTTATCACAATATCTGCTATGAGAGCTATGTTAACAACGGAAATCTATGATTTTGTCTATCATATGTAGCAAATACCAATATTAATCAACTTTAATGCCCCAAATCTGTGATAATGTTTATATTCATATATTTTTTTTAAGTAATGCTTCATCAGTAGGATTTACTGTAAATACATGGTGATCCCGCACTCAATCAAAATATTAAGACAGGCTGTGTGACTCATTTGGAACTTTGAGCGCATGATTATTCATGGGGCTAAACGAACATTTAGGGACAGATCCTCAATTTAGTGTTTGACAGATGCAGTTATTTCTCAGTCAGCTATATCCATCAAAACCAAGTTAACAACATTCAAACAATTCATTATTGGTATGAATTGATTAAATAGCAGCTGTAGTGCAGGGGCAGAAAGGGCAGCAGTAATTATGAGCCGATAACTTGTGAAAAATGACATGCACATAGTCTATTTCATTTTGAGTAAGAAAGGGTAAGGGTAAAAAGAGCTGCTGCGAACTCAGTTCCAGATCTGGATCGTTAATGTGTGGCAGTGGCGCGTGTATATATATGTGTTTCCATGGCGAGGCTGGCACCACTAACGACACAGCAGCATCCTTATCCCATCCCTTTCAGCACATCATAAGACTGTAGGGACCATATGGTCTGATTAGTCCACAGAATTAAGCCCTACACTGTCGAGGCAGAGAGAAAGATAGAAAAAGAAAGCCGTGCACGTTCACTGGTTTCTGCCGAGAACAGACACAAAATTGGTAGCTGGAACTAAAAGAGAAAGAAACCCTTACACACACATGCTCCACATGCACACACAGTTTGGAACACACATAACAGAAATGTCCAAACAGAGATGGGAAGACCATAACAAAGGCATACAATACACATTGCAAGCCAGATCACAAAACAAGCAGGTCTTTTGTATGTCCTCTGTGGTGTTTAGATCCTCTGTTTGCATATCTCTCTATAAATCTGCAACTCTCATACACACCCAGAGTTACATCTGAAAATATCCTCATAACAGCCTATGTAGCCCATGCTCTGTTGTGGATGATCAGCCCTGAGAGGCACTACATTGTCTCTGCACCAAAAACACCTGTTACTGTAATCAGCCATCCTCTGGCTGTGATGGAGTTGTAGACTGCCTCCCTGAATTGATTAAATAACTGAACCGTAAGATGGGCGTCATCTTCAAACACATTTTCTAATCTGAGCTGCAGTCCTCTTGCCTTCTACATAGCATTTTTGATCGCCAGTCAGACATAAAAAGTCTTGTTCTTCATTCTAACATATCTTTCTGTATGGCAGTCATTTTCATCTTTTTAACAAAAGCCGCACTCACTGTGCAAATTGGCGTCGCGCAATTATGCCAATTTCTGCAATTTGTGCGCTTTCCTGCGAAGCAAAGTTCATGGCATGTCAAAACATCTCACTAGGCATCTTGGCCAGCCATGTGATCTTTTTTCCTGCGTTAAAAATAATCTTGTTCACAGTTAACCCGACGTGGCTTTCAAAGTTGTCCGCGTCCCCTGTATTTATCAGTGCCTCTTTGAGCCACAGACGGCGGAACTGCAACCATTGTTATGCTCAGTTAATTGGACCTTTGGGTACAAAAGGTTGAGAAATTCAAGACCAAATAGATAAATAAGCACAAGCATTGAATTCCCATGACACAACCCAATGCTAGCTCCAATTTCCCCCTTGCCCATTCTGGCGGTCTTGTCTGAAAGGCTGATTCATTAGAGCGCTTCAGCCTTCAGGATAGTTCTATCAGCACTTCGACTCAATCACACACCTACCTCTCCGCGAGTTTGTAAACGATCAGCAACAGTCTGTCACAGCCTGTTCTGCGACATATAAATTGTTGTTTAAAGTGATGTCTTGTGACTGGGAGCAAAACAGCTCCTGGGTAATCAATAACACAAAATCAATTCGGCTCTTTGGGGGAAAACCACAGAGAGGCTATCCAGCATGCAAAGGTGGAGCAAAAAAGCTTACGTTTTAAATGGATGGAGAGAAGGGCAGATGTGCAGGGGACCGCCAGTGACATAAACTGCTACTGCGTTCATTCCAAATGATTCCAAATTTGGCAAACACAATAGCAGAAGATTCAATCACGTCAACAAAACCCTCAAACCTTTGTCTCCCACTACGTTGTTGTCAGCCCATCAGGAATTAGATTGAATGATACTAAACCTTCTCAGTTGGAGATAAGCTCCTTGTACAATGTGCAAGTCATCCTCATTTATCACACAGGTAGACACCAGGTTGCATAGGGGCATTCTGGGAATTTGTGCCGTTGGAGGTCAGCAAGACATTTACCTGACAGCGCCTGCCTCCGTGCAATGTCTGGAGTTGACAATGTCTGTGGTAATGGGCATCAATAATGCAGACCCTTAGCCAGATAAAAACTCCCTGTCGCCGTGACTGTTCTCGCAGCACTCACATCTCCCACATCTCCCACCACACCTCACACAACAAAGAAGCGTCATTTATATGGGTCGAGTGTTGGGGTTTCTTACATATATGCACTAGCTCATTTCACATCTCCGGCTCTATAATGATGTTTTTTTTGACAACTTAAATCAACATATCCTGCTCTGATATCAGCATAAACACACAAATATCTTTCTTCCTCCTCTAGTTGCTTTGGTAGATCTGCCAATTTGATCTGGTATCAAGCAGATTGGACGTGACTGATTGACATCAAACGCAGTTTCGGTCATTGTCATTATAATGTCATGACAAAAATAAGGTGTTTCTGCTATCAGTTATATTCATTAAGTCACGGCAGGCCAGTTTTGAGTGTGACACAGCACTCCCTGCAAAGTGTCCTCCAAAGAAAAAGAACAGCAGTGTGTTACCTTACATAGAAAATCATCTCGGTGAGCTCCAGGTTTAAGTATGGATCAATTAGGGCTTCGAAGCTTCGCCTGTTGCCATGGTTATTGACGTCCTAATCAGAATTCAAAGTCTTCGCGTTCCTTTTTTTTCCAGTTTTTTTAAGAAGGGAAATGACAGGCAAGTGAGGGAACAGTGAACAAAAGAGAGACAGTGCCGCCAGTGCCCGCTGGAGCCTCCACCTCCATGTAGAAGCTTTGAATATATATTTGAATACTTTTCGATGAAGATTCCAAGCCCCATAATGATACTCAGGACAGCCCTAGGATAAATACTCTGTATCGGCTGCTACCCTAAATTAAGGTATTGTTTTGGGTATGAACACACAATATTCTGTCTTTCAATCTCTCCATCTTCTGCTTTCTCTCTACATGCCATCCCAAAGGGCAGGTCATACTTTTTTCCTCATCATCCCTTCATTTGCCCCCCAACAATCTTCAGACAAATACTAGCACACATTGCCCTTTTCACAGCTGTACAGCTCTATATTTTCTCCCCCCCCCCCCCCCCCCCGTGCCCTGTAGCCATCCACTCTACTACAGTCTAGAGTACAAACACACCTCATTCCCCTACTGCCCGCCCCAATAGTTTCTAACTTCTGCCCTGTAACCATCTGACAATTATGTTTCACCAAGCCGACCTCTCATCGGCAGTATACAACTCCCTGCCTCTGATCTGGCTGCCCTTTACTTATCTTCAGTAAAGCTTATAGGCACGCTGGGAAAAACAATCTCACACAGACATGCATTTACACGCTCCTTCCATCTTTTTCTGCCTCCTTCCTTCCCTATCTCTCTCCTTCTTTTTTCACCTTTGCCTGACTTAACCTTCTTGATCTTAAAGTCACGCTCGGTGACCATGCCCCCCAGGCATTACAGCTCGTCCCGACCTTTCTGTGCCCCTAATAGTAGTGTAGTGTACCCACTTTAAATATCTCTTCTACATATGTGCAGGAGAGCTACTTTCCTTCCTCTCCCTGCTCTTGTTCTCTGAGCTTAATCCCATCTTTTAAAAAGAGAAAACTGTGGCACACACGCACTCCTCTTCCCTCCTATAGGCATCAGATACATGCTAGGACTATAGAGAAGAGAGAAGAGCAGTGTTGTTGCTTAGACACATCCATTTGATATCTGAGAAACCACAGAGCAGAAATCAAATGCTGCAGGCATGTTACAGCTTCACAGTATGTTGTCAGGCAACAAATCTCAGATTCTTTGCTGCGGGGAATCTGAATACTGAAAGGACAATCATAACATTGAACACAAGTACAGACTGATACACAAACAAATGTACACAGTTAGATATGTACGCGGGGGAAAGAAATCCTCACGTACATGCACATGTAACCACACACATGCTCACAGAACACACAGGCATAATAAAGCATCAGCACCACGGGCATTTTTACTAAATTGAATAAATGCACACAGATTTTTGTGAAATTGTTTCCTACTTAAACAAACAGCCCCACAGTCACAAATTACAAACAAAAATGAGATTGGGTCTCAATTAATTTCACATCACAAGAGGAATATGCAAATATGGTGGGGGGGGGAGGAAAAAGAAACGAGTATGAAAGGGGAAATTGGATTAAAGACAGCATGAGGCGAGATGCTGACTATGAGACAGAGACAGGAAGAGAGAGGAGGACGGAGAGCGAGCAGAATAAGGTTCCCTGACGAAACAGGCTGGGAAGAGGTGATTACCACAAGCTGAATGCCACCCTGCCCACAGATGCCTAAAGGAGAGGGAGAAACCACTCCAATATTCCCCAATCCAGCTCACAAAGGACTGCACCACGAGTTCAATACTCCTCCTAACCCGTCAAATACCATTAACAGATTCCTACTCAGGTGTGAAAAAAAGGAGTCTTTGGATGGGACAACCAAAAGCACAAACACAATCCCCACCACTACAAATCTAAACTGACGTCCTCTGTGGGCCAGCAAAAATCCTTTACAGGAAGAGCTGCAGAGGTCCCTCACTCCCTCTCCTCAAAAACAACATAACCAGTTTCTGTGAGTCATGGCCTACTTCCACTTTTTTTTTCTTTTTATATGCTGGTTTGATACACAGGGGCTATGTCAGAAAAATATCACTTCATTGTTTTCTCTGGGGATTTGTGGCGAACTGAATAAAATGTAGACGGTAAATACGTCTTCAACATTAGCAGGGGATCTAGTCAAGGTGAAAGGGAGGCATACTACCATGGGGCCCTGAGCAAGAACAGACTCCTCAGGCAAACAAGGTGATACTACTGTATACCAAATTGGATGCATCAGAGTGAGGAAAACTGTGTTAAAGTTGTCAGGGGGTCCTGAGATCCTGTCTATGTACATGCAGTAAAGTCCTAATTAGATTCCCACCTGCCAAACATGTCTCACTATGATCTCTGAATAAGCACAGCTATGTGAAAATAATGCTCCATACAGAAACTGTGACAATAATTCACACAACCTAATTTTCTTGTTACGTTAAAGAAAGTTTGGAGCGCAGTAATAATTCAAAGAAAAGAAATTAAGTGAAAATGTTTGTTTTGTTTTGGCGAAAGAGAAAGTAATTCCTAACTTTGTGGATGTAATTAAAAACTAAGTGGTGTAATAATGAATCACAGCGCCGTGATGGTAATATGTAATATAAGAATATTACTTTAGAGCGAGAGTCAAGAATAATCCCAAACTGGTTAAAGCAATGTCATTGTTCACACGGAGCAGTCATATGTGACACTATTACGTTGCATGATTACATTAAATGGTCAATTGGTGAATGGCAGAAATTGGCAATCACAACGATATGAGCAGATATGAGAGATATGGCAAATAATTTTAATTAAATTCATGACTATGAGAAGCAACCACATTTTGGTGCATGCAGGTCCATGTATCTTTTTTATAAATGGATGACAAACTGCATCTCCTGGACAAAATGTGTGCAACTTACTGTAGCACTACACTATCTGTTTTGATAGTAAAATGTGTTGGCATATGAATCCCATTATAACCTTATTATACAACATTCAAATAAATCCTATTAATATTGATTTTGATTAATACAACAGACTACAAAGACGGCTCAGTGTTCAAACAAATCACGTCTGAGAGCCATTTGGGGGGGGGGGGGGGGGGGGGGGGGTAGTGTGTGTGTGTGTGGGTGGGGGCAGAGGATGAGTTGTTGCTAAGCACATTTTCTTTCAGGTAAGTATGTCAATGACGATGGACCCCATACTGAGAGTAATCCAGTACTGCTGTTCCATCTCCCCCTCCTCTGCAGCGTGCCAGGATAATTTACCTCAGATATCTAAGTGTCAAACTAGACTTTTTAATCTCCATTTCAACAGCACAAATAACCGCTCCACTGATGGCTCTAATCATAACGCTGTACTCCCTGCAACCTTATTAACATAAGAAAGCCTCGCACCAGTGTGATTAGCATTTCATGCCCACATTAAACAGCTAATGCAGACATTCCCTTCACATTTAGTAAATTTACATTCACCAGTTAATAAGCGTATATGTACTCTTTTTCCCACACAGAGTGCAACAAACATTCTTGGAATCATCCAGGAGAGCAAACATCAGGAAGTGAAGCCTGTTAACGGGGAATCAATAAGGTACACGTTTGCATACAGGCAAGAACATATGGCTTTATAGTGATAGTGGTAATAGTAGTGTTGTGATACAAGTATGGGGACCAGCAATTGTAGTGGTGTAGAAGAAGAGGACCAGACGCCAGATTTTTCATCAGTATTGGTACATCTGTGTCGGAATGAAAGTGACGTGAAATGAAAGGAAGACACAGCAATTGATTGACAACAACAATAAAGCTGCAATAAAAACTACCTGCACTGTTACAAAGGCACAGGTGGTACCTGTCACTGAGCAGCGTTGTTTTTGAGGCCACGGTTTGGCATGCTGTGGCTCTTGTGTTGGAGTGTGCCTATTATGTTAGAGTGTGTATTATTTTGTGTTGTATTTTGTTTTTGTGAATAATGAAGTACATACTGTTATTGTTATTATACTGAATGCTGCCCATTTGAACACTCTTTGAATGGCAGGCAGACTGCAGCCTGCCAGTGCTTTCTGTTTGACATTCAGCAGGTGACTGTCAGCACCACGGACAGCTCTGTGCTACGGAGAGTTCACGGTGGGAAAATAAGTTGAAACGCTGCAACACATGGGGCCTTATTAAAACTGTTGTTATCGTACCTGGGGTCAATTTTAGTACGACCGCACAGTCTCACACTCGCATACAAACAAACACGTACAAAGACACTACGCATACTAAGCATCTCACTCTTTCTTGTCCAGAAGCTCCTTTATCTATGAGACAGACCACGCATTTATTGCAACATCCAAGCAAACCCACATGCAACGGTAAGAAGCGAGTTCACATGGGAGATTAGGTAAAATCTCTCAAATAAAAAAAAAATAAAAACCTGCTAAAATGGACTCCTTCCCTCAGAGAAATGTGTATGCAGGGATTGGGAATGGGAATGAGACAAGCAGAAGAAAGGCCTGTCCTCCCAGACTCCCGTCAGGATTCTGTCTGGGACGCTGTAGTCACAGGATAAAGGACATGCCATGTCTTTGATCAGGAGATGAGAGTTTTGCAGGTGAGAGAGGTAAAATGGAGGAAGGTATCTGAATATCTGTCAGGCTAGAGTGACTTATTTCTGTTATGCATCTGTGCAATAAAAAAGAAATGTCAGAATTCTGACTATTTTTGCTCTTTCTCTCTCTCTCTCTCTCTCTCTCTCTCTCTGAAAAACCTCTAGACACCCCATAGCAAGAATGTGCCCCAATCAGGCATGCAATTACAATCTAAAACATGCTGTGCAATGTAACAGCAGCAGGCAATTCAAATAAAAACAGCACACACTGTTTCCTGCACACTGTGTAGCTCAATTACAAAGCAAATCATTTTGATTCCTCGTTTTTACTTTCTTGTTTTTAGTCAAACTTTTAGAGGAGCAAAACAAAACTTGAACAACTGATACACATTTTTTAGTTTCAGCGTTCCTCCGAGAATTTGAGAGGTTGCCTGACTGTGGCAGTGCTACGTCAAATCCCTGGGACTAGTGAGTGAATGAGAGGAGGATTAGAGGGGTAATGCCAGTAGATGAGAGGGAGCGAGGGTCGCAGTGGTTTGCCACTCTGCAAGGATTAGCTCTGAAAACAACTTCACAGTCGCAAACTCTGTCAATCAACGACATACTTCAAACAGTTCACAAACTGAATTGTTTTTATTTTTTTTTTGTGGTACAAATGAGCTTGTAGTGTTCAATCATAATTGAAATGTATCATAATAAATTGAAAAACAATAATACTGAAATACATAAAACAAACTGCACTGGCTGATTGCATTGCTGGAGCTCATACTTCAGGTATGTGGCTGCATAGATGATAATGAAGCACACCTGTGGAATGAGCCTGTGCTGCAGCTACTGTACACTGACAGCCCTGTATGGATGTGATGGACATGTCGGGCCTGCTGAGGGGCTCCACTGGTGAAGGGCGATGTGTCCAGATGGCAGCACACTTTTACCATGTGCATGTAGTGTGGAGCATGCCATTAAAATAGGGCATTGTCCCCACAATGCAAATTATTCCTGGGGAAAGGGGGGGGTGGGGTGGGGGGGCAATTAACTAACTTAAGTGCGGATTAATGGAGGAATATTCTACACACCTCGTTTATCCTGAATCTTAACAGTGAGCTCCAGGAAAGGCTCTGTCTCCCTATCCAGCCTCCTGCTTATGGTGATATCGCCACTGTCGCGGCCCACGGTGACCGGAGAGCTCTCGGACTCTGGGTAAACCAACTCGTAGGCGGCCGACTGAAACCTGCTGGGACTCAGGCTCGTTATGACTGAGCCGATGCTGGCATCTTCAGACACGTTGAGGGAGACCATTGTGCCGGGGTCAAGTAAAGCCCTCGGCGACCGTCCTCCCCTCCCTGACCCCGCTAATTCAGCAGGACGCGTCGCCCACCGCTGTGGAGCAATAGTAACCACTACACCTTTACTGGTCAGGGGCGGCCATCCGTGATCTCTGGCAAAAACATAGAATTTGACTTCAGAGGGGAGACCCAGGATAGAGTCAACAAGCAAAACTTCCCCTGTTTTCGGCACAACGTAGAAACTGCCATTTTTGGGGACGGAAATGTATGTCAACTCTGCGTTGTTGCCGCTGTCGGCGTCGACAGCCTCCAGCCTGTAAACCACGCTACGGAGAGCAGTGGTGTCATCTAAAGTTAGGTGAACGGTGTCTGCACTGCGAAAAGTCGGTTCGTGATCGTTGGTGTCCAAAACGTCCACTTTTACCGACGCAACCTCGAAGACGACAGACTCCGACGCGCAGGTCCGGCAGCACAGACCTACGCTCAGCAGGTATTCGGAGCGAGCCTCTCTGTCTAAAACCCTGCAAGTTTTTAGCAACATATTCCCCCGCTTGTGGTGGGCGAAGGCGCGGAAATCTTCGCTGCCGTTTCCGTACAGTGTGAAGTGCATGCCGGAGACTGGGCACCATTTTTGCGCGTTGATGCGCCTCACCGGAATGCTCAGTCCGTTTACTTTAGAAGCCGTCGGGGAGTTCTCAAAGACATGTCCGTGAAAGAAAGGCAGTCGTTCCGGTGTTTGATATCCAGCAGCCGGCGTCAGAAGGCACCATAGCAAAACACTCCAAATCATGTTGGTGGCAAGTTAAATGTACCTCCAAGGGGTTCACGGGGGTTGGTAGAAAAGCATTAAAAAAGAAAAAAGAAACACCTAAGAAACATTTCCTTCATAGTTATCCACGAGGAGACCCCTCTCAACTTAGGGCTTTTTCATCCTGAGAGATCCGAGTCTTGGCTCCATGCAGCACGGCTGCGTGCAGGCAGTCCACACAGCGCTGCAGGCAGTTTGTCTGTATTCGTACCCAGCGTTCAGAACCAGAGCACCGGACAGCGCCAAGCGCGGGGGCGTGGCGGCGCGCGGGACGGAGCTCCTCGGTGAACCCCACCCTGTGTGATGGTCAGGAGGGTCCCCGCCTCAAAGCTCTCCGCGCCGGCTGAGCCTGTGCACACGCAGCATGAGCCTTCCCCGCTGTATGACACCGCCTGCCACAAATCCGCTCTCAGCGTCAAGACTGTTGTTGGAGAGAACATCACTCATCCTTCATGTCCTGAGAAAGTCGAGTAAACACATATCCCTCCTTTGGAGCTATGTCTGGAAACCAATACTGGCTCCAGTGAAGCAGTTAGGACTGTCTAGCTCAAGAACATATTCTACTGTTGTTGTTGTTGTTGTTGAAGGAGAATTAACTGCTGCACTGCACTCATCTTCTCCCTGACTGACTGAGGAACTGAACCCACAACCTTCTGGTCACAAGTCCCCTCAAAACTGAAGTTTACAGTTCCTTCATTGCACTGCATTTCTGCAATCACATGTCCACACGATCACGTTCCATGTTTACCTTGAAGAAACTCGAAAACGCATTGATATAAATGCAATTGCTAGGATCAGCGCTGTTAAACTGTGTAAACATAATGATTTAAGACAACCTGGGCTGCGTACGTCTTTGCAGCCCGGGGTTCCACGCACACCATAGTTCATATTAACACTGTCACCCGGAATGCTCTTCCTTTCCCTTTGCACTTTGCTGTCCTGCCAAGCACCCAGAGCACTATAAACCTAATATATACTGTAGGTGTCTGCTGCTAATTCCCACGGACTGCACACTTCCAATTCCCCTCTCTTCTCTGACAAGCCAGAAGACCAAATATTACATGGACTGGAAGGCTCTAAATAGAGGCTCTGAATTGTCAAAAAAATAAGGAAATAAAGGGCTAGAGAGCACGGCTGTATGCTCTATTGAGTTTGTCTCCCATCTCATGTCAACCTTTACTTTAGACATGCATGGATCAATATTCATGTGCATTGAGGTGTGATGTTGTTCAATGCCATACCTCCACTCAGACACAGGCTACATCGGTATTCAGTTTGGAAACTCATCAAAGCTCCAGCTGAAAGATCCTTATCAATTTGCAACCACAATCCATCACAGCAATTTTTTCCCCAGAATCCATTCTCTGCACTAAACTGTTCTTTTCATGCAATAACTCCGGTAAATGGCGGTGAGCCCCCAGACAATTTTGAATCACAGCCTGCAGCTGGAGCACAAAGCTCATATTGGTTGATCGCTGTATTCTTTTACGTGGTGCATGCTGTGGGCTTTCTCACCACGACACAAAAGCCATCCCACACTCACTGGTGTTTTTACAATCTCTGACCTGAAGAGGGGAGGGCATTTTAAAAGATGTGCACCAAAATAGCCTCCAACCAAAATATGACAGGGAGCCTATTGATGGGAAATGACCGCATGTAACATTTAAGGTGAAATTGTGACTGAACTGCCTGAGAGGACCCTGCGGTCTGTTCTGTAACTTCTCTTTGAACTCCCTGAGTGATGCATGGATGCAAATCAAATCCTCTCTTTTATCATGTTGTCTCACATGGTAAAAACTCACCGTGACTGCCAGCACGGGAGATAGCTGTAGCAGAGGCTAATTCAATCACGGGGCCAGGCCAGAGTGTGAGGGATAGTTTACTTGAGGGTTCCAGCAGCCATCCACTGAGATTAAATGCCAAAATAGACCACACAAAAACAACAAAGCTGGAATGAATTTAAAAAATAAATAAATAATAATATTCAAAATCATGAAACAGTCTCATCATCCCTCTCCTCCAACAGATAACTGAGAGCTGCAGGGCATTAAAGGGGAAAAAATCTCACTGACGAAAGCAGCAGACGAACATTAGAAAGCTTCATGCTTACTTAATGAATAATTGACCGAATCCATTCCCTTGACTAAAGTGTCTCGAGATAACTCTTGTTATGATTTGATACTATAAATAAAATTGAATTGAATTGACTCAAACAGAGGCAGACGTAGCTTCTGAAGGCAAACGGTTGCAGCCTTGTAGCATTTAAAACATTCTACCTTTGCTTCGGTGCTCCTTAGAGACATGAGATGATGTGATTGGGAGGGTGGAGGTCCTATAATGTAGCTTGTGTGTTCCATAAGTTCCAGGTTGTCATCATTATCATCATTATCATTCTTCCTGGAAAAGCGTAGTAAAAAAAATAAATAAATGCTGACAGGAAATGATGGAAGGTAGTGTTAAGAGGATTTGGCATTAACATCAGTTAATAGCCAGTTTGTGCCACAGAACAAGTAGAGTGTTTAAAATGTCTTCAAAAGAGAATTTTCAGGAGAAGTCAATGAAATAATTGGCTGAAACTGGCAGGTTTATTGAAGAATGACAGGACAATTAAAATGTGACTAAGCATCCAGCTCTCTGGTTGCTATTCATCTGTGAACATTTATAGTGAACATTTATGGAAACCTTACCCCACATGTTCCCCTGGAAGAGCTGCAAAGAGCCATTTCTGGAAACACCATGACAGAAGCAGCAGCTCTGTAGTGCTGTTCATTGTAGTGTTCCTGTGTATATGGCCCCCTTAGGACATTTCCCCTCATCGCAACCTGAAGGCAAAAAGCATTAAGAGGAGCTGGATAAATATAAAGATATTTCCCTCATGTATTAGATACGGCTAATTAGATTTGATCTGTGATCCCCTTAAGGCTCCTACCATCTACTGTAGTATTTAAGCTGTGCTGAACCCCAAACTGTTTAATAATAGAGGTATTATTTTGGAGGAACATGTGCAACCAGGTTCAGAATTTACCTTCGCCGATAATAATTAGGGTTGGACATTTCTGATTCCAATTCCGATTCTTCCTTTCGATTCCGGTTCTTATCGATTCTGATTCTTTGAGGGGTGGAGTTGAAACGGGTCACATGCCTGTTTTCACAAATAAGAGGAAAGCTTTATTTTTCAATAGTGGTTTGAAATTGTCCAGGGATTTTTCAATGTAAAATAAAGCCACACTAGAGCGCTGCTTAGCCTACTGTGCTCCAAGGCTGCAACACAACAAGCGCCTGGCCGCTTCGGAAACTAAAACGTGCGCATATTAAATTGGGAAGCGATGATCGGATTTGAAACCAAATCCTCTAAACGATTCCAATAAAGAAACAATTCTACTGGAATCGTAATTTTTGAAACGATTCCACGTAGGAATCGGTTCTCGATGCCCAATCCTAATAATAATACAGTGGAGGTAGGATAACATCTGCTTTTAAAAATGTCAGCTGTACTAAAAACAACGACAAAACCAAACCATCTAATTACTGAGCGTCTCTTTAGACCTTTCACTTAGAACCTTTCACTTTTCACTTAGAATGCCACATCTCGTTTGTTATTTGAAAGGCTCCGCAAGTACAGCAGCAGCCACTCTAAAAGAAAAAGCCCAAAATATTTTAATAATTAATGCATGGCATTGATACAAACAAAACGCGCAAAGTTATGGGCCACATCTTGTCTGAGGAGCGCTTTTATTATAAAAAATTCTGTTTAGTGGAGCCATTAGCACACTAAGAAATGGATATTTAATTGAACAGTCTTTCTAGCCACGAACAATCGCGACTTTCCATCAGCACATTAAAAGATTTCTCACATCATCAAAAGGCACAGGACAGGAGTCATTGAAAACGAAAGAAAATGAAAATCAGCTCGGTGTCCCTCTCTCCCAACTAAGGGGTGAGATTTTTTTTTTGAAAGAGGCAGTGACGATGTTCTCTTTGAAATCACAGTTTAGAGAGTGAGAACATTACCTCAGATGCAGAATGAAACCCCTCAATTCTTTTCTCAGTTAATTATCCCAGAAAGCCCAAACCATTAACCAGGTTTCCATTACTCGACCAGTTCAGGGCTAATGCAAATTCAATAATGTGCTATTTATGAGACTAAGAGGATTATGGGACCCATTTGGGGAGTATATGAAACATACTGAAGGCTTCCTGAGCCAAGCAGACTTAATCATTTCTTCAGATGTGGTAGTCCTGCAGCATCTTCTATATGATTTACACATGGGACCAAAACAAGACCCCGCCACCCCTCATTATCCATGGTTAGACCACTGGACCCAACTGTCTAATCTTTATTATCTGGCCCCTTTCCTAAAGCCTACCATTTTTCTTTGTAAATCAGTTAGAACCGTCAGTGATGAGTCAGTGTCAGATACAACTGATTATTATAGTTATATTCCTGCCTTATTTTTCCACTTCTTCTAACTTAATGAACTCTATTGTTCATTTTTTTCCAGGGTACACTATTAAGTGGCTTCTCAATAAAAGTAAGTCTAAATGGACTTCATGCTCATGTATCACACAATAGTGCCCTCTAATAGAGGTCCCTTATCCAGGGAAAGGGCCATGTGGTTCATCATCACAGTTGCCCAGGTGGGTGGGGGAGCTTTACAGTCAGTTTAGGAGATGTTTTCCAGCAGAACCAATCGCTTAAAAGGAATAATGAGGGAGTTTTGACCAGCTCCCAGAAACATAGAAAAATTCCACATAGCCTGCTTCTGAATATGTCCTGAGGGTTTGTTTTACAAAATAAAAGCTCAAAAATACTGGCCAAAATGAATGTATCTAGGCTACACTTTGAGTACATTCTACTTTGCTCAATGGTGGCCTATATTGTGTAAGAAATATAAACCCTCAACAGTTTATGTAAGATATATATTTTGGTAATTTGACCTACAGTTTTAGCCATTTCCGTGTCATTGTAAACATGTTTTTTTTTTTCTTTTCTAAACATGAGTATGTTAGCATATTGTATGTTGGTTCTCATGGTGTCACTGGTGTAAGTTAACGTTAGCATGAATGTAGTTCCTCCTGGGAGCTGTGAAACGTCCTTACCTTCTTCTCTTCTTCTTCTTCTTCTTCTTTATCCCACTTATCGTTCATTTTTCCAGCCTGCCAAATGTAATTTCCTGAAGCAGTAATTTCGGTATCCTCCATTACTGTTTCCTTTTGGCGCCAGTTAGCTCGGTCACAGTGAAGGATCTCTGGCGCCCCCATCTGTCTATTTTTGTTTTTTAGTACTGCAGTGTTGTAAATAGTATAACTGAGGTCAGTTATAGTGAACTAAGCAGAAAATGACCTGGAACAATAGATATATTTGGGTTTTAGATAATAGTACAGCGCACAGACCGCTGGAAAATTAAGATTACTGTTAGACATGTAGAGTAGATAAAGCTTCGGAGGAAATACAATTCTAACAAAATACAGTTTCAAAAACCCAAAGTGGAGAAAGTAAAGAATAAATAAAACTTGGGGAACTGGGGGGAAATAGTCAAAGCCCATTTTAGATGTTAATATACTTTACTATCAACTGTTGGTAAATACACTAATAACTACTACAATTATTGCAAAGTACACCGAATGTCAGCAATTTGTTTGCATTCCTGACAATATGGATGTAATATTTTCTATTAATGAGGACTTCACTAGTGCTTGCTCTTGGGGGATTTGTTGGGTTTTTTGTAAATTTTAGAGTGTGGTCTAGACCTACTCTATCTGTAAAGTGTCTTGAGAAAACTCGTTATGATTTGATACTATAAATAAAATTGAATTGAAATTCACATTTTCTGGCAAGGACAATGAAGCCATTTAACAGTAAAAAGCCTGTTTAATTGCAGAATATATTGACAGTACAGTACAGCAATAAAAACACTGCCATATTGCTCCTATTTTACATGACTTACACAGCTGCTGTTCAGCTTATCAAACAAAAACAGTAATACGGTACTTGTACAGTAATGATGAGAAACACAACATACAGACAGGCTCACAGAGCACTTTGCCTATCACTTTCCACTCACAGGTGGCTGCGTTAATTAAGAAATGCACAATATTATAATAATCATAAGAGCGAGAAGAAAGACACAGAGCATTTGATCCCTACAGTAGTGACGTCTTCATCACTGGGGCAAAAAGGGACAAACTGGGCTGAAACAACTGGTCACACAGGGAGCGGAGATGCACAGCCACGAAGCCCACATATGAAAACAAAACAAAAGATAATAAAAAAAAAATAAAAAATATGGATTACTTTGTACTTACGCAATACATACATGACATGAAATGACTTGACATTTTCCATGGTCATGGTGATTACTCTGCGAACTGGCCTTCATTCACCACATTACTGTACATTCTCTTTATTACTTGTACCTCAGTTCATGCATCACATAAGTGCTGTGGCATTTCACTACAAGGCTTCAGTTTGTAAATAAGGGCACTACAGCTGCTTCTTCACAGCCCTTTTCTCCCTCAGCTACCGCAGAATCCTCGGAGCCGACCTGTCGTCAGTCACTGCCTTGCGGAGCCTCACACCCCGGCGTATAGACACCAGCATATCCATGTCCTCCTGGGTTGTGGAGGACGGCTCCTGGGGCACACACTGAACCGGATCCCCTGGCAGAGGGCTGTGGAAAGGGAAGTGACCCTCACCGAGGGCGTGGGCGCTGGCTGCCAGCTCCCCTATCTTCTCCACCAGGCTGTGGCGGTTGGCAGCGAGCATAGGGTCCTCCCCAGCGCTGTGGGCGGCCATGCCAGGGGCCTGTTGAGCATAAACGGTCCTGTCCACCCCTCCTCCGCCACAGCCCCAAGCTGTGTCAGGGAGGCTCATCCGCTTTGGAGAAGCCCTCATGTAGTCACTAGCAGTTGGGTCATCACCGTATAGAAACTCCTCGCTGCCCACACAATGCTGGGATGGGCTAGCATACCCCGGTGAATCTGGCACTGTGGGGGTCTTAACTGGCACAATGGGGGGCCGGATGGGAATGGGGCCAGATGTGGACGGTGTGCGTCTCACTCCAGTTTTGGAGGATGGTGTCCGGCGAATGGTGGCCGTCCCCGACGTGATAGCTCCAGAGCTGCTCCCCCCTGCACCGTTTGGAGTGCCCTGCAGGGTCTTACCTGCAGGCAGACCTGCTGTGCTGGCAGGCCGCTTGGTTTGGATCATGCGGCGGTAGCTCTGAGCAATGTTACTGTGGCGTGGGATGGTGGAGGACTTGTCAAAGTCTGCCTGTCCCTCGCTGTCAGCATCCCCATTGAGAGAGTAGCACTCATAATCAGACCCTAGAAGTGACAGTGAGTCATGAGCATCTATTTTTACACAGAATACTGAAAACAACAATGCACTGAAGAGTTATTTTGCAGCTGTTGAGCTGTACTGCATACTAACTTACAGTAACCACATTAGAATTGAAGGGAAACAGTACAGCACTTTCCAAATTACAGAAGTGTAAAGATTCCCATCAAAGTTACATGGAAAAACAACAGCGAAATTCAGAAAGCCTGTGCTGTATATACAGTATGTCATGTGTGCTTTACCCTTTATCCTAAGGGAGTGTGTGGCTGTTAAGGGTGAGTTTTACCTTGTGAGGGTATGGTGTCCTCAGAGCAGGAAGGAGTGTTGGTCTGGGTGCTGTAGCCGCTGGAGTACTGCAGAGAGTCCCTGCTGCTCTTCTGCTGCTCCATACTCAAGCCTCTGGTCAGAACCATAGCTAGAGTACTGGCTGCTGGAGAGAGTGGCTCGCCATGCTGACACACACACACACACACACACACACACACACACACACACACACACACACACACACACACACACACACACACACACACACACACACACACACACACACACACACACACACACACACACACACACACACACACGCATAAAGATTGGCACACTTTGCAATTCACCACTCTCCAATTCTCGAGGCATACAAATGTATGCACTGACATTTATATTTTTACTCCATGACAACTTCTTACCTTGGCTGCAATGGTTCCTGGGACAATTCTCGCTCGGTGTGCATCACCTGGTTGCATCCCAGAATACCCCAGTGGACTGGGTGGAGCTTCCAGTTCTCTCATCTTATCCACAGACTCCCTCCTACGCTGCAGAGTGCTGGCCAACGATGGCTCACAGGATTTAGCCCAGTCCTGCAGCGGCAGATGGAACAATGAGACTGCCCTACAACTGTGCGTCTCCAGTGTTTGCCACCCAACAGTCGTGCAAGTCAGTTAAACACGGACGCTGATGATTTGGCTCATGAACTGGTTAGATGCCGATGTAGGAATGGACAGACTACATTAAGCTATGTAAGTGTAAGTGTCAATGTAGGCACATCTTTCTGAGGAAAGATGGCAAAACTGAGCTTGATGAGCAACAGCAAAATGGTGACTGTGAGGTTAATCTTTACGCTCATTAATGTGCATGAAGGCAATAAAACACAAGAAGCAAAGAAGCAACAAAGTTTTAAAAGAGAAAAGTAAGTAAAGTAAAATTGCAAATGAAAACAAACCTTCCAGCTAGGAACCTTTGATGTGGGTGAGGGGGTGTTGGATACCGTGGAGTGGTTAAATGTGGGGGACGCAGGAAGTATGACAGAGAGAGGCCTGATGGTGCCAGTGTGAGAGAAAGCAGGGCGGAAGGTACCGAAGGATGAGCATGAGCCAAACTGCGGAACGGACAGACAAGTCTGAGTCAGAGTGCTCAACATCCATGAATAGTCCACGTCAAACCGCACTGCAGCTGTCAAGAAGAGCCCACGAGCCTCTTTAAGCTATAGATAACAATCAGTGAAATGCACAGCACATTGTGTGTGTGTGTGCATGTCTGTGAGTGTGTGTGTCCAATTATACAAGTTGATTGGTGTGATGCATGCAGTACTAACCGCCGTAGGGGAGTTGCACTCGCTGACAGACTGGCAGGTTTCTGAAGCCTCAGAGGAGGCTGAGCTTGTTGATTTCTGGGAAAGGAAAGATGAAGTAAAAAACAGTGGAGAGGAGGAGGAAATGGAGAAAGAAAGGCAGGTGTGAGAGATAAGAGATGCACAGGAAGAGGGTGTGAGTTGGAGAAGAGTATTGATGAGCTTTAGGAGGAGGGAGGTATTTTGGTCTCTGAGGGGATGTATATAGACCATAGCCTAGATCAAAAATAAAGTAGCCTGTAAGATCATTTATTCAGAAAAGAACATTGCATCAGTTGGTGTGCTGGTGTGCTGTTGAGTGTGTTCTGTACACTACACTCTTTTCAGACCGTGACAGTCTGACTAACTTTGTCCGGTGGGATACAAATTCAACATTTGCAACAGAGCAAAAACAAAGAGCTCTGTGTGGGTACGGTAGTCGAGCTATTGAGCTGTTATCAAGACGTATGGGGTTTTGTCTGAAATGCAAACACGCCATGATTGAAGGTGCCACATGGAAAAGGATCGTTGTTTAAAAAATAAAGGGAGTTTTTGTAGACCTACTGTGACCAGAAAGTGGTGTTGTTTCCTCCTGCCCTGCAGTGTTACTGCCTGAGGAATCTCTGGAGCTAACAAGTCTACTTTGTGACTGGTGTTGCTGCCATAAAAATCCCTTAGTTCCTCCTGATCAAAGAATAGACTTTAGTGTTAAGGCTGAGGCGTTATGCTACCTGGCTTGTGATGTCAGAGGGCATGGGCGACGGAGGCTTGGAGTGGGTGTTGGCGTCCTGGGACACGAAGCCCGAGTCGTGGGAGGAGACGCTGCTGAGCCGATGCGCTCCTGCAGAGGGCATCTGGAGGATGCTGTTGACAGGATATCACATCAGTATATAACTCGATATATATGGAGGATTTATAATGACCAAAATGAACAAGACAAGGAAAAAAAAGGAATTTGCATTTCATTTTTATGTATGCATTTACTGTGTCATAATTAAATGACAAACATATGTTAAATGACAATTATTTAATTATATATTATTTTTTTTTTTAACTAAATTCTTTTTTTTTTTAAATCATTGAAACACATTTTTTCCATGCCACATTCAAATGAATTGACAACACACAAAACAAGTGAAGAGATGTATTGCATTTCCGTGTTGTCCAGCAGGTAGCAGCATAGACGTGCCAATACTGAATGCATGATGAGGCGCAAGGGAGCTTTTCCTTTTTATAAAAGGAATAACTCTTTCAATGTGAAAGGCTGTCTGTCATGGCTGCCATCACTTAGTGTCAGCAATGATAAGGTCCAACCATGGTCAGGCTCCCAAGCTGTGATTGGTCAGTCGTTTGCATTTCATGTAGGCATTGAGGATGATGCATCTCCTTTTCTAAAATGAACAAGCTCCCTCGCTCCTCCTTATGAAAACTAATGACTAGTATACGCAGGTCTATGCTGCTCTCTGTAAGAAAAAAAACTGAAATGCATTACTCCCCTTCACTTTGTTTCCTGTGGCATGGCTTGATTTGAATGTTTAGCTATTAAAAGGCAAAAATATAATCAATTGTCCTGGTAACAAGTGTTTTTTTTTTTCATTTAATGATGACACAGTAAATGCATACATGAAAGGAAATACGTTTTTATTTTTTTTCCCTTGCTTGATTTGTGTTCATTTGGGCATCATACATCTTCCATAAAAACATACAGTATGCATGTTAAACAGGATTGTAATCAATATTCTAGCATTTCTATCCCCCTAATTTTATGTGTAGACCATGGCAAAAAAAAAATGGAAAAAGCTAAATAAAAAATGTATTATAAAAGCTGAGAACATGAAGGTAGTATTATGTCGAAATTCTAAATGATGTCATTCTTCTAATACTGGTGCATCAAAGAGCATTTAAAAGTAATCCTTTCTTTGATATTTCTTTCCCTCTGAACATTAACAGCTGTCTTTGTGCTTTTTGTCTCCTGCTCTGTCATTCTCACTCAGCTTTGCTTCTCTTTGTCGCCGACGCATTTGAAAATGTGCAACTTGTGCTTCTCACCTTCCCTCTGTAGTGCTCTCCCACACCTCCCCCCCTCTCCTCCCCCTCTGGAATATACATGAAGTTTTCGCTTATCTTTAACCTTCATCCTCTAGGATAAGGCTTAAGGAGTAATGCCAAATTAAATATCACAAATTAAACAACCTTAAACGATTCATTACTAGACGCTATCCTTATGCCCTCTTTCTCTCTTATCCGTGCCTTTGGGAAGTACTAAGTGAGGTTATTTTTCTTCTATCCTGCTACCAAGACCTTGGTCTCTTGATCACAAGTTTCTTTTAAAATTTCCCTATCATATCAAGTTGAGACCGAGGTTGTTCCTAAGTTTTTTATGGACTAGTCTTATTCTACCCTAAAAAAAAACATAACACTAATTGTGATTTAAAACCTAAATCTGCATTAAAAGTAGCCAGTCAAACATTTAGTCAGTGGCTGCAATGTGAATAATTTAAGAACGCTGAAAATAGGCTACGGTGTTAAATTTGGTAGAAATATCAGGTAGGTTCTGTTAGGAACTATAACACTAAAGCAAGGGGATGATGACTTGTGATAGCAAGGGATGTTCCTTTAACTCAACATTACAAGGGTTTACATCTAAAGCAAAGCTCCTTTCTTGGCCTAAAAAAGCACATTTGACCCACATTAACAGCTAAATTGTTGAACTATCATGATTAGACTTAGAAATATGTGGAATTTGGTTCTCCTGTAGGCTCATGGCTGTCAGGCTGTAATGTTTCACAGCTTGGAGCTAATCTGGCTGTAAGAAGCTTGAGAACTGCAAATCTGCCAGGAGCAAAAAGCTGAGAAGCTGGCACGATACGCCATGTACTGCATGTCGACTGTCACTGATAGTCTGGCTGTGTGGTAAGAGGGGGGGGGGGGGGGGGGGGGGGGGGGTTCTGCTTGTGTATTCATGACAACCTTTAATATTTCATTCCTTTGCTGGTGTGTTAATAAGCGAGTTGAAATCAAGAATGTGCATGTTTGTTGACTCAAAACAGCATGACGGCTCAGATGCAGTAGGAATAAAATCCACTATTAGCAACACATCTGTCAAGACACACCAAACAAAATACGCTGAACAGTGTGTGTGTGTGTGTGTGTGTGTGTGTGTGTGTGTGTGTGTGTGTGTGTGTGTGTGTGTGTGTGTGTGTGTGTGTGTGTGTGTATATGATATACCTGCACATGCTGCTCTTCCTGGAGCCGGTGCTGCTGGGGGAGGAAGGAGGGGTCTGGTAAGACCAGCTATAGTCGGAGCCTTTCAGATCCCGGATCACCTGCGGCGACACATAATCATATATGGTGATGATGCAGTGGCAACAACTGCTTATACACAAATAGGAAGAAAAAAAAACATATAATGGTTTAGATAGGTTCTAACAAATTACTGCTAACTATGAGTCAAGCTGTGCTGAGGAACACATGAAAGGATAAATTAGTTTTGAATTAATCCGTTTAGTCACGTTGTGGTGTAATTGTAATAGGAAGGTATGTAGTTTAATTTTCAAATGGGCTATATACTTTCCTTAAACAGCTGGGCACTGTCATTTTAAGCAAACATTACTCAAACAGGAGTGGTAGTGCATGTGTTGGGGACTATTTTCACTAGCAGATTGATACACAAATGCTCTGAGGAGTATTTACGGCAGACGGGAAGGAGTATGTTGGATCATCAAATAAGAGTTTCTTGCAAAATGGAATGTGCAAAATAATCGTTTTTCTCAATTACGTTGTTTTTGTGATCGTCGGGAACCGAAATCAAACCGCGATCAAAATTTGATTAATTGCACGGCCCCTATGTTATTGTTGATAATAAGAGAAATACAGAATGACCAGACTCATCATTTAACAGATTTGGTTGTGATCAGAGGTGTAGTGGTAAAAAAAGAGGTGGGTAAACTATAAATTCTGGTGGACCACGACGTGGTCACCTTTTAAGGTGGGCCACTGCCTACCGGTGTATGTGTATCCTGATGACATCGCTATAGGCTATCATTTGATGGTAGTACCAAGGGTATCACTGGTTGTTTCCTCATCATAGGTCACACAATCACTATTCAATTCATACATTAATCTAAGCTCTTGTTAAAGAGACTCAAGAAGGAATAATAGGGTTGAAATCTATAAAGTTTACTAAATGACAAAACAGAGAGAACAAACATATTTAAGAGATAGACTAGAGAGGGAGGATTATATCCAGGGCTGCCAATGCAATGCACTTGTACATAATGATTAGGGATTTGGGATTATTTTCATAGTCGATTAATCTGTTGAATATTTTCTCGATTAATCGATTAGTTGTTTGGTCTATAATATGTCAGAAAAATGTGGATCAGTGTTTCCCAAAAGCCCAGGATGACGTCCTCAAATGTCTCATTTTGTTTCTGCTCCTGTAGAAGCTAGAGGTCTGTATGAAATCAACCTTGTTACTAGAAAAACATGTTTTTAGCCGCAATCTTATGGAGAAAAACTACACTACCCATAGTCGGCGAGTTGATTGGTTCACTTCAAGGCAGCGCTGCGACCATTGACTTAATTTAAGGCACTGTTGCCTAATCCTAGTGCCTGGAAGGCAACATTGTGGGCTATAACAAACAAACACCGCAAGAGATTGGTCAACACTGACAGTAAGCAGCGCAATATGAAAGACTTCGTCTTAGGTTTAGCAATCTATGAAACTAATAATGAAAAATATGAAACTAAAACGACATAAGCTTGATTTAAAATGGCTTAGGAACTATAGGCTATTTAGAGGTGGATAAACACAATTTAGAGGTGGATAAACGCACTTTGGAGGTGGGTAAACGCTATTTCCGAATTTTGGCAGGTGCGTAAACGGCGTTTACGTGCGTTTAGCCTCCACTACATCCCTGGTTGTGATCCAAATAACCTGACCATCTCGGGCCGGGTGGCATTACACCTCTGTTACCTGCTCACTGGCTGGTGGCAGCTTGTGTGGGTCTTCGGTCAGCATAGTGAGGTCATCAACAATGGGCTGTAAATGCGTTATCTCTCCCAGCATGGCAATCTCTACATTCTGGAGGGGAGAACACCGTGGATCGAATTAAACAGCTACCACATCAAAAGAAAGTAAAACATTATATTTACACCTAGAACTTTAAGGGTGAATAAAAGGCTAAATGTTCCTCACCACCACAGGCTGCAGAAGGTTAATGAATGTACAGTAACGCCCTCTCTCTTCCAGGAGGGCTCGGCGCACCGCCTGCTTCTCCGTCTCCTCCATCAGCAGGTACAGGTCACTGACATCCTGCATGGCACTGTCCAGCTGGGGGCGCAGGTTACCCCGGCCTGTGCAAGGCAAAGGGCGCAGAGACACAGAGCAGGAATGGGAGGGAGGGAGGGTGGATGGAAGGAGGAAAGAGAGGTTGAGTAAAGATCGACGGGAGGAGGAGGAGGAGGAGGAGGAGGAGGAGGAGGAGGAGGAGGAGGAGGAGGAGGAGGAGGAGGAGGAGAGATTGGGAATATGATGGGTGGGTGAAAATTATGGAAGTGACATGAAGGAAGAAAAGTGCACACAGTTCAGGGAGGAGGGAAAGAGTAAAACATGAGAGATGATTAGAACACATAATGATAAACTACTGGAGGTCAACGCACTGACAAGCATTACACTCAAATGGTTCATGTACATGGGAATGAGAAGACGCTGAAACATGTCATCTATCATGAGTCAATGCGAAGCAGCTGGTGGTGACTTGCAGGTCCTGAAATGGATGTGATGATTAGACACACGACAGTAAACAGAATGTCTAAAAGAGTCATTCAAGACTAGAAACCGCAATGACACTAGATGATAGATGAAAGGAGGGCAAAAGAATAAAAAAAAAAAATGATACGATGAAGATGACCACGCAGATGCCCCATTTTCCGTCACTTTGATTGTGTGATTTACAGACATATACTGCCAGATGAAAACACCCTACAGTGTATCTTTGCATATTTGGTTCAATCTCAAACAATGCGCTCACTGGAACTATCTTACAACTTGAAAATATAAGTAATATAGTTATGCTATGTTGTTTGCAACTACCTCGATCGTAATCACACTAAACAGCACTTGTCTTTGGCAGGCAGCACCCCATATATTTGCCTTACCACTGTCTTTATGTTTAAGACATATAGGCTTAACTGGCAAATCTTTCAGCGCACCAGCAGTCAATATGACACTGATTAAATTAAGAGTCCCATACGGATCTAACAGCTTGTCAATTAAAAGTTCCTTAAAAACACAAGTTTAGGTCTTTGGTAGTAGGGCTGGGCGATAGGTAGAAAATCAGATATCCCGATATTCTTGACCAAATACCTCGATATCGATATTGCGGCGATATTCTAAGGTTGACAATTGTTGCTTTAACAAAATATCTTCACACTCAGATTTTAGATAAATAATTATCAGTAATGTGGACATAATGTCTAAGTGGGGAAAAGATAGCTAGAACAGTCTGGTAAGTTCAGAAAAGTACATCACTCTACTGTAATGCAGTAAAAAACATATCACAATATTACGATATCCAAAATCTAAGACGATATCTAGTCTCATATCACGATATTGATATTATATCGATATATTGCCCAGCCCTACTTGGTAGTACACTTAGCTCATCATGGAGCCAAGTGTCAGCTCATGACAAAAAAAGCTATAATTACTCAGACGACTGAAAGATTGTCTATCAGATAAGTTGCCAAAGAAATTGGCAGTTTCTTTCTCTATTAAAAAGGCGTTTAGAAAACGGAAGTGCTACACTTGAAACAGGTCTGGCAAACTATCTATATGCAAAAGACAAGTACAAGGAGCTAACCAATGTAAGAATAAAAAATACACGGCATGTGCCAATTCTCAAAAGGCATTTTTCATGGAAAACATTTTGGCATGTCACAGCAAGAAAAGCACAAGTGTAAATAATAAAATGAATGATGGCTGAATTCCATTTTTCTGCTTCACAGTCTACACGGTTTCACGGTCCTGCTATTGTCCTGCCCCGACGCGTTCGGTCGGGTTCGGTTTTATTTCTATCATTTTACACTCGGGCTTGCGCTCCGGGTTGCGCGGTAATTGAGGCTGGCCCCTCAGGACTTATTTTATTTCTTTGTTCCAACTTCCAAGTGGCCTATAGCATACATTAGTCATGAATAAATTATGTTAAAACATGTATAAATGACTCATTCTTGACAAAAGGCAAAAGAGCTGTGTGCGTGCGCACATTTGAATAATGTCGGTGTTAGCCCTCCGGACAGTCTCTTTTTTCTTTCTCTCCCTTTTCCGCCGAGTTGAGCGCGTGCCCGCGCTGTTCTCCGACATGCACTCTAACAACCTCTGCTGATAGACGGCCTTTTGTACAGTTGGGCTGTAAACGACTTTGGGCTTTTAAAAAGCTGTCAATCAAAATGTACTTGTCGGGCTCGGGCTGCATTCTGTCGGGCTCGGGCCTTGTCAGGCTGAACTTTTAAGGCCCGATTACAGCTCTAATCCAGACAGCTAGCTAGACTATCTGTCCAATCTGAGTTTTCTGTTGCACGACTAAAACAACTTTTGAACGTACCCATGTTCCACCAAAGCAAGTTCCTTCCTGAAGCTATTTTGCAGCGGCACCGTGGCTCCGTCCGGGGCTTAGCGCCGCCCAAGACGATTGTGATTGGTTTAAAGAAATGCCAATAAGCCAGAGCAGCGCTGTGGAGGAAGGTCTGGCAAAGCGAGACTATGTCAGTTGTAACACCCGTGCTACTCCTTCTATGACCTAGGCCGTTTCACCTACGCCCATGTATTACTTACACTCTTTTATGTTAGGATATTTACAATGAGTGCATCGCTTCAAGTATGGGTATCAACATTTTGGGAAATTCACTTTCTTGATGAGAGTCAGATGAGAAGACACCCCTCTGATATCTTTCTGCCACGTATAAAGCTACAACCTGCAGCCGGTTAGCTTATCTTAGCATAAAGACTGGAAACATGAGAAAACAGCGAGCTGGCTAGCTAATACTGAACATAGCAATGTGTTTTGTTTTTGTATGTTTTAAACAAAGGAGATTTATTATTTTATTAGTGAACTTTAGAGAAGCTGGTAGGTGGATTTTATTACCTTTTGACAGAGCCAGGCTAGCCGTTTCCATTTGTTTCCAGCCTTTGTGCTAAGCTAAGCTAAATGGCTACTGTTGGTACCTTCATATCTAGCGTACAGGAACGTGGCATCAATCTCATCCAACTCTCTGCATAAAGCAAATAAGCGTATTTTTCAAAATGTCAAACAGTTCCTTCTTTTTAACCAAAAATGCTAAGACAGCACAGGATGTTCTTTGACTGGCAGTTCTATCTAAAAAAAAAAATGCTACGAAGCATTTGAAAACTATGTCACGAAGCACAGCAGACATACCTAGAAGCTCTACAGCCAGGGGATATAGCCAGAAAGAAATAGAGGGTTGTAGGGACAAGCAGGGGGAAGAGAAACAGAAGAACAGGCAGTGTTAGCTGTATCAAATCAGTGCACGTTGCATGTTTATGACTAGCCCGTACCACTGGTGTACAGTCAATCCTGCCTGAAGTTTAATTACAACCAGCAGTAGGGGCTAATACAAGCACAGCCAGGAAAGAAGCTCATTTATTTGATTTATAAGATAGAAGCTGAAAAATCATCCAAAGCTGAAAAGGAGCCTTTGAAATTGTGCCAGGCATTTGGATTTGACTAAATTGTCATTTCTAAATTCTACACTTCAGATGGCGCCAGCTCAATCTGAACCATTTGTACAGACCAGGGACCAGCGACGGCAGCATCAGCATTAATATCAGCCCTAAAATCTCAATAAAGTTGTTTGAGTTTTTTTTTTTTATAATTAATAGGTTTTTGTCATTGTGGAAACGTCCCCACCTTTTCTTGCTTTTTTCTGGAGCTTTATGGTATCAAGCGACTTCCTTTTGATTTCCTGACGAGACCTCTTGTATTCTGTGAAGAGTGATTAAAAAAAGATGCATCAATTTCTGTCCAATATATTCTGTGCTCATAAATGAGCATTTATAGTTTGTGTTTCCAGGTTGTTCACCTTTGGCATGGTCTTTGTCCAGCTGATTAGCTGTCTTCTTCCATTCCTCTATCCTGTCCTGGAGTGGCGTAACCAGGCCTTCCATAAGAGCACTACAGCGACGGGGAGACACAACATGAGAAGAGAGAGTGAGAGGCATAACATAATGCATTATTGTCTTGGCACAAAACACTCAGTGAAGAGGAAGGTCAACAGAGATAGGATGGGAACATGGGAACACAATAATCCCCTCAAGGCAAGAGAAGAGAGAAAATTATAGTGGAGGTGGAAAAAAACAGGTGCCACTTACTTGGTGAAGTGGCGTAATTTTGCCTCAATGCTGCGGTGTCGCATACACATCCTTGTCAGAGCTGAGCCGACGTCCCTGGTGGCACCTTGGATAAGAAAAAAGAAACAAATTGTCACCCATGATAGAAGAGATTGGCCTTACAAATCAGAGATATGCCTCTTGGTCTAGAAACAATATGTTTTTCTACAAGGGGACATAACACATCACAAGAGTGTTTTGAAAGGTCTAATTCTCTTCTGTCAGATGAATTTATCAGGGTGTTTTTTTTTTTTTCAGCTGGTGATGCATTTCCAGCTGCAGCCACCAGGTGGACGAGTGCGGATTGTAAAAGCAGAGCCCATAAATGTCACATTTGTTTGGGGAAAGCAAATGTGCCACAGAAAAATAAAACCCTTCGCTCCCTCCCTTTTCACAAAACATGCATTTTTCCCCCCATTGACACTTCAAGATGGCGTGCGTGATTCTCACCACAGTGTAAACAACAGCTTGTGTGAATTGGTTACTGTACTTTTCTTCTCTGCTGAAGTGTAATTAAATGGGGTTTTCAGCCTCTAAAGCCAAGGCTGGCCCACTGTCTCCCAAATGGTTCATAGGTCGGTGTAATATGTGGCAGCACTGATCCGGTTGTAATCTGGGCCACATAGGGCTAATCTGAGGGTCTCTCGCCAAACACACACACACACACACACACACACACACACACACACACACACACACACACACACACACACACACACGAAAGAGAGCTGATATCTCTCAGCAGCAGACAGGCCGCCCAGAGTGGAGGCATGCACGGTTGTATTTCTGTTCCTGAATGATTTTCGGAGCGCATGTGCACAGGTTCGCATGTGTGTCTGGACAGGTGGTGTGATTTACCATCCCCCCCACCCTTCCCGAAGTTCTCACCCCCTCTATCCTGGAGGAAAAAGGAGGGAACCCTGTAAGGGGATATCCCTCTATTCTTCCATGCCTGCTCTGCCTTTCCTGTTCTCTCTGTTTGCTAAACACCATTCATGCAGGGGGGACAGAGAGAGAAAGAGAAACTGGCTCTAACACTGCACTGCAAAAACAGGCAGAATGAAAGAGTGATACACACAGACTGAAGCAAAAAGAAAACACACTATATAGCGAGCCCAAAATCAAACACCGGTGAGATCTGTGCTATTTTGTAGTTATCATCAAGTAAAGAAACTATGTTACTGTCTCCAGCTGATATCACGTCACAGTTCAAAGACCATGTCACTCCAACACTTCAGTGACAGTTGCACCAGTTCACAGACACCGAGCATGGACTGCATCTCACACAGGCATTTTTTTTAAGATTATTTTTTGGGCATTTTAGGCCTTTATTGTGATAGGACAGCTGAAGACATTAAAGGGGAGAGAGAGGGGGGAATGACATGCAGCAAAGGGCCGCAGGTTGGAGTCAAACCCGGGCCTGCTGCGTCGAGGCGTAAACCTCTATATATGAGCGCCCGCTCTACCATCTGAGCTATCTGGGCGCCCAACGGAGACATTTCTGTCAGGCAGATGTAGAATAACTTGAGTGTGTTGGTGTGTTGGGGGAGAGTAAGGGAGGGTTGTTCTGTGCCTGCATTGCTTTTCTGGGTGACTGAGGGAGAGGGGAGGGTTAGAGGTGAAATACCATCCAGCTGGATCATATACATTAAAACCACAGCAGGAAGTGATTGAGTGAACATGCGGAACCTATACGTCGAGCTCTTGCTATAAATAGCAAAAATAAGTGTCCATCTTTAAAGGACTGGTGTTGAGTATCTGTCATGACATGACTGGCTCTTTGCTGCATAAAGCCAAGTGTAAAGACATATGGGAAGTGTGCACACGACACGTGTGCGCAGGTTATGCATCTCTCCTCTTTGACCTCCTCCTCTTAAAAGCATTAGGGGAGGCGTCCACAGCTGCAGTTTAGCTCTTGCAGGATGGAGGGAGACTGAAGGAGAGACGGAGGGAGGCAGCGAGAGAGAGGGAGTAATGTGGGCTTCTTTATCTGTATAACAGACCTTCCCAATGTCACTGTCAGCCAGCAAGAGTCCCCCCCCCCCAACCCACACTCTCATGTCCCATCCACACCTGCCAATTTCTCTTCCTCTCCCCTCCTCTTCCTCTCCCGTCTCCTCCTGCCTCCTTCCCCTCCCAGAGGGGGGGGATCAGCTGACAGCTACATCCTGGGGAGGTCCAGAGGCTTCCTGCCCATGTCCAAGAGCCCTGCTGGCCTCTGGCCTCGACCGGATGGGACAGATTCACTCACATAGCACCCTGCATGCACACACAGGCATGTGACAAACATATAGAAGTTGGGAGGAGGGTTTGGACTGACATTTTGTAGATTTCAAACTGAAAAAATAAATCATGTCTATCCATCCAGCTATCCATCCCTGAAAAGGGATCCCTCCTCTGTTGTTGTTTTTTCCCCCAACTAAAGTTATTTCTTCTTTGTTTTGTGGGAGTTTATCCTTATTTGAGCCCTTTGAGGCAATTCTGTGATTTTTTTGATTTTGGGCTAATTAAATAAAATGGACTTGACTATCTTCTCATTCATATCTATTGATACTTGACTATGTAGCAGATTGAAACGTGGCTAAAAGTGCATAAGAGCTGGGAAAGTGATTATTTAGCAGACCTGGACCCCTGGGGCTTCGGGGAAAGCAGAGCCAACCTCATAGCACACACCCACACATGCATGGATGAAGCAAAACACAGGCCAGGGTGGAAGAGAGCTGTTATGCATCCACGCCCTATATCTTAAAACATGGAGCAAACAACTGGGACTGCGGTGCATGTCGCCGAAGCTGATGGCACCTGGTTTACTACATATGCCGAACATAAATATAAATTGCCACCAGATCTGCTGTGTATGTTGAGTACACGGACGGGGTTGTTGGTGGGAAGGTCAAGCCCCAACTGTTGGGTTTTGTTGGGAACCTTAAGCTCCAGTACCCAGGACTGGCTCAGTGTAGTCCTAGTGTTTAGTGAGTGGTTCCATCCAGAGCTCTGGTTCTGATTAACTCCCCTGATTCCTGGGGGTAGGAGGAGCGTTTTAATAGGTCTACTTTATAGGGGGCTCTCCTGCCAGGAGCCGGGAGCCAGGAGCTAAACTACAACGGGTCTCATTCCCTGATGTCTTCAACATGGTAGCTAAGCGTAACTATCTCTCCCTTTCAGCATCTAAGCCTTGCTGCTCGGCTCAGGTTTCTTTTGCAGTCGAGACTACCGAGCTGGAGTGAGATTCTGCCATAGTTAGATTTGTGCATTTTTAAGCTGAATCCAGTTCTCCTGAATCGAGTGGGTGCTCCCTCTTTCACTGCTTCCTGAGTCAATAAAGCATGTTTATGTGGTCTGTAGAGCGAAAAGGTACAGAACATCCTCACAGTTACACTTCCAGGAATATGAAGGTTGTTCTTTTTGCACAGCTCTTATACAGTCAATGCTTAGCAAAGGAAATCCCATCATCCGTGAGACAACAGTTATTCCTCACGTTGGCACCTTGGCCTGACTGCGGCTGGCATAGACAGTTAAGCCTCCCGCTTTTACCCTCCCTCACGCCTTTTAAGTGCTACAGAATGTGAGCTGGCAGGGACACAGCGGAGGCCACTGATGGATGAAAGGGCCATGGGTTTGAGAAGGGAGGAGGGGGAGGAGGGGGGGGAGAGAAAGAGGGTACACGCTGCCGAGGTCATGGGGGCAGAGGAAGTGTTAGCTGGCTGCAGGTGCAACAGGCTCTGCCAGGACAAAAATCTCCCACATTCGGCCCAGTAAATATTTAATTGATCATTGCTTTATGTAATGTTTTCCAACATCATCAAAATCTTCACGCAGTGCGTGTGTTTATCGAATCATTTATTAAAGAACCGAAACGCATCAGTGAAGAAAAGAAAGAAAAGCGAAAGCGAAGGAATTGCTTTGATTCTGTCAGCCTCGCTGGTCTCGTTTAGTTGCCAGTTGAGCAAATAAGATTTCTGAATTCAAAAACCTGACGAAACATCATACATTCACATCATCAAACGTTCGCTTCAAAGCACAGCTGGCGTATCTCAGCGGGAGCCGTCCGTATTAAAAAAGAAAACAGCATCCCGTGCGTCTGCTGGTTAGGGAGGAATAGCTTCTGATGGGAGGGAAAAGAGGCGGATAAAAGACCAAGTGCAGACATCGATTGTAGAACCAGAGTACAGAGAGTTATAGATCTAACTCAAGTTACATAAATTGTGGATGACAGACACAGACAGTGTGTGAGTCTTTGTGAAACTCTCCAGAATCTCTCTGATCTAAAATGTGAGTATATTCACATTCCTAAGAGCCGGACTAGTGAAAAAAAGCATTTCATAAGATTCTTTGTTGTAACACAAAGTAAATGTCTGTTTAACTCATTTTTTTATGTAAATGTTTTATCTGCTGACAGATTGGGGTGAAAAGTATATTTCACTTTGTAAACAAAGCCTGATGTGGGGTGCCATTACTTTGTATGAAAAAAACAGGGAATGAATGTTTGTATTCACTGTCTAAAATAAGACCAACAACCAAGACACAGACCTCACTGCTGTATGTGTAGAAATAATAATAATAATAATAATAATAATAATAATAATAATAATAATAATAATAGCAAAGTTACCCACATTTTATTTTGAGATCTTTTTTGATTAAAACCTAATATGTCGAAATTATTATAATTACAGTATTGAAGTGGTAACCCTTCCTCTTGCCACAAACTGGACTTTGATGTAAAGTAACAAAATACAGAAATTAAAATAAAGCATTCTTATTACACCAAATAAGGAAATTTGTTTTATATGTTATATGGGGTGACAAGTCAAGTCACATTTATTTATATCGCCCAATATCACAAATTTGCCTCAAGGGTGACGTCTTCAAATGACTTGTTTTGTCCGACCAACAGTCCAAAACTCAAAGATATTAAATTCACATTGCAATAAAACAGAGAAAAGAAGCAAATCCTCACATTTGAGAAGCTGGAAATAACCCTAACCCTAAGTGACTGTGAGAATGTATTATGAGTGCGAACATATGCGCTATATGTGCATATAGCAGGATTCAAAACCTTTGTGTCACTTCCTTACATGTGGAATGTCTCTTACCAGCAGCAACAATACAAATGAAAGGCAGAGGGAAATGGCCTCAGGATCAATTGTTTTAGTCACACACACACACACATACAGTCAAACACACACTCATCCCATTGTTGTCTGGCCCGTAGGCAGTTTTATCTCACAACCAGAGACAGCCACGGCCACGGACAGTTCTGATGTGGTGTAAACATGTTCTGGAGTGCATTAGGGCGAGACTGAAGGAGGAGAACAAGGAGGAAGTGATATTTTTCTGTTGGTGGAGCTTCCTTTTCAGGGACATAAATGCTGCTAAAAATAGATGCCGCCCCTTGTCCAGATGTGCTTTTCACTGGAGTTGAAAAAGGGGAGACAGAACGATGAAAACAGGAAAATGTACAGTAAGAAAAGGAGAGAAGTACTGTATCGTGCAATAAAGTGGAAAGAACAGAAATAAAGTGGAAAGAACAGAAATAAAGTGGAAAGAACAGAAATTCCACAGGTGCATTGTATTCGCCTCACCTCGAGAGGAGGACACTGGAGGATCCTACATGCAATACAAAAGGACCCCAGATGTATCCAAACTCCACATCAGCCAGAGACAGATATTGAGGCAGCCGTCTGTGAATGACTCAGTATTTAATGGAACAAAGCCTGCAAGCCAGTTTAACCAGATGACACAAGCTGTCCTGCTTTACAACCTTTGCAATAAGGGTGTCTTCATCCCAGCTGACAATGTTCTGCCCACTCTTTTGCTCGGCCTAAGTTGCTCATTTGCAAACAATCCTCCAAACAATGCTGACACTGCTACACCTCCACCTGCAGCCTCTGAGTCATAGATACCCTGAGGGGACGTTTATTATCATCGCTCCCCATTCTGTCAAACATGACCTCTGTACATACTTTATATTCACAAAGTAATAATAAAACTTTTTCATGTGGGTGGTTGGACTGAAATGTTCTTCTCTGCTACCAAACAATTATATTATACTGGAACAATATACCTATAAAGTCTTCATCAGTGAGCACCTGAATTGCATCACCATAACTCCATCCAAAGTCAATCCTATTTTTTCCTTTTTCATGCTGATTGATTCTGATCACCTTCAACTGCTTGTAAACAGAACTAGAGCGGAACTGGAAGCCCTGCTTACCTAAAAGAAAATATCAGCTTAATTGCTAATGTCAGCGTGCTAACTTGCTCACAATGTCATACTTACATGCTGCCTTTTAGCACATATAAAGCAACCTTGGTTATGCGTGTTAGCATGCTAATAAGCAATAAACACAAGTACTGCTGAGGCTGATGGGAACGTCATTAGTTTTGCAGGGATAACATTTTTAACTGATTAACATGATAAGTCAGGGGATCAACAACATTATTTAAATTATTCTTGCAAGGAATATAGATGCCTATACCAAATGTCATGGCAATCCATACAATAGTTGTTAAAGGCTAATTATTATTTTTTTCAACCTGGATCCTATCCTACACGGCAAATATGAACTGTCAATTTCCATCCACTAAAAGTGCTGGTTTTGCGACTGGCAGACTCAGATTGTTATAAGTGTCTGACAACATTATGGAAATGATCCCTACAGATACATTGTTGAAGAGTAAAATCTTTTTGTTCAACATAAGTATCCCCGAAATTGCCAAACTCATCAGACTCCATTTAAATAAACAATACTTTTAGCGTGTATAGAGCCAGCATATTTTCACATGGAAATGGGTGAATAAGGGTTTACTTCAACCAAACCAGAGTGGTGATTGTTGGAACAGTGGAAAGACAAAACCAAGAAGGCTATATTTGGGATTTTACTCTTTTATCAAAAAGGTCAACCTCTGTAGGGATCCTTTCCGTAATGTTGCCAGACACTTAGAATAATAATCTGAGCACGTCGGTGGCTAAAAAGGCCCTTTTAGTAATTTCAAAAATTGAAAAATTTTAGATATTGTTCAGGTTGAAAAATACCAGTTACCCTTTAAGACATGACACTAATAATCAAGAATGTCAACCTCATGGTAGCAATAGAGGAAAATCAGGAAATCAGCAAAGTGATGGAGTGATCCTCTACTCTCAGCTAATTTCTCCAACTGTTTTCAATCAGCCACCTCCGTAGATTAAAACTATGTGTATCCCTTTCAGTGCCTCTTTTAATGTCCTCCCTTACATTCCTCCATTAGGCTCTCTCTCATGTGTATTTTCCCTCCCCTCTCCAGCTCCCTTCCACACCGAGTTCGTGTTCAGGATATAGCTGAACACAGTGTTCCCCTCAAGCCTCATGTTTGTCTTCTTAGTTTGGTATTCACCCTCAGAATGAAAGTTATGCAGAACAACATTATTATTCCCCCCTTTTTCATCTGTTTCTCACATCATTGTTGGTTGAAGCCCATAAATTGGAGAGAGTCATGGAGAGCGGTGATGGGAGCTGTGCCTACAAACAAGGTAGACAGCCGAGGGAGAAATAAGAGGCCCTTGTCGATACTTACGAAACTTTATGACTGAGGGTCGTGAAATACCTGCAGAGCCTCGCTTACAATCAACAGAATGGCACAGCGGACCACGATGCATCATTCATTAAAGTGACTGCATGTACATGTACATGTATGTCCAATCCAACACACTCACAATCCATAAGCTCTTGTTACTAAATCAAATCCACATATAAGCTCTAACCTCCCTGTGCTGGTACAATACAGGCTCATGTCAGACTTGAACATGAAATGTCAAGCTTGATGGATGTCAGTGCTGGTCACATGGGCCACACTCTCATTATTTGACATGTTCGTAAAAATAGCTGCGCTGCTGGGACAGCGTAGAGGGCAGTAATCCCCTGATCTCGCTTTGCACTAGGCCACGGCCGCATCTTGTCCATGCCAGGCCGTCCAGATGGCGGTTAGGGATATCCGTCCCATCTGCCAACCCAGAGAAGCACAGGGGCCAAGAAGATTACTGCCCTCGCTGAGATGCTGATCTACTAGCATAGCTCCATTCCTCCACTGAGTATGGACTGAATAAGTGCGAGAAAGAGAGACGGACGGACGGACAGACAGAGAGCTTGCAATGACCCAGTGAAACATTATGTCTGTGAAACGGTGCACTCTACAGGCTCTGGCACACAGATGGAAAGAGAGAAAGGTTTCGACAGTGTTGAGCACAGACTTGCAGTGCATTGCAGTCTGGCCGGTGATCCCAGAGTGTGAATCTTTAAAGCTGGGGGTGGCTGATCAGGAAGGGAAGCGAAGGCAGTCTGTGTCTGTGTGTTACAGAGTGGGGCTAAGAGGATTAGCTAAACGCCTCTGCCTAGCCTGGATACCCAGAGCTGTGGAAATCCCACTGCAACCACAACCCCCACCCCTGGCCAACCCACCCCTAACTAGAGTCACCTCACTCTCCCAGCCTGTATCTCATACCATGATGGACCATTAGCCCTGAACTACTGGCTCTCTGACCTCCATCTAATTCTACCATGTCCAAAAATGGGAAAAACCTTCCACTAAAACACATGTCATCCAGCCTAGCAACAACAAAACACCAAACACAGAGCCCACTATTCTCCAGATGGGTCCGGCCCTCTGAAATACATCACACAACTATTTAATAAGAACGACAAAAATGGTCACGGCAACACACCAACAAGGCATTTAGCTGACCTCAGACTAAGTCCCAGGAAAAGATGGGTGTTGAAACATGAAACATTTATATTTTTAAAAGGCTAAAATTCTCCAAATACATAGATCTAATATAGACGTTGTAGTTGGTACACTTTTATTGAACCCAGATTCGGGAGACCGACGTGCCTTTAGACATTGGTCCATCAGCACAGCTCAGAGAAACAGCGCTGTCAGACACATTGCCAAAACGGCTGGCAGGCGACTCCTACAGCAGCTTCATAAAAACACAGACGCTGACGCCATGGCCGCGGCCATAAACTCTAAAAATCGACAACACGGGCGCGAGGAAGCCTGAACATAAATACGCAGACACAGAGAGAAAGTTGTAGGAGGTGGAAATAGGGGGGGGGGGGGTGTTCGCAAATATAATGCAGCTATTATGGGGTATGTATGAAAAGCTGCCCTCCCAGTAAAAGACAACAAAACAAGTCAGGACAGGAAATTTATAAAATCCTCTTTCATTCACCGTCCCGTCTCCCTGGATCAATCAAGAAGCACTGAATGAGGGGAAATGTTGCTTTCCTTGGCAGGGAAACGCAGTGCACAGTCTGGAGAGTGTGTGTGAGGAGTTAAAGGGGTGACGGGGCTAGTGTGTCAAAGGTAGATTAAAGGAAGCAGGAGAAGAATGCAATGAAACCTCCAGCTGTGCCAGCAGCTGCAGCCCGTCCCCCAAACACGAGAGGGGAATCGGGGTGACAGCAATGACGGCCAACAGTTCATAGCCAAGGGCCTGCCCCCTGTGGTGCAATCAGCCCTATATGGCGGTGCAGACGCTGAGATAAACATGACCGTTGCAGGCAGACAGACTCACACGCACATGAAGGGGGAAAAACAGCCACAGAAACAGAGACTTTCGAAATGGCGAGCAAAGTAATCTCTATTTATCTACCACTGTTTCCTGACCAGTCTGGAGTTAGTCAGTGTAAAAGCAAGAGGAAAGAGTGGAACATCTGGATGCCAATATATTTTAGGATAATAACTTTTACCATTGCTGCTGCCAGAAGGGCAAATTTGCCTAACCTATGTTCATGGAGCCTGCAGCCTGGGGTTCAAAAGGTTATCCCAATCCACTATGAGCTAGCTCCAGTAAATATCGACATTCCTCCTGGCAAATTAATTGCCGGGGTTCAGAGCACGCAAAGACCAACACAGCTCCATCAGGAGAAGTGGGATTGAAATGTTGCGCTGGTTAAGAGCACATAAAAACTGCACACTCACTTTTAGATTAATTGGAATAATTGTTGGAATTCCAAAAAAGCAACTATAAGAGCAAACATGTTTTGCTCGTACTGATGGATTAAATTTGCGTCAAATAATATGGGCTGAACGTTGAAAACATCACTCCACAAGCAAAACAATCCACAGAAACTCTCTGTACACTTGGCCCATTTGATAATGTCCATAGTAAATAATGTCCAGTTAGAAGTTTATAATCATTTCATCTGCTGTTATTTTCAATATCAAATGCAAATCACAAACTCTCAGAGCCCAAAGTTGTGACTTTAAATAGCTTTTTTTGTATGACCAACAGTCAAATAAGACTAAGAGCGTACAGCCACGGTAGCGACTGTCAGACTGTACTTGGGAACAGTTAAATGCTAACACTGGCACAGCAAGCTGAAGCAAATCACATTAGTTTTGTGGGATAAAATAAAGTATTGGACAAATCAAAATGTTGACCTGAAGATGATGCGAGGTGAAAAGTCAGGGTACCACTAAAGTTTTTAGGATTAATTGTATGAGCACCGTGGATATCTGTGCAAAATCTCGTGGCAATCCATCAAATAGCTGTTGAGATATTTCAGTCGGGACCAAAGTGGAGTTTGACTGACCAACAAACCGACACTGCCTTCATCCAAATCTTCAATATTTTGATATGTTAAAAATATCATGTCTTCATTTTCTGCCCATCAATTCATTAGCACCAGTCTAAACCATGTGTCATTGGTTCCTCTTCACTTGTTACAAAGTCTCTCAGCATCCCACAGCATTCCCTGCTGCATCACTCATACAGTCTGTGGCCTGAGAAGGATGACATTAATCCTAAAGTTCATGTCCCTGGGAGATGAGCAGAAAAGTAAGTGGGCATATGAGTGACACACTTAAGAGGGATTTTATGCATCTATAGCTGTAAAACTCAATCTGCCCCTCTCTCTCATCTCTCTCTGGTCCATCTATCATTTTGCTGTTTTACCTTCTTTTACAGTAGACACACTTTTCTTTTGAAGTCCTGCCCTGTCATGGTCTATACCTCGGTTTTATTGAAGCAGGCTGTCAGCTGTTAGCGGGTTGACCCTAGTCTACCTTGCTTCATCTTGCACTCACATCAGGAATCATTTAACGTTGATGTAGTATTGCCATGTCTATAAACTCTTACTGTTACTGGACAGGCTATAGGAGTAAAACTGGTGAGAATGTGTGAACACTGTTGAAGAAATTCTCTCTTCTGCAGCAGTAAGTGGTCAGTAGGGGGCTGTGCGAGTGTAAACTGTCTAAAAGCATGCTGGCATGTGACCTGCGAGGACAGGCTTTTTTTGACCTAGCCTACATACTGCTCTCGATGATCAACTCCAAAGAAATCTGTGTTAATCGGCTGCCTCTGTGGCCAGCCTGTCTGCTGCCACTAGCGGAGTGACAAAGCAGATCAGCAGACCTCATTAAGACCGAAGAAACAATAAGCTCTGACAGGGCTGCACAATATGACTTGAAATCAAAATCCTGATTAATTGCACATTTTACCTCGATAACGATAAATGAACGATAATTTATCACGTTGTTCTAAATCATCTTTTCTGAAGCCAAAATGTTTGAGACGACGGACACAGCGGGGGGGTTTTTTGGGCACAAGTTGCTCAGTTGACTCGGACTCGGTGTTTGAGTTATAGCTACACTGCCTGTCCACTACTAGTTGTCTTAGATTATAATTGTGCAGCAAATTTGCTAGCAGGCGTACAAGATGTGTGATGTGAACGTTTAAAATTAAAAAGACAAATGTGTATGTCATTCAATGGACGTTGCAACCCCTTGCTCCACACAAAGTGGAAGTGCAAATAATACTGCATTCCTAACAATGTTTAACTGCAGAACACAAAACATTGCAGTAGTGTAGCCCAATCATAATGCAGAGTTACACTAGCGAGTGAAAATTATGAAGCAGCAAAACACTGTACTGTACAATAAAGTATTGTTTGGGCTCGTCTTTCACCACACCACAGTCTGTATGGGTTGTAGCGGCTGCAGTAGTGGGCCAATCACAGGTCGTATTAAATCGACTTGCGGTGATTGGCTGCAAGAAAAAAACATACAAATAGTCATTTTTTCTAGATCCGTGTTCAAAAATGATCAAATGCAGGTATCGTTTGACAGGAGACGTTTCAATACAGTACTACTTAGTACTGTGTTATTTTAGTCGATACCTTGAAAGGTATTGAGTACTGACACCCAGCCCGAACGGTGTGAGAGCTTGTATTGGTAAATCCCCCCCCCCTTACCTCGAGAGTTGGTAGCCATGTCCGCCACCTTCTGAAAGGCATCTAGAAAGGCCACCGCTGCCAGAATCGTGGTCCTGTAAATATATTAGCACATGCCCATCGCACCATGAATAAATAAAGAGTCTGTAAATGCTGCACAATAACGTTGCATTCCTCCAGGTTTTACCATTCATTGGAAACACTTCTCACCTGAGTTGAGAGTGCAGTTTTGTGGCCTTGGCACTGAAGTCTTCCCACACAGGGTAAGAGCTCTGATAAGAAAAGGGAAAAGAAATGAGTCAAACAAATATCTCACCAAGGACATGAAAGTGCACGGGCATACCTTCTCAAACACACACACACACACACACTGTATGCATACATATTTGAGAGGACAATGTTCTCTTCAACATGATAGAATCTGTATTTTCTCTTTAATTTACACTGATTATACCGAGTTGAAATAAGCTTCCACTCAGGTTGTACTCAAAGGGAGCTTGGCATCTTACCCCAGGGTTAGAAGCAGTTTGGTGTAAATGCTCGGTGCTCTGACTTGTCTTTAAAAAAGGTCAACGTGATTCCTCAGTACACATGCACATTTATGTTATTATTGTCCTCGATCAGCCTAGACGCCCTCTTCCCTTGTTCTTTGCTATGGGCTGTTATGCGTGTTCATGTGTTTAGATGTCTTTCGTACATGCATGATCTGAATAAGCTCTCATATCGTGACTGTTTACGTGCACCGGGCAGGTAGTATGGCTGGTCTTTGAAATTTCTGGATTAGATTTCCCCCAGGATCATCATATGCAGCCTTGAGCTGTAATAGCAGAAACCAAACATAAAACACATTCGAGGCTAGATCCCATTAGAGCAAGAGCTTGAGCCCAGGAGACTGGAGAGGAAGGGCATAACCCCCATGTTCCCCTTTTGATGGAGAGCAGCCAAAAGAGGCTGCACGTCCTGACTATATATAGTCAGTTTGCAAAAAACAGTCTTGCTCTTCATCACTCCTGGTTTAATATACATTCTGGAAATGACAGCGTTCAACTCCCAGCTTCTCTCTGCCTTAACAAGTGATTTAGGAGCCGTCATCGCTAACAAAAATATTTGCCATGATCCTCCCGGCCTTGCTGTCTGCACTTGACTCCAACAGGTGTCTAATTAGCTTGTGTGGCCTGTGACTCCCAGGAGCGGGAGGGATGCGCTGCCAAGACAGCTGAGGGAGGGTGAAGAAGCGGGCAAATAGGGCTACATGCAGAGCAGCAGGGGAGGTTGGGACACGCATTTCTCTCTCTTCATCGACACCCAGCCACTCCCTGGGAGGCCAGGGGAGACAAACAGAGGGAGGGAAGGAGGAAAGCAAGGAGAGACAGGCACTTCCTCCCATGCCTAGTCATTCACTGGAGGGCGAGGTCAGAACTATCATCCTCGGAGGTGGTACGCGCAACATTTTTAAAAAGGTGGTTGCTTTCCCACACACACAGAGGCTTAAAGTCGCTTCCCATTCACATCCATTGCTGTCTTAATTCTTGATTTCTGATGTAATCCAGCTGAATCATTGTATTCCTTTTCACCCTGCCTCCTCTTCTGTCACCTCCTACTCTTTTATTTCCTTTCCTGTAGCTTCGTCAGACAGTTACATAACCAACAGGTGCTGCCTATAGCAACACATTCTGTCTGTACAGTCTATAAAGAGGCTCTTTTGGTTTGTTCTCCAAGTGCACTGTATGGGTAGCATGTAGGTAATTGTACACTATACTGTAACATTGTTCCCAATCAGTGAGATCAGCACAGAAAAGCTGTGCTGCTGCGTTGCTCCCGGGGGAGGGGGGGGGGGGGGGGTGAAGCTAGTCTGACAGGCTGGCGTGGCCAAGCCAGGCGGCAGGAATGAGATCAGATGTCTGTCTCAGACAGTGGACATGGACACTGTGCTGACTAAGGGCTTCAGCCTCATTCATCTGCGCTGCTTATCAATACACAGACTGCCTCTTTCTAAGAGCCCCCGTCTCTCTCTCCGGCCCTGGCATGAGCACCACAAAAGGGAAATATATGAAACCAAACCAGCGCTGCCAATAGCCGAGAGCTGTTTTCATTGGAGCCTGACAAATGAGGGCCCATAAATAGTCCGTCTGAAGGCACCACGGCCCCGTGAGCTAGCGATCAATAAGAAATCTGTTAGGTGGAAAGTGCTGCCTGATGCTCGACTTATTTGCTCTTATTGACACTTTGTAGCATGAGCGTCCTCCACAATGGGAAGACTGGGAGCTGCCACCAGGCCTGATGAACACGTTCACACTTTCCATCTGTTGTCTGAACAACAACAGACCACCCTGGTTCAACTTCCTTGACTTGACCCTCCCCCAACAAACACAAACACACACACACACACACACACACTTGCATGTGTGTAATACATAATTGGAGACATCCAGTTCCTCCTTAAGAAATCATTAGTGTTGAGAGGTGGATACGTCATTTTATATACAAATAACATGCAATGTGAGTCAGTTCATTTACTAAGGCCTGGACCCAATGTGTATTGAACTAAATATTGCTACAGTAGGCTATAGATTTCCTGACACAAGGAAACCAAACATCATGAAGCACAATCAATAACCTTTCAAGCCTGTTTCTGTCCAGGAGGTTGAGGTGATGGAGCAGGTTATTTTCTTTCAGAGCATCCTTCTGAGTCTGCCATTTAATCTAATAAACCTTGGAGGCTGGGATGAAGGAGGAACAGTTGTTTTGGGGGGTCAAATGGCACCCGAGAACATTTGTATTGAGATAGCTGCACAACATTGAAATCATCTCTCAATTTTGATAGCTCTTTCCCCTTCTTTTGCCTGAGTTTTGCTATTCAAAAAATGCTTGCCTGATTTACACATCTGATTCTAGTCAGGATGAGGTTAGGTGTTGACCCCTGAACCAAACACATAAAGCCACCACCAATTCTAGTTTTTTAACAAAATAAACATTTAGTTCCACTTAGTAGCCCACACACACACACACACACACACACACACACACACACACACACACACACACACACACACACACACACTTCAGCCAGTGTGTCATGGCTGAAGTATTGTTGAATATAACCAGTGTCTGGCGGACCTGCTGCACATTGTGCAAATAACACAAAGGGAAACATGTTTCATCTCTCAATTTGTCCTGCAGCGGTGTTTCCAGTGGGGGGGGAGGACCCGATGTAAGAGACAAAGACAGTAAAAATATGCGTCTGATCAGCCACCACAAAGGTCAGCTATATATGATCCCGGTCTACTTTAATGTAGCCAGATATGTGTGTGTTACCTTCATGTCGTTGACGATGGCCTGGAATAATCCACCCAGCGCTCCACACTCCTTCTCCACCGACTCCATAGTGTCAAATAATAATAATAATTAAAAAAAACTCGTAGAAAGACAACAAATCAGAATAAATATCCGCGTTCAAACATCAGACATGGGGATCTTTGTTTTGTTCATCTGCCCTTCGTTGTCCTCTCCTAAAGCAACGTAGCCAGCAGCGGAGAGGATGCGAAGCCGCAGAAGCCCACAGACAGCAGCCTGCGGAGCGCACGGACAAAAAGAAATGTGCTGCTCGAAGGCACCGGGAGCTGCCGCTCGCTCGCCCCGCCGCCGCTACTCGCCACACGGACACACACAGGAGCGGGGAATGCGCTTTGTCCTGGTGAACTACAGCCGGGAAACGTGGACGGGGAACGCACTGTGGCTCCTCATGGTCGCAGCGTTAACACAATTGTGGTGAAGAGGGCAAGGAGGAGGAGGAGGAGGCACCGGGCACCACGGGAGATGAGATCGGTCGCAGGTCTCGGGGACGCGCTCCGTTGTTAGTAGCGGAGCAGATGTCTCTGAGCCGGAGTCTCCCGTAATACGATCCATGGGAATGGGAAAGGGGCTGGTCAAGTTTTTTTTTCTCTCCCTTCACTATACGCTGGCTAGTGGGTGAGGAGGAGGGGTCAAGGAGAAACACCCCCTCCTTTCCTCTCTCCTCCTCCTTCCACCCCCATGCAAACAGAAGTGAAGCCCTATCTGTCTTCCCATTGAACAATTGATTAAGATGCAAATTTGGAGGATTTCCTCGGTTTCTTATGTGTATTCGTCTGTTAATGCTCATTTGGGTTAGAGTGGGCCAGTTGTTTTCAGGAAGCAGTAACATATGGGCCATGATCACCTCACTTTGCATTAGTTAATCCCCTGAATAAACACGACAAAATATATGTTAATTCAACACTATATCCTGTGATTTAAATTAATATTAAACATTTTGGGGAACTGCTTATTTGCTTTCTTGCCCAGAGTTGGATAAGATGATTGCTGCCACTTATATCATGGGATAGCATATCATAAGGCTGTAGCCATGATGATATACATTTAGCACAACTACTGAAAATATGGGGAAACAGCTAGCCCGGCTCTGTCAGAAGGTAAGAAAATTCCCTTACAAGCACCTCCAAAGTTTACAAATGAAAATCTTTTTCGCTCAGCCCATGGCTTTACAAAAACCAAAGTGCTATTTACTAGGCTACCTTTTGTAGCTAGCTATGTTATTACTGTTAGGTTGCCAGGAATTGCACCTGGCCAATAATATAGCACACCCCTTAAAACCACAGTTTGTTGTTTTTATTCTTACGTTTTTGTATGGAGTAAACAAAATACTATGAAATGTGTTAATTAGTGAGCTTTAGACACACTGAGGTAGTCAGTCACTTCAGTGTCTATGCTAAAATAAGCTAAAGCTAATCACCTAACTCTAGGCGACAGTGCAAATTAGCATTTCCCAGAAATGTCGAACTATTCACTTAAAATCAGATAATTTGGGGGAATAAGATTTGAAATAATTAAAGCAGCCAACAAGCCAGTTTAACTTGTTACTATAGAATACAACAGCAGTAGATTTATAGTAGGTTAATTAGAGGTTTGGCAGTCTACCAACCCACTTTTACAGCAGGGAGAGTTGGAGGCCACCAGAGTTTTATGTATTTAAACCACATCATCACTTGTCTGTTATGGAGTGGCTACGAGGGACTGGGGTCACCCCACAGCATTCTTTGATACATATCCTGACAGTTTAAAACCCTGCACATCTGCCAGCCACACACACCTTCCTCTCTCATCTGTCTGCTTTTCTTTTTCCATGGGAGAGCATCCACCCCACCAGGCAGACCTCTTTGTCCCATGTCCCAGTTCAGCCAAAAAACTGCAGCCCACGTCAGCAGACAGACCAACCCTGGAGAGGAAAATCTAGTCTTTGCCATAATTCAGAGAGATTATTTTTTACCAATCATGCCTCAATTTTACCACATCATTTCCTCTTCTTTCACTCCCTTTGGGTCATGTCAGTAGAGTTAGCTTGCAAAGCAATTACATGATCAGTATTGTATGTACCATGTAATAATATCCTTCATACTTCTTATACAGAAGAAAAACATGACTTCTACTGTGGGTATTTATAGAGCAACCATATACCAGCATGCTGTCCTGAGTGCAGAACTCATAAACATGAGCAGAGTCATAAACTACTGTCGGAAAAGAAAAACACAAAGAATACAAAATCATATTGTTTTTTTTTTTTTATTAAGTTGCGGTGACTAGGTTAGGAACTGTGTCTGGTTTGGTATTTTACCCTCCTGCCCACGTGGACAGACATGAGGTAGATGCTCTCTCCACAGCACTCACTGGCATCTCTTAGAAAACAGCTATAAAATTTTATATAATATCCCCAACACAGATGCTGACATTCCTCACCACCACCATCAACCACCCCCCCTGGAAAAAAAAGTCTCTCTTCTGTTCTCTGCCATACCACTGATGCATGTGCGTCTGTAAGAGTTTCCTTAATTCAGACAAAGGATGGCTTTTAGTAAGGAAAGAATGTGACGGTTTCTGTTTCGCCGAGCTCTCCCAGTAAAGCGTTAACAACTGAAAGCAATCATCAGCCCTAAACACATCAAGCTGGGGAGACTCATAAGATTTTGAAAGCTTATATAACCGACTTTAAGGGCTTTGACTTCTGGGTACATTTTCATTCACCATTGTGCGATAATGCCTGCTCATTTTTCAGCCCGTGTTTCACCTCATTTATATAAGAGAGTGGAGAAAAACTATTTATCATTTCATAAGCAGAGGCAACATAATAGAAGCAATCTGGCATTTACTCAGCTTGTAGATAAGTAATTGAAATCTGGATAACGGTAGTTGTTATATTGTAACACTCACTTATGTAAGGTTACGAGGTGGGAACTCTAAAGCAAACGCCTGTTTTTTTTTGCTAATCTTGCTTCTGTTCATTTCCTGGTTCCTCATTTCAGGTTCCCTCTAACCTGGACCCAGCCACAGAGGCAGCTCTCCTTGATACAAAGAAAGGAAAACACACAGGCTTTGTGATATCCTGTGACCTTTCACCTCAGAGTCAGGTCCTACCTATGCCCTTGTCTTGCCTGGTTTATCGCCCGTAGTGAAGGATAACATTCGGGAAGCCGTGACCCCCGATGAAGTCACTGCTGAGGTCACCGCTGAGGTCTTGTGTCCACTTGATCGTAAAATCTATCAGGATTTATCGTCTGAGGTCCAGTCGGCTCACACTGCTGAATGTAATAGTCAGCTTACGGTGAGCTCACCTGCAGGGAATCATAAGGACACATGTATGAACATCGGCTTCTGGTTATTCTTACAATAAGATCAGATCAACTTTAAAGTAAAAGAAGAAAGTGTTTGTAGCACAGAAGTGGATTACACAACATGTTTGAGAAATTCCTGTGGGTGTTTTGAAACTGTTTTTTTTTCCACTATGAAAGCTCATCTCATCATTGGAATCCATTTTAACTGAATTAATTCAAGCTGCTGTTTTCCGTCTGAGAGAAAAACATTTAACAGCTACCTTTCAAGCCTGCAGGGGGTGAGCGTTTGATACTCAAAAGGCAGATTTTAGGTTATGCATTCACAGCCTTACTGTTACTGTTACTAAACAGTGACCTCTGACTGTCAGGCTGCCAACATCAATATGGGGGGAGGGGGGGGGGGGGGGGGGGTTGATCAAAATGTTGATATGCTCATCTGATTTGCCTTCAGTTATTACCATATAAGTTCACAGTTATACGATTGAGAGAACCATTGTGATTTGTTGACTCTTTTTGCCCTCGAGGAAGATCTGCAGGCAAGACTCAGAACGAAGAAAAAGTGCATTCACCTCATTTGAATGTTTTCATTGAATCTATATTTTATTGTACAGTTGATATTTCCAAAAAACAACAGGCTACGATTCAATATAAGGCAATAAAGGTTAGTGCTCTCAGGAAGATTAAAATGGTATGTATTATAAAGTATCAGGTCTCTAGACGGGGGCTTTTTTGGGGCATTTTTAGGCCTTTATTGACAGGACAGCTGAAGACATGAAAGGGGAGAGAGAGGGGGGGGGAATGACATGCAGCAAAGGGCCGCAGGTCGTAGTCAAACTCGGGCCCGCTGCGTTGAGGAGTATACCTCTATATATGGGCGCCCACTCTACCAACTGAACTATCCAGGCGTCCAACTAGACGTTGTTTTTATGGGGGGTTAGTGCATTACTAATACATTCATTTGTATAGTTTTTTTGTTATGCTACATTTATAATGGAAATAAATATATATATATATATATATATATATATATATATATATATATTTGATTGAAGACCGTCTGACTTCATAGTCCCCCCCAAACCCACACCCTTGTGTACATGTAGTATTCTCGCCATTCATATTTAAAATATTTAAAAAAAACACCATAACTTAACATAACTTACATTTTTCAATGTGTCCTTCCAACCTTTCAGGAAGCCATTATTTTAAAGGTCCAATGTGTAGGAATTTATCCCATCTAGCATTGAGAATATATATCGCAATCATCTCTCTCACGCCACGCAGTTCAAAGTACGTATTAAACCTACGGTGGCCTTCACGCTTCAAAAAGCCGGTCTCTTGCTCTTTTCAATATAATACATATTTCAAGATGGCGTATGAATATGGAGCGTCTACCCCAGTTCATGCAAATGCAAATGTAAAATTTCAAGCCAATAGGAATACTTGGAATTGATGTTGGTGGTAAATATTCATGAAAAAGGACAAGTTTGTGAACGGGCAACACACATTTTGATAATGAACAACTAAACACGTTACACACTGGACCTTTAAGTACTTGCCCGCCAAGTCTGAAAATCAACTTTTAGAGATATAGATCATGTTATCATATTACATTTTGTCATCTAAATATTTTGCCTTGTTATTGTGTGGCAATACAGTTACATGTATTGACTATTTTGATAATTTTTTTTTTTCAAGCTTTGTGTTTTTTCACAAGCTATGTGCACAGAAAATCTAATCAATGAGACAAATAATAAGCAATTACAGTATGTATGAGGAGAAACAATCAAGTACATGTTGTACTTGCATAAAAATAAAGATAAAGACAATTTCATGATGTGCAGGCTACATGTACTGGAACTCTTGATAAGCGAGATGTATGTGACTCCTTGTAGTCTTCAACTTAAAAACTCCTACATTCTTCGTTCAGCAGCTGGCTCCCATTGCTCCTTGTGGGGTTTGAGTGCTCCTCAACACTGTAGTGCCTCTCTGAATGTGACACACGACAACCCCATATGCAGGGCTGGACTGGGACAAAAAATCGGCCCGGGCATTTTTGGCCCAGGCGGCCCACACCCACATTCCCTGCAGACAGTCCTCTTAAAATATGCGTCCATTCTATGATATGAGTTGCCTAGTGTTCTGCGTTCATGTGATGGTTTTGGATCCTTCAAGAGGTCTCAAGACTTATCTGTTGATCTTACACTTAAATAATTAATTCATTCTTTGAGTTATGATTTGTATATTTATGGTATTTATTATTATTATTATTGATATTTGATATTGTATTGCCATTATTGTTATTATTACTATTTTGCTTAATATTGGCTTAGCAACTTTTAAAAACTGTTTACTGTTAATTTTAACCATTGTAAGATTCATATTTTGTCGCTTTGGACAAAAGTGTCTGCTAACTACAATAACCATAAGATATAATTCATTTAGCTTAAATCTCCGGGCAATGTAGAGAGACAGCTGTACACATAGTATACATGAGCCTAGTAGAACAGGCTGTACACATAGTATACATGAGCCTAGTAGAACAGGCTGTACATAGCATACATGAGCCTAGTAGAACAGGCTGTACAAATAGTATACATGAGCCTAGTAGAACAGGCTGTACACATAGTATACATGAGCCTAGTAGAACAGGCTGTACACATAGTATACATGAGCCTAGTAGAACAGGCTGTACATAGTATACATGAGCCTAGTAGAACAGGCTGTACATAGCATACATGAGCCTAGTAGAACAGGCTGTACACATAGTATACATGAGCCTAGTAGAACAGGCTGTACATAGTATACATGAGCCTAGTAGAACAGGCTGTATATATAGTATACATGAGCCTAGTAGAACAGACTGTATACATAGTATACATGAGCCTAATAGAACAGGCTGTACATAGTATACATGAGCTTAGTAGAACAGGCTGTATATATAGTATACATGAGCCTAGTAGAACAGGCTGTACATAGTATACATGAGCCTAGTAGAACAGGCTGTATATATAGTATACATGAGCCTAGTAGAACAGACTGTATACATAGTATACATGAGCCTAATAGAACAGGCTGTACATAGTATACATGAGCTTAGTAGAACAGGCTGTATATATAGTATACATGAGCCTAGTAGAACAGGCTGTACATAGTATACATGAGCTTAGTAGAACAGGCTGTATATATAGTATACATGAGCCTAGTAGAACAGACTGTATATATAGCATACATGAGCCTAATAGAACAGGCTGTACATAGTATACATGAGCCTAGTAGAACAGGCTGTACACATAGTATACATGAGCCTAGTAGAACAGGCTGTACATAGTATACATGAGCCTAGTAGAACAGGTTGTATACATAGTATACATGAGCCTAGTAGAACAGGATGTATACATAGTGTACATGAGCCTAGTAGAACAGGCTGTATAGATCACAGACTTCAGCTACCCAACAGGCCAACCCTTAAACAGTTAGGTTACCTGACAGCCACTAACTGTAATGTTACTGCCAAACTGCTTGTTGTCGTTATGACGTGAGGCGCGTGCACGCATACACGCACGCACGCACACACACACACACACACACACACACACACTCACACAACCTGTTAATTCACGTACTTCTTACCGTCGTCAACTAGGCCTACTCTGTCTTCTATCTGTTCCTCCCTCTCTCTCCCTCTCTCCCTGTCATGGTCGCTCTCCTCCTCCTCGGCCTCTTCCCTGTCATCATGATGTTGTTTCTGCTTCTCTGTATAGCCAGCCACCTCTCCTCCTTCCTCTACTTCAGGTAGCCTAATGCTGATGTTGAAGCAGCTACTACTGCCCCAAACATGTCAGACATGTTGGCACATTTTGAGGCATTCGCCTGTAGATACTTAATCTTTTTCTCCCATAATTTCTGTACACATCGCTTGCGTATGGGGTTCCGTGTCCATTTTAACGTGGATGCTAAACTTCCAGCATATTATAACGTTTACAGCGCGTGTCTCAGGGCCGGGAGTGGGGAAGGGTGATTGGGTTAGGTCTATCTTAGGACTGTAGTTGAGCTGATTCCGGTTTCCAACTTCGCCCCAGGGATGTGAGTTAAAACACGGACGGAGACAATTATCGCTCTTGACGCTTTATTACATAAGGCAACAGTACAAAATGGGCGTGGGTAGCTCTGCTATGGCTGTGTATTTGTGTGTGGTTCTGCAAAGAAACAAATAACATTGTGAAGGCTACCATACACAATGCATATGAAGTATACATATAGGCTAGCAAACAACAACAAAACCACTATTAATTACACTATATCAATGTAATGTAACTACTGCAGCATAATACAATACAATAACAATACAATAATGTAGCTAAATACAAACGTGAGCAAGAGCTTCCAACAATCTGCATTATAAATCAACAGCCACGTGCAAAGTAGCTAACAGGTGATTAACACAAAGTTAAATGTACAAGAACTACAGACCAATACAACAACAGGCCCAAATGAACTGACAACGTAAGCTATGGGACTTACAGTTCTCAAAGACGCACACACGCGAGCTCAACTGATTATCCTCTGGACGCACACAGTCTCTTTTCTTTCTCCCACTTTTCTCTCCGTGTGGCGCGTGCGCCCGCTCGCGGTAAGGCGCGTGTCCGCGCCACCCCCCGGCATCCAGCCACAATCAGTCCTGACAGACGGACTTTTGTACAATTACCGAATGGGCCGCTGTCAGTTATCTATGGGCCGGCGCGGCCCAAAAAAATAAAAAAATTAAAACAAAGGCCTATAAATTATATCGGCGATTCGGCCCAAAAGTGCGTCGGCCCACCGGGAAAATGCCCGGTATGCCCGATGGCCAGTCCAGCCCTGCCCATATGTCAACACATCACAGATGGACAGAAAGTTGTCCTGGGAGAGGGATCCTAATCTATGGCATGCACTCATTGCACTGCATTTTCCACAGAAGTCTTCAATCGGGGGAGTGGATTGCTAATGAATGAGCTAATGTAAACTAAACTGCTCATTCTGGCAGAGATAGGCTCTCCCTCGGGCCCTCTGCATCTCTTTCTGTCTTTCTACCCTTTCCTTTGCTTTCATCCACCCGTCTTTTGTTGCCCCCACTTCTTGCTCTTCTCTTTGTTCCAATCCTCTCCTCTTCCGCTGTCTTATCATTACTTCCTAAACCTCCCAATTTACTTCCTTTTCTTACCCACCCAGGTTCTGGTCCCCCCCTTAGAGCTCAGAGAAGTGGAGACTCGCCAGCTCCATGTGAGCCTGTGGAATTCCCTCTATAGATTGCTCGGCAGGTCCCGCTCTCCTGGAGCATCCCACAGACACGTGTGCTTCTGTTTACATCTCACAAAGATCAGGGAAGAGATAGAGACTCAAACACGTGTAAAGACAGAAAACAGTTTGAGGGGAGAAGGGTGAGCCAGTTAGAAAGAAATGAAGACAGAAAGCCCTGAGCTACAGTATGCTGGGCCACGTGACTCACCTTTATTGGGACTGCTTGACCTCCACACACATGTATGCACCCGCAGAGCCCTGCATACACACAAACAAACACTGGGCCAGATACACAAACAAAATAATGCTGAAGCTGGAAAGCTATAAACACAAGTATTCATTCCCTAAAGCAAACAAATAGAATAAAAACACGTAAACATGCCAAGCTTAGGAAATAATTAAGCAGCATTTCCTCTCTTTTAAATGTGGAAAATAGTTTTTTGAGCTGGAATTGTTGAACAACTGTCTGCTCCAAAAAAATAACTAAATCCACATTCGGTGGACAGTTAAACAGCCATTTCTTGCTTGTGCTTAAAATGTTTCTGCTCTCATCCATAGTACTTGTCTTTTTAACAACGTCCATGACGCATGTGGCCATGTATGAGGAAACGCAGACCTCCGTTAACATGCCACAGAGCAGCAGCACAGATCCAAACTGACATCTGGAACCAAGCAAACAGTCACATGGTGAACATCATGTACACAAATTCCCTGCAATGTAAAAATAGAAATCTGTGTAAAGCCCACAAACAGACATAGACAAGGACATTCAGCGCGTTGACAGATTTTCACTTTGTCTCCTGGTAAAACTCAAATCAATTTATCTCCGCTGAGCCCTCGAATCTGTTTATTTGCTCTCCAGCAAGGACATGACAGGCCAAGTTATTTGGAGAATAAACACTCACTGATGATGCTCTGTCAGTATGGTTCATTTCAATTTAAACTGATGAGCTGGGATGGAAAAAAAGTGACAGCGTTGGCTCTTTTTTAAAATCAAATCGTTAGCTATCAGAGTTCCTACTGTGAGACAAATGAGACAAACTGAAAAGATTCCAAGCTCATCAGTGCTAAAAAATTCAAACGCGGGGAACCAAAATTAACTCTACGGGATGAAGAATGTTAGCAATGTTGATCCTCTCACCATGGTGAGATTCACAGCGATGCGCCTCCCTTAGACACATAAAATAAACACAGTTATAGCTGACATTCCACTTTAAGAAAGAAGAGTGACCCAGGTCAGATCAGTGTTTGGGCATCGCTGCCATTCCACGCTGTATGTATCCAACTGTGCATGCCAGGCGTAACTGTGTGTACGTGTGCACACACACACAGTGTGTGTGTCTTAGAAAATATGCTGCTTGAATTCAACACACTCTGAAAATAAACCTCAACAAACAAGACGGAGAGAGGGAGTACATCCATGTGTCGCTGTGTGTTGGGAGAGGAGGGGTTGTGGGGGTAAAAAATGTTCTTTCCCCTCTGTTTTCCTGTCTGCAGTGGGAACAGAACTCTTTGACTTCTCAGTGAACTATCCACTGCGTATCATGAGGAGGGCACAATATGCACCCAGGGTTTGGTGTGCTTTGGAGGAGTTCGGGACCGGGAAGGAAGCTGGTCCTCGTGGAGGAGTCGCCATTTGGAGTCAAGGATCTAGAGATCACTCAAGGCAAGCTTGTTAAATTCAACACCAAGCAATAAAGAGTGTATGTGGAGGAATGAGCAGAATCTAAAAGCAAACAGGCGTTCTGCAAGAATGTGTAAACCTTTGTTACTTGAAGTCATCAATCATATTAAATACAAAAAAATAAGCTTGTCAGTGTTACGGCAATGCAATGAATCACTGTAACAGCTACTGTGACAGTTTTAATCTTCCAAAAGAGAATAACAAGAATGGGCTTAGGGACTGTGGTTCGTTGAGCTATAAACTCACGTCAGCATGCTAACATGCTGATGTTTTAGATGCAATGTTGACCATGTTCACCCTCTGTTTAGCATGTTAGCATGCTAACATTTGCTAGTTAGCATTCAACACAAAGTACACTACTGAGGCTGATGGGAATGCCATCAGTTTTGGAGGCGTTTTGACATAAACCAAACTTTTGGACAGACTTCAATTTTGACCTGAGGATGGCATCAGAGGGATGGTCTGAGGCTAACCCAAAGTTAGGACACATTAGTACAAGAACCTGGCTTTATGTAACAAATTTGATGCCAAAACCAGACAGCTAGATTATGAAATATTTCACTTGAATCAAAGAATCTGCTGGTAGCGCTAGATAAAAAGCCAAAGGACATTATTAGGATTCATCAGCTGGTGCCTCTGAGTATATTTAGCAAATTTCATGGAAATCCATTCAATATTTGTCTAGATATTTCAGTCTTAGACCAAAAAGGCGGACAGATCAACATTACCATCTCAAGAGCTGCAGATGCAGCCTGGTCATGGCTTGCTTACAGGCTGCCATCTAGTGTTAGTTTACATGAGCAACACAAAAGTAAAATGCCCCTATCTTCTTTAACGGCTAGACCAGGGGGTCCGTGACCCCTAGGGGGTCCTCAGAGTCAATGCAGGGGGGCCTCCAAATTATGGTTACGTTCTTTTCAAAAATTAGAAACATCCTAAAAAAAAATAATCCAACATATCATTAGCAAACTTGCCTATAGGTAAGGTAGATCATCCACAGATACAGGTAGTCCTAAGGATTCACTGTGCCACATGTATGTTTAACATTAAAGCAAGATTTATAAAATCATTCCAACAACTATTTTAATAGCTTAGTATTCTATGCAAAAAAGGTATGTATATAAAGGCTTTAGACTGGCCTACATGTTATTGTAGGCCCAGTTTAATATGCAACATGTTATACGATATGTAGTAGGGGGTCCCTGCTCCATCTCTTTTTCAGTTATGGGGTCCTTAGCTAAAAAACGTTGAAGACCCCTGGGCAATATTGTCATTTAAAGGGGAACTCTTCCCACACCCTGGGCTTGGAAACTAACCAGTTAGGAAGGATCTAGTGAAATATGCTACCGGTTGCATTCAGTCCTTTTAGAGATTGCTGCTTGATACATACTAGCAACTAAAAGTCAGGATATCACGGCCTCTGCTGCATCTCATGAAAATCCCCCAACTTTATTGAAGAACACTATGATGAGCAATAATCCATGGTTTAACACTAAACAGGTATGGCTGGGAGAAAACAAAAGAAGAAGAAAAAACACATGCACAATTTTCAAAGACAATTTTTAATGATAAAAAAGCACAAGTAGTGTTAGAAACATTAATTCACAAGTCAGCATAGACAATGTGTTTTGTTCTTTCTTTGTTTCAAAAAACAAGATAATGGGATGGAAGTTTGTTTTTGGTATGAAATTCAAACGTGAATGTTTGTGCACAACCTGCCGGGATGGATTTTGTATGATTGGCAGCTCAGCAGTGTTTTTGTGTCGTAATCTTAAGGCCACTGGGAGGAATTACGAGGTCAGAGTAGACGTGTAGACTACACACAGACACACATTCAAACACACGCACGTCCCAACAACTCCAAATCAAATGTCTTTTAAGGACACGTAGTCACTGAAGGGGAAGCTACTTCACAAAACAACATACAACATACATCAATTGAAGTACTGTAATTCTCATTATTTTACATTTCATTTCATTTGCAGCATTTTCCTGGATCCATCACCTTTAAATTATGTTATTTACTGATACAAATGACTCAAATGAAGCATCCCTTTTAAACAACAAATTTCACGAGGATCTGTCAAGAATTTCAGAATTAGTTTGACTACATTTGTTTTCTCTAAAGTAAAATGTGAAATGTCTTGATTTGAACTTTAAACCAACTGTTAGGTAGTGCTGTATTTGGTAAAAAAGAAAATAAAAAAAAAAATCCTACAACTTAAGTGTACCACTGAAGTGAAACTGAAATTGGACTAAGTAACTCAAAAAAAGCAACCCATGATTCCTTGATAACTTAGTCAAAGAATATTATTACCTGACTTACAGCTAGCATGCTCAGCACTGTAGGACATGCTGAAAAGGTCTGATACTAACGCCAGGAAGCAAGCTACTAGAAATCCAAAACATGGCAGCTTGCACGTTTAAGAGAATTGGGAACTGGATTCACAGGCATTCTATAACCTTGTGATCAAAGAGTTCTCCCAGTTGAGATCAACATTAAAAAGAGACATGTAAGTTTGTTCTGGTCCCACGCTGCAAAGCCGACTGTCTCCTACAGTGCGGTCTCTTTGGACTCTGGCACGACTGGTTTAAAGGTCAAGATCTCTGTGAAGGTGTGACCTATAGACAGAAGCAAAGAACAGATCATTAAAACATAACATCTCATATCAGAGCGGCACAGTGGCGCAGTGGTTAGCACTGCTGCCTCACAGCAAAGTAGGCACTGCAGATCCTCAGGCTGGGCAGAGTTTGATCCCTTTCTGTGTGGAGTTTGCACATTCTCCCTGTGTTTGCGTGGGTTTCCTCCCACCATAAAGACATGCATTCTAGGTAGCTAGGACTACAGTTGAAAATTAGCCATCTGGCGCATTTACAGAAATGTTGATTAATGTGCATTGTCCTTAAATAAATAATATCTTCTTCCTCTTTTCCACTTCACCCTTCATTTTTTTCCGCTTCCTTGCACCACAATCAGTCTCCTCCTTACGTTTCCACTGGTCCAGGGTCTGGTCTGTGTTGTCTAGCGAGTGGTCGTACGGCTGTGCTTCCGTCTCCTCCTCTGGCTCTCTGAACTCAGTGAAGTAAGGCAGCATGAGAGCATCTGCAGCGGTTACTCTGCTCTCTGGATCCAGCAATAACATGCGCTCCAGCACAGACACGGCTGAGAACAAAAATGGAAACAGCAAGTCAAGTCACGGCTTGACTGTCAGACTGAAATTGGATCAAATTAAAAGGCTGAGCACATCCTACCTTGTGGATTAGTTGTGGAAAACACCTTCTGAAGGTCTTTCTTTTCCACTTTTGGAAGGCTTTTGATGTAGCCTTTGGCCTAAGAGAAGAAATGAATGCATTGTGTTTCCAATTCCTAAAATTCTGAGGATGTGGGTGCACGATTGGGTGCTACAACAAAATCAGGCAAATTCCTGTATGTGTTGCATGTTGTGAACTCACATCCTCAGATTGTAGTTTTGATACAAATTCATGAGTTGGTGTTCCTGTGAGCTTCATGATCTCAGTCAGCTGATCGAGGTCTGAGGAACAGGGGTCAAGGGTCAAATGCGATCAGTCAGGATAATTCTTTCAAATAATTTAAGAGGTCAAATGGTGAATTTTGACATTGATTCTGCAAAACAAATATTCCTCAATGTAACTCGTCAGCCGAAAAGGTCCAGTGAGGTAAAAGGATACGGTCTCTGCCTTTAAAAAGAGGTTTTCCTTGCAGCATCTCTGCCATGATGCAGCCCACAGACCAAATGTCCACTGAGAAAGAAACAGAAAACAGCACATTTCAGACTTTCTGTTAGCATCCCGAGGATTTTGCTAAACATTGTGGGCCAGTGATCAGCAGCAAAAGATGCATGCATTCTCTAACGAAGCACCTGCAATATAAGGTAAAGTCTTAAGAGATCACCACCTAGTGGGAAATATGTATTATTACCATCAGATTTAAATGAACAAAAGATGTTTTTTAACACCACATCCTACCAATTTGACACAATAAAATGTAATGAAGTTTTAGCTGCTTTCTAGACTCACTATTCATAACCATCAGTGTTGGGAAGGTTACTTCGGAAATGTAATAGGTTACAGATTACAAGTTACCCAATACAAAATGTTATAGTGGTGTAACTATTTCAGTGACTTTATCAAAGTAAGCTAAATTACATTTAATTACTTTTAAAAATTTCTAATACATGTTTTCAAATGTTAACCATTTTCAAATGTTTAAGGGTTAGAACACTGCAACTTTTCCTGCAACGTTCTAAAATGATTTGGTCTCGTCTGGGCTTAAATAATTAGATAACTAACTAAAATAATTAGATGTAACCCCCCCCCCCCATGTAATCATGAACGTTTTCATACATAACTGTAATTTAATTACACATTTCTTTCCCCAGTAACTATAACGGATTACAGTTTTTTAGTTTAGTATAGTACCTTCCTTTTGTAATTAAATTACATAATGCCGTTACATACAACTATTTACTCCCCAACACTACAAGAGGAATAAATGCTAATGCCTCGACTGACTGTAGCTTCAACAGACCAGAATGCACTGCAACCACAAGACATGTTCGAGAAAAACAAAGCGACAAGCCCCTGCCTGTTCACTAGAGGTTGTAAAGGTCATTCTGGGAAATGCAGTAAATCACGAGCTGGAGCAGAAGCCCTGAGCACTGAAACAACGAGGCTGCATCGTAACATAACATGAGGATTCAGCACTAACGAGGGAGCACTGAACAAGACATGTTGGTGAAAGGTGACAGTGTGTGTGTTTTTATATTTAATTAGCTCTTCATTACCCGTCTGAGTGTAGTGCATCCAGCTCAGGATCACCTCTGGGGCTCTGTACCAGCGAGTCACCACATACCCCGTCATCTCGCTGTCTGTCTGCCGCGCCAAACCAAAGTCCAGGATCTGACAGAACACAACATGAAACGCAGTCCAATTAGACACAGCAGCATTTACATTTTACTCATAATGAGGTTGCAGGTCTGGTAACAAGATGTTAGGGACTCGTTTCAAAAAATGTAGAACTGGCAAAGACATTGTTCATTATCTAGATTATTCCTCTCCTCCTTAGGTGAGATTCCTTCTATAAGCCCAGAGGGGTTTTCTTAATCACACTATCTTTATTTTTTATTAGTTCTTTTTCTTATGTTACTGTTGTCTTGTTTTTATTGTGCAAAATAAACAAATTCACACAATTCTGGGCAATGCACTGATTTTATAGTTATAGATTGTCCCTTTTCAATGGCGGAAGAAGTATCCAGATCCTTTACTTAAGTAAAATTACTAATACCACACTGTAAAACTGCTCTGTTAAGCATTGAAAATGTTACTAAAGTAAAAGTATGTAAGTATGATCAGGGAAATGTACTTAAAGTATTAAAAGTAAAAGAAAGAGTAAAAGAAAAATCCTCCCAATCTGGAAACGATTAAAAAAAGTTCTGTCAATCAACCAAGTGTTTAATCGGCTAATCATTTTAGCTGGACTTGAAGGCCTGTATATTGTTGGGTAGTATGATTTATAATAAAACATCTTATTTAATAAACTACATGTGTTTTGTGTCCAAAACTCTTCATTCAGAAGCTGTCAGATGAAGGTAGTGGAGTAAAAAGTACAATATTTCTCTCTGAAATGTTGCGGAGTAGAAGTAGAAAGTGGCTGTAAATGTACTTAGTTACATTACACAACTGTCTCTTTTAAACTTTAACTCCATAAATGAAATATCATTAAATGAAGACGCATGATGGTTTTGTGTAGGTAAAGTGTACCTTGAGCTCACAGTCTTGGTTGATGGCGAGATTTCCTGGTTTGAGATCCTAAAAAAAAAAAAAAAAAAAAAATAAAAAAAACAGAAGCAAGAGGAAACTCAAATCCAGTCATAATAGTGCAATAAAATGGGGAGGGTATAACTGTGTGCAGGAAACACCAACTCCTTAAAACTAAAACCTAAAACTAGATAACAATGTGTGAACACAATCTTTATTTCACATATACTGTGTGGTGGAAATATACCGTATATATATAAAAGACAACTTACCCTGTGGATTATACCAGCAGAATGAATATACTGCAATAAAAGAATATAACAGGGATTTAATCAACAAAACAAATAAACTAGGCATGGGCCGGTCACCAGCGTGGTTTCAAAAAGTCACGGTTTCAAAACCACTAAAATTTTCCGTCGTACCGTTCCTGCGGTATGAGCCGAGTCATCAAGAACAGAAAGTGCAGTTTAGAAATCAGTCGCCCTGCCAGTGTGCAGTGTGTTTAAAATAAAATACATTGTGTTCTATGGAGTTTTTTTTTTTTACCAAGACATTTCAAAATAATACATTTTAAAGCTATAATAGCAATACTGCAATACCGTGAAACCGTGACATTTTTGCTAAAATAAACTCAAGTAGTAAAGAGATAAATTGTCCACAATGTACGATCAAAGTAGAGCTCTCCACCTTAAGCCCTTTGAGCATCTGATAAACCAAATACTGAATTTTCTCCTCTGACAGCCTCTGCATCTTCATCAGCTTCCCCAGATCTGTCCCCATGAACGGCATCACCAGATAACTTGAGAGAGAAAGGAAACATTATAAGTGGGATACTTCCCAACAGGATGCCACTTTGAAATAATTTGGCCAAAAGCTTACAAGTCATGGAATCTGTCCAGAGAGAGGTCAGCAGTAAACACGTCGTATAGGCCAATCACCTGCACCAGACAGAAACATACAATATGTTACACTTTTGCTTCATTATTTTTAACAAAGAAGTGCTGCATGCATGTTCTAATTCCACAGGAGTAAAAAGAAATAGTCCTGCAGCCCTGAGGGCTACTACTGATCATGCTGACGCTTACATTTTCATGTTTCATGTGTTTGAGAAGCCTCAGCTCCCTGTAGGCCCGCTTGGCGAAGAGCTCCGACTGGAAAGGTCTGTACAGCTTCTTGATTGCCACTTTGGTTGCTGTTCTGGAGTCCACTGCTGAGCTGAGGGTGAGAGAGGACATATGTAATATTTATCCACAGAACATCAGCTGATGTGAAACATGAACAATATGGGGAAATCATGAACCAATCTACAACCCCAAATCAGAAAAGGTTGGGACAGTATGAATAACACAAATAAAAAAATAAAGTAGTGATTTCTAAATGTACTTTGACTTGTATTTCATTGCAGACAATGTGAACACAAAATATTTCATGTTTTGTCTGGTCAACTTAATTTCATTTGTAAATATACATCCTTTCCTGTCATTCAGACCTGCAACACATTCCAAAAAAGGTTGGGACAGGAGCAATTAAGGGCTAGTAATCAGGTAAATTGGTTAAATAATGATGTGATTTGAAACAGGTGATGTCAACAGGTGATTGTAATTATGATTTGGTACAAAAGCAGCATCCAAGAAAGGTCTAGTCCTTTAGGAGCAAAGATGGGCCGAGGATCGCCAGTTTGCCAACAAATATGTGAGAAAATTATTGAAATGTTTAAAAACAATGTTCCTCAAAGAAAGATAGGAAGATATTTGCTTCAACAGTGCATAACATAATTAAAAGATTCAAGGAATGAGGAGGAATTTCAGTGCGTAAAGGACAAGGGCGCAAGCCTAAGCTGAACAACCGTGATCTCCGATCCCTCAGGCGGCACTGCATCAAGAATCGTCATTCATCTATAAGCGATATCACCACATGGGCTCAGGACTACTTTGGCAAACCTTTGTCAAGTACCACAATACGTAGTTACAGCCACAAATGCCAGTTAAAACTGTACTGTGCCAAAAGGAAGCCCTATATTAACAGTGTCCAGAAGCACCATCGACTTCTCTGGGCTCGGAGGCATCTGGGATGGACCATCACACAGTGGAAACGTGTACTGTGGTCAGATGAATCAGTATTTGAGGTCTTTTTTGGGAGAAATGAATGCGGTGTGCTCTGGACCAAAGAAGAAAAGGATCATCCAGACTGTTACCAGCAACAAGTCCAAAAGCCAGGGTCTGTCATGGTATGTAGTTGTGTCAGTGCCCTTGGTAAAGGTAACTTGCACTTCTGTGATGGCACCATTAATGCTGAAAAGTACATAGAGATTTTGGAGCACAATATGCTGCCTTCAAGAAGACATCTTTTCCAGGGACGTCCATGCATATTTCAACAAGATAATGCAAAACCACATTCTGCACACATTACAAAGTCCTGGCTGCGGAGGAAGAGGATACGGGTACTTGACTGGCCTGCCTGCAGTCCCAACCTGTCTCCAATAGAGAATGTGTGGCGCATTTTGAAGCACAAAATGCGACAACGAAGACCCCGTACTGTTGCCCACCTTAAGACTTCTTTGCAGCAAGAATGGGACAAAATTACACCTGAAACACTTCATCACTTGGTGTCTTCAGTCCCTAAACATCTTTTAAGTGTTGTGAAAAGGAATGGCAACAATACAAAGTGGTAAATGCTTTACTGTTCCAAAATGTTGTCTGCAATGAAATACAAGTCAAAGTACATTTAGAAATCACTACTTTCTTTTTTTATTTGTGTTTTCCATACTGTCCCAACCTTTTCTGATTTGGGGTTGTAGGAACTTTCACTGTGATCAGCGGAAAGAAAATGTGATATCTCACACACACACACACACACCTCTCAGTTATATAGCTGTAGCAGGCGGCTCCATCTCCAGCAAGTATCCGACGCCAATTTCTCAGAGTTGATCATGTGTTATTAAGTTGCATTGAGTCGGTTAGGGCAGTGTAGTATCCGCCCACATACAGTTAATCATTGATAACAAAGGGGCCGCAACATGCTGCGAGACGCAGAGAAGTATGGTCCGTGAGATGAGCTGCTTTTGACTGTTTTTTATTGTACCCGTATCGGTAAACTTGGGTGAGCGCACCAAGGCTGTTTCACCCAGAATTAACCAGCCATGCTTTTCATAATTCAATAACCCTGTGGGTTGCTAAAGACGTCAGGATGCCTGTGGTGAAGCGAAGGTATCGGTGCAAGTGTCTCCATCATATCAGGAAGTGAAGCAGCATGTGTTCGGCGGAGCGCTGATACTTTTTCTTTTGTTTGACTGTGGCACAGTGCGGCAGGCTGCTGCCTGTATGGCACCATCTGTTCGTCGCTTTCTTTGTTACCGTGCTCCCCCGCCACACACACACACACAAACCCGCAGTACGATCAGAGTTATAGCGTCTCCCAGTTCCGCAGAATTGACTTACCACACCGTCCCGTACGCCCCGGTCCCCACCTGCTTCAGCTCCCGGTACCGCTCCGGTACCTCCCATGAGGTTTTGTTGACTTCCTGGCGGTAATAGCCGGGTCTGACTCGCTTAGACATCCTAGTCTATTAAAAATCAAATAAAACAGTCTAGGAGATGTTCTTCTTTGGTTGTTTTGTCTCATCCGTCGCTACACGCCCATTGTCCCAGATCTACCTATGCACTATAGCCTCGATCATTGCGCAGCTCTGCGTGTCAGGCGCACCCTGAGGTCACCCAAAGCCACTCCCGAGTCCTGAGGGGAGCCTACAATTAAAGGTGAAAAGGAGAATGGAATGTGAGTAATACGAGACTGGGCTAACAACATTACTTTGAAATGCGTTGTGCGCACAATTTGGAAAAGTTGTCAATATGCGCTGTCCTTTAAATGGCAGCGTTAACCCTATGCTCCTCAGTGTTTTGAGAATGAGTAGGCTAAGGAAATGTTTGAGACGTGCTGGGACAAGAACATTATACTGACGCCCTGGGTTACAGAAATACTAGACTGTGTCATGCATGCGTCAAGGAAACAGAACAAGGAAGCAGTAGTGTTATAAACTATCAGGTTGTGGCAGCTCGGTCTTTATGAGTTTTACACAAACAGTTTAAAGATTAGTCTATTACCGGAGTAGAGTAATCTAATGGCAACAATTAAAAATGTTATACAAAGAGAAATGGAGGTGAGTTCAGTTCATGACATGAAAAGGCAGCTATGGTAGGTATCTGGCACAAAATAAAGAGGACACATTGTGTATTGACTGCTCGGTTTATTAGGCTATAGCTGAGGAAGATATCAACTATGTGTTTCATATTTAGTGAGGGAAAATAAAACTTTGGAACATAATCAAATGTCATGGTCCATATTTGTAATTTTGTGTGTGTGTGTGTGAAAGTTTAATGGCCTAATTTTGACAACAAATCTGAACGTATCTGCCAAACCGACAGATTGATCCTGGTTAAAATATATTCATGAATGGTGGTGAATGTTGTTTTGCTTGATGGCATCACATTTGTGGCACAATCTACAATAAACTTCCCTTTATAAGTTTGCGTGGTCACAACCCGACTAAAATAGTTAAACAAAACAATGCAGTTCCCATTTTTCCTTTGCTCAACTCAACTCTAGATCAACTGTCGTTTCACTCCGATGCTTGCTGAACATGTTGGGTAATAACGTGTGTTTTTGGCTCTGAGCCTATGAAGTAATGCTATGACAGAGGCAAAAGGCAATGTTTCCTATTATAGGAGAATATATTGTGCGTGTTTATGTACTGCGGCTTATTGGATCAAGTGCAATCACAACTCTCACACTCTCTCACACACTCTCTCACTCTATTATAGGAGAATATATTGTGCGTGTTTATTGTGGCTTATTGGATCAAGTGCAATCACAACTCTCACACTCTCTCACACTCTCTCTCACTCTATTATAGGAGAATATATTGTGCGTGTATATATACTGCAGCTTATTGGATCAAGTGCAATCACAACTCTCACACTCTCGCACACGCGCACACACACTTTGGTATATGTTGAGGTGACACCTTACAGTTTGTCAGAGTCAGACAGGTCACTGTGAACTTGTTGTCTGAGTCGTCATTAATAGCTAGCCAAACACCAGGCAGGCAGGGAATGAGCTGAGGGCCTTCTTTGTAAAGTCAAAAGAAAATGTCCACCTTAAAAATATCTATCAAATTCCTCATATTACGTCACTTCTGATGTTAAAGCACACCGTGACATAAAGTTTTAAGCAGAAATGTCAAACAATGGAAGAAAATAATCACTGAAAGCCATTCCCTGGCACATTTCAGATAAAAAGATTTTCACCTGACATAACATCATATTTGTATCTGTATGCATTGGTACCACTAAACTCAGCTTGCTCCCCGTCTGCCTTGTATCAGCTAGGTAGCCTATGGGGTGTCGTGCCTCATGCTAACTTCCCTGATGCTGCCTGCCAAAGGAATAGAGAGTTGTTACAGTGAGTGGAAGAGACATAAAAGGTACACACATATGAACTAAAAGATCAAAAAACTCTCTTATCATTTTAGGCAGGAAAGCAAACAATCAAGGAAGTTATTATGAAGATCATGTGACGCAGATTTCATGGGCCCAAGCTGGGGGCTTGCTGTCATAGGGAACAGGATGTCTGGCTGTGGATGCAGACTCCTGCAGTTGCTCCTCTCCCTCATCCCTCTCTCCCCGTTCGGTGGCCGGGCCTCCGCCCACCCATGCAGGAAGCTCCAGACCTGGCTGCGAAGAGAAAGGCTTCTCCAGAACCTTGAGGACTCGCTGGACCTGCAGCAAAAGAGGGGAAGTGAGAGCTGGTAAACAAAGTGAAAGCGGAAAAACTGAAGCGGAAGAGAGCAAAAGGGAATCGACAGTAACTCCAGTGCATCCTAATCTTCGTATCACTACTTTGAAATCACTCTGAATGCAAAAATTGAGTTTTGTTTGGTAACATTTTGATTATTTCTCTAACTCAGGTGCACAACTAAAACAAAGCTGTGATAAATTGACATTCAGGTGTACGAAAGTGTAAGTCCTGACCTCAGAGAAATCTCCATTCTCAGCAGCCTCAATTGCATTCTGGGCGATGTAGTTTCTGAGCACCACACGAGGGTTGGTGCTGTCCATCACTGTCACCCTCTCCTCCTGCACGGCCTGCACATCACTCTGGCCTTCCATCTCCCGCGCCAGACGCTTCCTGCCGCAGTGGTAACACAAAAGCGCTCAGTAGGAGAGCGGAGCAATGTCAGACTCAACACCCCATTTCCTCTTCTTTCTCTCTGTCCGCCCCCTTCATCAGTCACACTTCCACCCATCACCATCCACCCACAAATCTCTTATCCGGTCCATGCAGTTCCTCCACCCTCTACACTTGTTTCACATGCCAGCTGTTTTTCTTTCCCATCATTTCCTTAACATATCTCTCTCTATCCGCCCATTATTTTTTTCCCTCTAAGTCTCACCTATAGCGGGTGATCCAGCGGCTCCACTCCTCCGCCTGCTGGGTTTTCAGCTCTTCCTGGCTGGTCTCCATCAGGTCTTTCAGTTTGCTGAGTCTCTCTAACTGCCTTGCAATTGTCGTCCGGTCTGAGATCATCTGGAACAGTGCTGGGTTGCTCTGAGCCATAGAGAGCAGCATCGCCAGCTCACTGTCAACAGCAGACAGAAAACACACAGTCATAATCTTTTTTTTTGGCATGTTGGATAAAGCAGAGGACCAGTTCTGCCAGTGCAGGCAATCCAGGTTTGAACTGCTGTTATATATGTTATGGGGAATCTGAGGTAACAAGATGAACAAAACAAAAACAAGACTAGTAGGTTCTGTTCTACTGGCTACCATTTTACTTGCACAAAACAAAGATAAAGTTGTGTTACTCTCATTTCTCTAATCTGATGTTTACATCATACAATGTTCCCTCTATAGGCTTCCAAAAAAAGACCAGGCATAA